>VZSC01003135.1:0-193003 GCA_013398225.1 Steatornis caripensis | reverse complement strand
GTGACATTGGCTTTCCTCCAATCCTCAGGCACCTCTCCTGTTCTCCACGACTTTTCAAAGATGATGGAGAGTGGCCTAGCAATTACCTCCGCCAGCTCCCTCAGCACGCGTGGGTGCATCCCATCGGGACCCATCGATTTGTGCGTGTTCAGTTTGCCTAGCTGCTCTCTAACCCAATCCTCATTGACCAAGGGCAAGTCTTCATTTTTCCGTGCTTTCTCTCTTATCTCCAGAGTCTGGGAGTCCTGAGGGCCAGTCCTAGCAGTGAACACTGAAGCAAAGAAGGTATTCAGTAACTCTGCCTTCTCTGTGTCCAGTGTCACCAGGCAATTATGGCCATTGTGCTTCCACCTGTGGAGTTTAGGTCTTTATTTCTACTGATTTCAGTGCCTGTCTGTGTGATTCTGGCCTGAAGGATTTACTTGCCGGTTTATTTCTGAAGAACCATATAGCTCAGCAGAGAGAAGGGCAAGCAGCCAACCAAGCACTTCACACAACTTGTGGCTATGTTCAGACTTAACACTGCTTAAAGCACAGGAGTTCATTACAGAAGGGAGCCTGTAGCTCCTCTATAGGCTCTGTAACCGTATTTCAAACGCATTCAGCTGCAGCTACTTTCATTTCATTCTAATTAGATATCACAGAGATGTATTTCACAGTGAGGCAACATTAACTGCCCTTTCGCAAGTCCCATGGTACTATATTCCATGTATTTCATGAACCTTCACGTTACCAGATAAGTAATTTGGAGAGGCTGTGTCTCTCTGTCACCACAGTATCCCTATTTTGGCTCCATTTAACCCTATATGGATTTTCAAGCCCAGTATAAGTAACCAATATGGCCTTTCACTGGCCATTGAACTGGTGGTGCAAGACCTACCCAACACCTAGGATGCTGCCATGGCATCTGGTAGGCATTGGTCAGAGTGCCGTAACTATACTGCCTTCCATAAGGTAACAAGGGATGCAGGATGCAAGACTACAGTGCATAGGAGGAAGCAGCAACCTTTTTGTTACAACTGAATTTAATGTGAGTGAATTTAAAAGACAGTTAAAATGTAAGCTAGCTATATGAAGATCATGGAAAGGTGAAAACTGAAGACAGATCACAGCATCTAGACAGAGAGATACTGTTTTAAAGTGGCATTGTGTTACTGAGGCAAGTTTTCCTTACAGCAATGGTGGAACTAGGAGGAATTAAGTAGGCCTCGTCTAATATGCTTTGGTGATAATTTGAAAAGGATACACTAATGTAACGAGACTTTGAATCACAAGTCTTACAGTCAAGTCGCACACTTCTCTTACCAGCCTATTCTGTGTTTTGGCAGCCTGTAATATTTTTTGTGTGACCCCTCCACACTCATCAGAGCAAAGTAGAGAATGAGAGAAGGTCACAGCCTAAAACAAGCTGAGAATAATAGGTCCATCATAGCCTATTTTTCTGAATGAAACATGACTTTTCATCCAGAAATAAAGATTGTTTAACTGCTTTTTGTTCAGCCATGAGTTAAGAAAGGGTAAAGATTATGCTCTGTGCAACACTTTGGCCACACTATGGCCAGAATGTACTCAAGTCATTTGCCATTCTGGCTGCTTCCTGACAGATTTTTAGCTACCACATAGCATGTGCTATCACTCTGTCAAATAGCGATTGATTATGCCAGCCTCGTGCTGTTTTCCTGGGAGCGGAAAAACTCTAAAGCTTGTTTAGCAGAGTCTGTGGCATTCTCTCAACAATTGGCTGAGAGAGAGAAAAAACATCTTTTGTTAGAAATAATGGTTTGCTTAACAACACCCAGCTCCTTTTGTGATGAAGTTTCACACACAGCAGGAGGCTATCTCAATGTTACAGTGACACAAAGTCTCTACCATCAGGGTCAGAGGTGTTTCTTTATAAGGTACCATGGTTCCTGGCAACACTTACAGCCCTGATATCACAGAAGATACTTAATACCCCATATTCTCTGTATCCTACAGATGGTGATTTTTTAAATTGTTTTTATGAGAATACAAATAAGGAGGTGCTGTACCAAATGGAAATTTATCAGTAAAAGTACATACAGAGCCCTTCAATATATTGCTATCTTCAGCATTTAAAGACAAAGTTACGCCTGTTCTCTATAATGAGGTGGTACTCTATGAAGGTGAAATCAGGTTTTCACTATCACAACAGAAAAAGCCTCTTACAAATACCCTCCAAGCGTGAAACAGGAAAAGCTAAGTTTAGTGTCTTCTGATGCAAAGCTAAGACTCCTAGTTGTTCTGCATAGTTTAATAGAGAAAGGAGACATCTTAATGCAGCTGATAAATTCCAGTTTTATCGATAAGATTCTTTAGTATTTCACTGCAGACAAATGTGAACTTGTCTGACTTGTTCCTACAGTCTCTTATTATTTTTTATTTTAAACTTCAGGAGCAGCTCTCCTAGGCCAAAATTACCTCTAGTGCAACTCTCTTGCAGTCAGACTATTAAGTAATGCCTTCATTTTAGCAATAACAATTATGGAAACTAGTGCTTCCACCTTCTTACCGTTTGCTGTGGAAACCCAGTTGAGACATCCAGGGCAAGCAAAGAGAGGCTGTGAAGTTGGTACTCTGGACAGAATAAGGGTTGACTTCACTATGGAAGGAGAAGGAAGAACACCCTGGGCGATTTTCTCTCTTTCATGGGCAAAGCTAGAAAGCCTTTGAGACTCCCTGCAAAACAGATGGAGGTAAGTGTGGAGGAGAACATAATTTTATCAACGATCCTGCAAAGCAATTAAAAAATCGGAACAAAATCCAGCAACGTCTGGCTGTGAGCATTCACAGACTAGTCACAATGACATCTGTTTTACTGCTTCTTTCAGTAGTTGACCCAGAAGGAGCCACAGCCTGGTTTTCATTTCTGTGTTGTGCAACAGTATCAGTATGTTCACCTGAAATGTTATTATTACACATGGCTGCTTCTGCTCTTTGCTCCTCACTCTTTAAAGAGACTACTGGTGACCTGGAACAGGTACAAGGTGGCAGATTTCCGGTGAACGAGTAGCCAAATCGAAAGATTCAGGAGCTCATAGATAAATTCGTTAACAGGAATTATAAGACAAATTCAAGACTGATTAAAAATTGATTTTCTCTCCTCTCATGAAACATCAGATTTAGTTCTGCTAAACTCGAAGTTCAGTTTTTATTGTTGCAGAAGCTAGCCTGGACACCAATTCCACTTCTGCAAATCATACACTGCTGGATATGAGGGGCTGCAACTGAAGTCCCCTGTGTTGGGAATTTACAGGAATAAAACAAGAAGCCAGTCCCTGTCCTGATGCAGATGAATGCACAAGGTGGACATGAGAAGGCAAACAGTGGCACAGATGAAATAAGTAATTTATTGAAAGGATTTGTTAACAAACCAGTGTCAGAGCCAACAGAAGATCCATTGCTTCCTATCAACCCCTTCCTGGGTCAGCACCTGGTGTGCTAAAATCCCATGAACAGCCAAACGGTCACAACTCACCTACAGGTCTTGAGCACAGGGAAGTACTTACTGTTAAGCAGCTGTTCTTTGTTCAAGAAAAGGATAAGTTTTACAGTTGGAAGTGTGTAGCTATTCCAGTGAACATTTCAGACATTGTGAACAAATTAGACTGTGATGAGCCCTGGATTTTCAGAAAAGGCACAGAATTACCCCCACAATGCTTATTTTTCACATTTGGGTAGGGAGAGCTATAGCAAGGACAGGGTGAGGAGGATGTCAGATGTAAACAGAGATGCCTGAGCCACTCTGGCAGCTGCTGTGGCTAGTGCTAGGAGAAAGACTTGCAGGTCTACCACAGTGGCAAGGGTGGAAGAGGCCTTCAAGGGTGATGAAAATATACACTAAAAGCATTTTACCCAAAAGGATGCATGAAATGTGTTCTTTGCAATTATTTTAACTAGTAACATGTGAAGCAGGATGCTGGCCATTTTCTCTCATGTTGTTTCTGCTCTCTTAGCAACAGAAGAAGTGTTTTGAACAGGTATGAGTGATAAATTCAATCAGAAAATAAAAATATGCCAAGCGAAGCCAGAATAAGGTGATCCTTACAGGAGGATTCTTGCCCGGTCAGATTACAAGTGTTCTGCAGAATTTAAAGGAGATGTGTCACAACAAATCCTATGATAAGACAAAGGCTTAAAGAAACCCCACACGCTCTATTTGTAACCACACTTTTCAGAACCTTTGACTGCTTAAAAACCCAATTGTTTAGAAGGAGTGCAGCTTTTCATGCAGCACAGCAAATCCCAACCCCTATCTGACAAGGTTAGGGAGAAATTTCAGCTATGCACAGGTTATTCTACGCTAATCACCTGCCCACTGAGGCAATGTCGCCATTCACAAAGGTAAGATGTTAGAACAAGATGAAGCATTGGTCTGATTCAGCATGAAAGTTCTTACATGCTGTTGCTCAAGGTTTTCCCCAAAGTGCTGACTTTTATCCTACCTGACTTTAGTTCACACACAAGTAGAAAAAAAAAAAAGAAAGATTGTCATTCTCCTTTCTGTAGGCCAGTCAGCATGCATGTGTTTTTTCAGCCTGTAACAAGGCTTCCAAAAATGGGGTCTATGATGTTTCAATGTTTCAGCCGTTTTGCGTCATAAATAAAAGGACTGAGGAATCCTTAGATTTCCTACAGGAAGGATTTCCTTTGTACTATGGCTAACACTGCTGAGCTGATATTTTTCTGCATAGCTGCTGAAGATGGAGGCTGAAGGTAATGAGAAGAACTTCAAGGACACTGTCATTTATACCTAGGTTTTAATGAGAAAGGGTTATCTCCTGGTGTGCCCCTTTTCAACAACTATTTTTTTTCCTCTTTTTTTGCAAGTTAAGAAAATATTTCTGAGAGTATACCCTGATGCACCTGAACTATTACCTGTGAAGAACACATTCAAACATCTCCTGAAAGCATTTTAATGTAGCACCTTGCTTAAATCAAAAATGTTAGCTGAGGTTCTAAATCATGACCGAAGGCAAAGGGTGCATATGCACATCCGTGCCTCAGAGCAGCTCTCATGCTCCATGCAGGAAGCCTGCAGAAAAATCAGAAACTCATCGGGTTATCCTTTCTAGGCTCCTTTTTTATCTTCTCTGTATGTGTTCTTTCTCTTTTCACAAGTTTTTCCTCTTGCACTTCATCTGGGCTTCCATTTTTTTTCTCTGCTGTCTCTTTCCTCACCCCCATCTACTGACTCATCTTTTCCAGGTCTATCTCACTTGAATTTATTTTCTTTTCCAAACAATATCATGGACTATCAACATTATTGTTAATGACATATTTTATCATTTTATTAACAATCATTCATTACACACCTGCTGTACTGCTGAAGTCAATTAGGAAAACAATTACCTTCCCATGCCTCAGCAGCAAATTGGCTTAACTCCAGAAAAAGGTGTTCCCCAGGAAGGCTTCCCACTAAAACGTAGCTTATGGCATACAGTAGCCTGAATGTTATTGATCCTATGTGGATCCTATGTGGCTACATAGCCACAGTGTTTATTTCCCATAGCAAAGTTGTCAGTGATGAATCAGTGAGTTCAGCAGCTCGTGTCAAAAAGATATGCGCTTGTTTACTGGAGGGAAGCCCACATCATCTGTTATCCACAGACTCCCCTCAAAGGTAATCATTAGCTAAGAAAGAGCCTGTTATTTCTCATATGCTGTACTCTAGCCACATGCAAATCAGCTGCTGAAGTCTTCCCAGCTCCCTGGAGGCCATCCACAGCAACTGCAAGGCTCCGAGGGTATCACCAGCCCTGACTGACCCAGCCAAGCCCCTGGGGCTCTCCTCACCCTGCCCACTAACCCTGGAGCCATCAGTTCTTGCCTCAGCAACAACACAGCAGGGCCGGTCTGCAGCGCCCCACAGCTCTCCCCTGCCCAGCCATGGGTTTTCTCTGAGCTGGACCCACTCGTGGGCCCACAACCCATCCCATCCCTGTTCCCCAGAAAGGTGCCCAATTGTCAGGGCTGGGGCTGTCCTGCTTCCGGCTGAGACAGTGGGATGGGCCCTGGCTGGTGAGGTTCTGCTCTGCTGCCGTGGGAAGCCCCCTTGGGTCCTTGTCCCTTTGGGAGCAGCTGGCCCTTGTAGCACCCTGACAGGAACCACTATAAAATCTACACATGCCAGACTCATTGGAAGAGCTGGTAACACTCACTGATGCTGAGCGGCTGAACAGAAAATCCTGTTTCTGAGTGTGGAAAACAAGAGATTGTCCTCCCAGAACAGAGCTAGTAAGTGAAGTATTTCTCTCAGCTATGGACAGAAATAAAATATGGATCACCAGGAAGAAATAAAAGGGACCAGCGGAATAGGATAACAGCAGCATGAATGTATGGCAGCCATCACCTCTTCTCGTGCTGCAGTTTGGTCCAGTTTTATTCTCGACTGCATCCACTGGGCCTGCCTTCCAGCCCTGTGAATTCCACACTTCCTAGCTGCAAGGGCAACCGGACCTGCCACACAGAGGTCTCTGTAAGAGCCCTGTGAATTCCCACAGAATCAGAAGAGCTGCAAGTCAGCGTTTGTACAATTGCAAATATTCAAACATTGTTTTAAGCCTGTTCCGCAGCCTGGGTCACGGTCTGTCTTGATTCATCCAGCGGTTTGTTTGCCCATCAGCTGGAACACCATGTCCTCTGTCTGCCAGGGGAAGAGCACATCCACCACACCAGCTATGTCTCCAAAATCTGGTCCCTACCTTGACCAACCATCTCCAGCCCTGGTGCCAAGGACCTTCAGCACTCCAGAATTTGGCCAGCAGCCAACATGAGCCATTTACACAGGAGATCCTAGGCTCTGCTTAAGATTGCGTGAAACCAGAGGACAGCAAGTTCCTACCTTGGCTGGAGCTCCCCTCCCCTGGCCATCCATCTTTTGCTTTCTTTTCCGTGACTCTTCCCAAGGCAGTGGTGTTGCAGGGTCTTTCACATCCTCTGTGCTGCCCAGTCACATTCCCAGATGTGATTTTTGAGCTTCTTTCCAGCCCCACGCCTGCTGCCCTGCTAACAGAAGTAATTTTCCATCAGCGTTACACAGCATACTGTGAAAGGTGAGCCTTTCATCTCCCTGCCGGGGCCACCCCCCACAGCTTTCCACCAAAGTGGGCTCTTCTCTCTGTACAGCCCCCTCATGCTTGGAGGGCACACATCAATTAGGATGGCCGCAGGTGAGTACTTACCACCCCTGAATCAAGCACTTCTCGCTGTTGCTTTCAAGTTTTATTAATGTTTATTAATTTCTGTTGATATAGTGCCAAAACCATTTTTTGGAGAATGGCAAAATAATTAGAAGGTATCCACATTCTTCTCCCCACCCCCTTCCTGGTTGCTGCACAAATTGGTTATTAAGGGAAAGACTAATTCATTATCCACAAGAAGTTCATAACCCAAATACACTGCCAC
Source organism: Steatornis caripensis (assembly GCA_013398225.1). Taxonomy (NCBI): domain Eukaryota; kingdom Metazoa; phylum Chordata; class Aves; order Caprimulgiformes; family Steatornithidae; genus Steatornis; species Steatornis caripensis. The sequence continues at coordinate 185,578 of VZSC01003135.1, read as the reverse complement.
CTGCACACACCTGTTTTCAGTAGCCTGTTGAGTATTCTGCCTCAAAGTCCTTCACTTCTGAAGCATGACAACAAAAAATTGCTGCAGAAACCCGAGGGCAGAGGATGACTAACCCTGAACTCTAAAATGCAGGCTTGTCACCTTTCTGAGGGCTGTTTTATTTACCAGCTACAGCAAGAGAAGAATGCACTCCTTCAGTCTGGAGTTGCCACTATAACAATAACAGCAGCAGCACTTAGACAACTCTTTCCATTTCTAAAGCACTTTAGATCCATTAACACACTTTGAGCTCCACAACTCCTCAAACAAGGGTAACAAACAGAAGAAAATTGAAGCAACTTGCCGTTGAGAAATCACCCAAGCCACAATTATCTTTCAGGAGGTCAGTATGTGTCCAGCCTTGTGTCTCCACGCTCTGCCAGTTCCTCCGATAATACCGCATTTATTGTCTTCTTCCTCCCCCATATAGATAGCCAACTCATCCGCAAGTGAAAAAGATAATTAGGTTCTAACAAGGAATCTGGAAAAAAAAAAAGACTCCTCAAGAAAAACAAAAACAAACCCCACAGTCAAGTACTAATGTAAGAAAAACCACAAATGTGTATAAAGAACAAAGCCAAGACTGCCCCATGGTCTGTATTTAGTTGTCAAAACAGACGAGTGTCTACCGCTCCATCATACAGACATATTAAACATGCACTCTGCAGACAGGGGCTGGAATATAGATCCCGATGCGACTTTGAAATACCCTGACTTTTATATTTCATTTGACCACTAACCAAAGGTATTTACCTATTCATAAAACACAGATCTGAGTGCAGAAAACATTTCCTATTCTCAGTGCTGCAGAAAACTATATAGGAAACCCTCATTACTTTTTTTTAACCCTAGACATACTATAAGAGGACTCAGAGCATAGCTCATAGACTAATTTCTGGTGAAGAAGGTAAGTCTCCCATCTCCTCACACGACATCAGAGAACGACCCGCTAGTTCTTCCTGGCTGAATTCACACACCAATAGTGTCATGTCCATAGATCTGTCCTGTTAAAGTAGATTGCCTCTTATTGCACATTATTATTCTACCAGGGCATGCCTAACTGGTGAAACCGAGTAGCAGAGGGATAACTACCTCAGGATAGTTATCTCTGTGTACAGTACGCTCCAGAGTAAATACAACATTTTTCCAAACCATTATGTCTCTCCTTCTAAATGGAAATAGGTATGCTGAAATACTGTAACTTTTACTCTGTGGCAGAGGCTTCTCATAGAGAAGTATTCCACTACAACTATGAAGGAATAGTTTATGCCAGTTTTGCTGGGTAAGTCTTAAGTCTCCCATAAATTCATCACACTGTTCTGCAAACAAAAAGTAAACTTAGAATACCATGAGTGGAACACCTTTGACATCACCTCTTTGGCACAAAAGCAACAGTTTTCAAGGCTGTCTAGAGAACACAGGTAGAGACGTGAAACAGTAGTAGAGCATGACCAGTTATGCTGTTTCTATGCTATTCACTATTAAGCCTTTCTGTGCTGACAGTAAAACTCCACTGCATGCTCTCTGAATAATAACAACAGGAAGCAAGAGCAGATTCTGAGGCTCCCAGGGAAAGGTTCTCTTTCAAGAAACAGAGAGGGGGACAAAGAAGCACAGAGAAAACATTTTCTCTCAAACTGGCAATGCTTTCCTTAACACTACAACAATGCAAAGTTTCAATTACTCTAGAAATTTGTTCTTTGAAACACTGAGTTCCTTTTCTTAGCTATTCTCTAAGAAAAATGGATTACTTTTGTCACGGTTTAAAGCTGTGCTAGCTATTAAACGAACGACAGACACTCTTTGTTAACTCCCTCCCTTCCCAAAATGGAGGGAAAGAGAAAAGGGAAAGACACTTATGGGTTGGAAAAGTTAAAAACAGCTTTAATCTAACTACAAGAATTGTGTATTATAATAACAGGAAAATATACACAAACCCGATCTCAAGCTCCCCCCACCACCGATGACAAATACATCACCCGAACATTGTGGGGCACACCCCAGGAAAGTCCCAGACTGTACTCAACAGCAGGCAGGAGCTGGATTCAGGATCAAAAGCAGAATAATCAGGTAGAGTCCTCCTCAGATGCTTAAGCAAGGAGCTGGGTAGAATTGGAGAGCAACACCCTACAACATCACCAGCCCTCCTAATGGCCCCATACTGGGCTTAAATAGGCTCCTGGGCCATGGGTGTGGGCAGAAGCACCAGGCGAGGCTGCTGAGGGCCATTAGAGCCCATTAGTGCCCTGGCCATAAAGGGAGAGGGAGTGACCCCTGTGATCCCTCACCTTTACCCAGAGCATGATGTGTATGGGATGGAGTGCTGCACAGGGGTCAAACCAGAACAACTTTTTTCGTTAGTAAAGCAGATTGATGAGGTTTAGTCAAGTTACTTAGTACATTAATTTTAATTCATCTAACATCAGCCAGATCAGGAAACTCTGACAATAGTCACTGGCATGACACCTCTACAGGTGCACCCTGTGTGCTTATTGCTATTCCAGGATGGAGCTACATAACTCATATGGCTTTCCTGTACTTTGTAACGTATACAGAGCAAATTCTATTTATTTCAGGTCCATAGACTCAGCACTTCCAAAAGCAAGAAAACAAGCAACAACCTCTTGTCATTTCTTGCAACCACAGAGCTGTTACGTATGAAGCTTTGCTTATTTATTTTTACTTTAAGGGCAATCTGTGTTCCAAAGGTTTCAGAGACACATAGAGAAGCGGCTGGGAAGGTAAACTGAGGCAATGTAGAGGGATTGTCTTTTATTCAAGGTCTCACAGTAAGTCAAAAGCATTGCTGATAATATAAACTTTTCTCAATTCACAGCCCAGGTCCTACCTGGGTTTTGGAGACTACAGTGTCTCCAAGAGAGATATTTCTTGTTATGAGCCCTGAAAAAACCCTACCGTTCCAGACTATGCAGTTATAAGATGACCAGAGATCACTCTGCATATGTTATCTGTCTGCTGGTAAACATGGTGTCAGCAAGAGATTTTTATTTTAACAGAATAGCTAGCAGGGAATATGCAGATAAAACGCTGATCTCAAATCAAGTATTATTTTAGGATTGCATTAGGGGAGATTAAAAGCTCAAAAGAATGAAAGTTCTGAATTTCTTGCTCCATGACACGTTCTAATAATATGTGTCAGTCTTCTGAGTAGCGAAGATCAGATAGACACCCTCAGAAGACCCCTGATGTCAGATCCTCACTGAGGGATATTCTAAACATCCCTAGAACTGGCAGTCAAATGGCATCTGGAGCCCACAGGGATGTGCCCCTGCCCTGTCAGGTATATCAGACTACAGGTAACCTCTTGTTGCCAACCTCTCAGAGCAAAAATTAAAATGACTACTTGCAGAGTAAGGCTGCACAGAAAATGAAAGCAGCAAATTTAAGAAGAAGAGTTTTCAAAATGAAGCATTTTGGCTCGCACAAGGGTGCTTAAATCCATCCTATCCAGGGGGCAAAACGCACTTCGGGTCTGCTTGTTGAGCAAAAGGTAATAATTAAGGTGTTAGCCCCAATAACAGCACAGTGAACTGCAGACATTCCTGTAGCAACAGACAATAGTTGAGACAGAAAGATTATGAGTGTGGTTGACAGAAAGATGCAGCACATTTTCATACTTCAAGGCTTGGTCAGCTACTCCGAAGAGTGAATGGATTAAGAACAACAACACTCCATTCTCTACTGCCAGCTGAAATGTCTATGGAGGCTGCATTTTCTACTAGCTCCAAAATCCAGGCAAGTATGAGGAGAGCAAGATCTACCCTCAAGAGCTGCCACAGTTCTCACAATTTATTTCAGTACAAATGCTAAATGACTCCCCTGGAGAAGACAGCGCTTCAGGATGATGCTGGGAAACAGAATTGTATCCCTTGATTTGTACAGTTTTCCTTTCCCTTCAGCACTGATTTTTGCTCAGTGTTATGGTCTAATCATTGGGCATTAATGGAAGTTTTGACCTTATATAATAACTGGGCAATATTCTCTACATGACAGAGCGAGTACCCAGTGCACCGATTCACTTCATTTCCCAAACATGTATCCTCAGAGGATCTAAGCAGTCTAATGTGTCTGTCTAATCTATTGTTCAAAATGGCTAAAAAATGCTTAGCAACTTCATTATAAGTTTCTGTTAATGAGGAGCTGTTTCTTTTATGTAAAATGTTGATGTGTCAATACTTCATAATTGAGATATGTTGGAGAGGTTTTCTTCCTTTAGCCAGCTATTTAAAACAGCTAGCGATGTGTGATGTGTATTTTTAGAGGCTGTCAGGCAATGCTATTTTTGATGATACAATATGTCTGTTTTCCCTTACCACACAGGAAGACAGTGATGCTGGACTGAAGATGTTTTCCCCCATAATGGGATGTCTTTGGGGAAACATCAAGAGAAGTGACAATACATACACAAGAAAACCAGCATAATTTAACAGTCCCTTTCATAAGCGCCATTGTTTCATTGAAAGAAAGAAAATCTTTCATGGTTGATTTTATCAAGGAAATGAATGTCTTATCGAACTTAAAACTATTCCTGCCCTCCCTGAAATCAGTGGCAGATTTGACTGCTTTCAATCAGACTTCAGGCAGTTCACTTTAGTGTTGTGCCTGTTACTGGATTAGAGAGAACAGTCTGCTAATAAGTTAGCATTCTAATACCAGTATCAGCATCACAAAGCTGCAGAGAGAAGCTGTAATTTGTGAGCTGGTCTGTTGTTAGATAGCCGTAGGTGTATGCAGTAGGAGTATAACACAGGCACCAGGACTGTGTTGTGATTCATGTTATAGATCTTAATATAAACTAAGAAAGAAAACAGATTTGGTAAGAAGTAGAGTGTGGCCAACCTTTGCAGGAACACACAGAAGTAGAAGAGGAGTGTGGTCTCTCTACCCAGCAGTCTTGGTATCAGCAACTAATGTTGTGCCAAATACATTCAGGGCTGCCCTGCCTTTGCCATTGAAGATCGGATGCAATAGACAGCTAAGCTCAGCTTTGCCCTGTGCACACACAAATTTAGTTGTTCTGCAATTAAAAAACCGTGCGATTGGAAAGACTTCTAGTAAAACGAATCAAAGTCCCAGAAGGGCATCACTATAAGATGGATGCTAACGTCTGTGGGAACAATAGCTGGCACAGGCCAAAGATCTCTCGGTTCCTTCAGTAAAAGGAAAGAGCAGAATGTGGCCATGGCATAAAAGCCATTCAGTGCAAGTGTTGGTTCAAATCCAGCATAAACTGTGATAGTGACAAGGTATACGATGGTGCTTGTGACCTGATCAGCTCCTACAGGACCAAGCATTTGCACTACAAACCAGCCTGCTTCCCTCCAATTCCATCCTTAAGGATCAGAGAAAAACTAGCTAAAAGACTGTTCTGGCAGATAAAGAACAAGCCTCAGGTGCAACACGACCCATAGGAAAGTACCCTGATTCTGACTGCTGAAGTTTAAATACTGCTCCTAATTAATCCCAACTGAACCTCCACTGACTTCCCTGGAGCTGGAGTACAAATGAGTTTAGCCCATTGTATCTAAAAACAATAACAAAACTAGAAGCCAGATAAGAAATTGCTCGGCGCTGGTGGCAAGTAACAAACCAAGGCTCAGAAGAAACCTCCCATAGAAGCACCCATAGTTACACACCTCCTGAAACACCAACATTGCTGTTTCCCGTCACAGTGATCTGCTTCTGAACAGTGGATTTTCAGGCAATGAACAGCAACATAAGTCATGAGGATACTCAAGAATCTGAATATGCATAATAACAGGAGTCAAAACATTATAAACTTAAACATAAAACACTGTAGCTATGAAACTGTAAGACACTGGAGTCCTATAACTGACTCTTGTCACACAGAATACGGTCGTGCCAAACTATACCTCATCGGATGCCATTTTGGATAAGAATATATCCTACAGATGAAAAGGCAACTAAGTATGGCCAACAGCCACAAGGGACTCCTCTCTTTCCTCTTAGAGTCTTGGGGTTCAGAGTTACAGGTTTTCATTCAGCTGGTGAGAGAGCTTGCCTCAAGTGCAGAAGCTGTAGGACGGTCCTCTGGTCCAGCAAGTGAACGTGCCTGCCCTGTGTCTCTAGTCTACCTACGTACACTCAGGGACCTTATTGTTATATTCAAATCAAAGTTCCTGTGTGCTGGACACTGTTCAAAAACAGTGAGACCCCTTGGCCAAAGAGCCTTGAAGCCTAAAGTAAGAAATCAGCAGTATTTCAGTGACTTTTTCGTACTCACTGGAGTCTGTTTCTCTGTTACAGATGACTGTAACTGAGACAGGCACGTCAACTTGATTTTAAGTGAGAGTCAGGTGAGATGTTTTCATTCACTGTCACTGCTCCTCACTCAGGATGTGCCCCAAACTGAGTTTTGTAGGAGAGAAGTCTCTGCTGTTTGCCCAGCTCTTCTCACAACTCAGAAAAGGTAGCTACTTACCACTTGATTTTCCTTGGGAATAGCAAGAGCACTCGGTCCTCGTGCCCTCTGTGTGAACACAGAAGCAAACAGCTGCATGTTTGTGGAAGGGACATACAAGTTGCAACGCACCTTAGAGAAATGTGTGACTGCAGATGCAAACTTCCCTGCAAAATTTCCAGTCTTTTCCACCAACACAAAATTTCACAAGTTAAATTTGCTACTAGTAAGTTGCCAAGTTCATAATGCCTTAGGGTGGTTTGGTACAGACAGTCCCACAATGCTAGCTGAACATTCTTCCAGAGAAATTAATCCCTGACTTCTAAAAACCAGCTGATAAGCCTTGGCCCCTGATTTATCTTGCAGAACTGCAGTAGGGTAAACTGCCAGCTGCTAGGGAGCACCATCGTGCTGCTGCCAAAGCAGGTGAAGAAGCTGCAGTGAAGACTGACCTGCAGTTTTTGTATGAATGCTCCTGTTTCATTTGTTCCTGGGCCAGCTCAGAACAGCACCGGGGGTTCAGAGGGGCTGAGAGGAGTACGATGGAACATGAGCTGGAGAAGGCATGGAGCATTGTAAGTTCTGGAGCAAGGAGAAAGCGAAGTGCTGGGGTGGAAAAGAAGGGATGTTTTCACTGCAGAGAAAGGGGAAGGGTTGTTGAAAGATTTTTTAAATTTTGTTGAAATTTTTTTTAAAAAATGAGATTTTTGGCTGCACGTTTCTCCAGAGTGGCATAAATGTAATCAATCGGTTCTGTAGCTTGCCAAGTATCTTCCATGTGTATCTTTTCAGCACAGGAGGGTGAAAACACTTCCCTGTAATAGAGCTACAGAAATAAACAATTTAATAACTGACCCAATAACCAGCTTCTGCAATTCTATGTCTACCTTTTCTTTCCTTCTATAAATGTAGAGTTTTTACTTGTGTGTATATGGTAGTAATTTGGTTTACAAACTTCCTTGGCCAGTGAGGAATTCCCTCAGATGTATTTCCCCTTCTCAACTATTCTACACCCAAAATTTCTGAATGATGTGCTGCATGAAACCACCTTTATTAGCCACTTTCTGTCAATCTGGTTACTAGAGGGAACAGGCACAAGAAGCTCAGCAATTGCAGGTGCGTGTAGCACCGTGGATATACTTTATACTTAACACAATTGCTTACCAGATGTGATTCTCCAATAGGCAACTTTCCACTTTTGCTATTTGATTGTATTATTCCTTCATAAATGAGTTTCTTTCTATTTATTTCAGTGAGCTTTCATTATTAATTTCTATAGAAGAGTGAGCTGACTGCAGTTATGTTCTCTTATTAGATCACCCATTCAACCCACTGCATTTTATAGGATTAGTCAGGAAACAGGAGAGCACACACTATTGGATTTCGGGCTTTGAATCTCTTGGTGCATAGCTCAGATCACTAAAAAGGCCACTGCAACTTAATTACTCACTAAAGTCAAGAAGACAAGTGCTGAGTAGTGATGAACTGCATTTTTCCCCAAAGTCCCCACCAGCAGTTAGCATCTACTCAGAAGTGCTTTACTCGTTCTTTTTCTGGCAGGGGATAAGCTGCATCGCAATTTTAAGGGCCAAAGTACCTTTGCTTGACATTCCCAAATCCCTTGGTATTTCAAATCAAGTCAAAATTTAATCCGTCTCAGTAATCGAGCATCAAATTCCCAGAGCCACCTGTGACTTTCCTTCTATATGCCTCCATAAGTACCTATACACACATAAACCACTTCTTTTTAGTTGTACTAAAGTAAAATTTCTGTGACAGAAGCGTTTGTTTTATGCGATATTATCTGATGGATTTGCAGCTCTGGAAAAACATTTCTAGCAGCCATTCTTAGACATCTGGACAGTTGTGTAATAAAATAGCTATAAAATTCAATCTAGATGTGTTTCCACACGCATTGAACATTTTCTGTGCAAGATGGCTGTATCCAAACATGTAACTGAGTATTAGTAGATCATAAACAGAGGAAGTGAAATGACTGTCTTTGTATGCTAAAAGCGTATTGTCTCCAGGACACTGAAATAGCCAAATTTATACCTGATATGCCCAGTGGCTTCATTGCAATCATATCAAAGATAAGGCTTCCTTTTCCCCATGCACATAACATCATTCCCATGCAAAAGCTTAGAGAAAGAAGGAGCCTACAAGTTCATTGCCGCATCTTAGAGCATTGCACAAACTGAGGATGAGAGGTGGCCTTTCCATCCATACCACTCACACAGGGTCCATGTGAACTGGTTATTTTGCCAGCACCTTCTTTCTCATCCAAGTTCTTTCTGTGACAATTAATTTGAGCAGCAACCACCATAATGAAGACACAACACTGTTTGCTGGAAATATCAGTCCTGTCTTAATTCTGTTGAATCCCATAGTCCAACAATAAACAACAGTCTTCACTCCTGTCTTGTGCAACCCTAATCTTTACCTGACCTTCAGCGAATTAAACATTTAACATGCTCCCATGCAAATACTAAACCTCATCCTTTCTTCATAGGCTTTGAGAATTTACAAATAAATCACACCCTTTACTCTTATTTTCAACAATTGTCACCTGCCTGCAACTTTACTTTCCTCCGGCAGCAGGATCATGAAGCTACTCAAACCCTGTACGTAACACTGACTCATGGGAATCACAACTTTACTTCTAGGCGTTTACCAGATTCATGAAGGAATTATTTTATTTAGTCCTCTAACACTGATCTTAACCCGTTCCCTGGCAGAGCACCCCAGTCATCTTACAAACCACATATTCCATACTGAGCTGCAGAAGCGTGAACTTTCACCCTAAGTTTGTGAGCCATTCTGGACTCATCAATGAATCACTTTAAGTGTGGCTTCTACCTCCCACAACCTCATCAGAAAACTGATCTGGAGCTTTCCTTGTCGGAGTGAACTCAATATTAGAAAAATGTTTTCAGAATAGACTGCTGGGAGAAGGCTGTTGCCTCTGACCTCGTATTTCTATTTCTTCTAACCTACATTTCTATTTCCCGATGTTTGTTTTAAAAATTAAGCTAGCGCTCTTCAAAATGTGACAGACCGATCGTACAGAAGTGAAATTTTTCTGTCTAGAGAAGGCTCACCTGTCAAGGCTCATCATCACAAAAGCAGAGAACATATATCCATGTGGCTGCCTAACTGCAGTGCAAAATCTCAAGGGTAAAGTATTTTGGCCCCTCAATCCCTTCAGTCATTAGGGTTTTCTTCAGGAAATCCTCAAAATATTTAGGTTGGTATTCTCGTATCAGGATCTAAACCTGCACTCCTACCTTAAAACTGCTCAAATAGTTCAGCTATAGCTGTCTAACAGCTTGTGAAGTGAATTTATCCTGGATGCAGTACAAGGATCCGCTTAGAAATTAAGTACTGGAACGACCCTCCTGTTGTTTTAACTCAACAGGGTCCATTTGAACACATCCATGATCACATTTCAAGCTTTGGGGGATCATCTTGCAAGATCTTGTTAATAAATAAGGTACTGCATAAGAGTCATCATGATACAAATCAAAGTTTGAGTAGGATTTTTCCCTCATATAATCACGCAGACAAACTCCCCCCGCCCCTTATTTTTAATTATTCACCAGTCAATCAAGTCCAGACACAGAGTGATATTTCAGAAAGAATAACTTGTTACGTGGGCAAAAAATCTTTCGTGACCTTTACAAAACCTCACATCGAATGTCTTGTGGGTATAGATGTTGTTGCCAGAGTTCATTTTTCCACTTTTGTTCACGTACGACTGTGACAGAATTTTTGCAAAATCCAAACCTGCTAACTACGCTAATATATTTATTTGTGCTTCTTTCCCTAAGGACACAGTAGTCCAGTGAACAAGCTCATAAACTTTTAAAGAAAGCTCAAAGCGGATGGAGCATCCACTGCATCACTGTGTGCCATAATGCAGATCCCTAGATGAGCAGTAACATTTACTGCTCTGGGGCTATACGAAGAGTTTTCTGGTTCTCATTGTTTCAAACTCAGTCGTGTGCCAGGAATGCACAGTTGTCCCCAAAATAGAAAAAAAAAACAAAAAAACAAAAAACCTCTAAACCCTCATGTGCCCAAATCAGAGTCCTAAACATTTCTAAAAGCACAGGTATACATTACATCACCTCTTATCTACCTACAGGATTTTGAATAAGTGTACAGTGCAGCTCAGTACCAATCTAATGCAGAGTCTTAATGTCAGAAGATTTGCGCTCTTTAAGAATGTTTGTTTCCAATTCACCTTCATGAAATTTGTGCCCATATTTCCAATTCCCTGTGTTGGAGCAAACATCTGCAAAACCCTCTTAATTTATTAGTAAAAGGAGAAGTAGGATCGATTGATCTGTACACTAGCCACATGCAACATTAAGGTACATCTTTTGTGTTTCATGTCATTCAGTGCCAAAGGAAATAAAGATTTCGGCAAAAAGAATTTATTTTCTTAAAGAGAAACCAAATTAATGAAGATGTCTTTATGTAAAACATGGGAAGATGGAACAACGTTCATTTTAATAAATACAATCAGCTAAGCAATTTAAAACACAGCTATGTATTAGTTTCCAGCAGTATCCTGTAGGAACAAGCTTGAAAATGTTAAGATGTAAATAACAGGTGCTTCTGGTTTGTGCTTACCATAGGGAGTTTGGCAATCATTCATTGGCTTTGATTTCCAGTTATTCACTCCTGTGGCACACCAAGGGAATACATTCTATCAAACAGGTTAGATGCAAAGCAGTCAAGAAAATCAAAACCGCTCACAGTCCATATAGACAGAAAATAAACTAGACCCTGCAACAAGGGCTAAATAGTGCATATTCCTAAACCTGAAAGAAAACAGAGTTTCTCTGGGAGGACCTTGCAAGAAGAGGTGAAAGAAAACATCTATGATGCATGGTATCAGTTAACCTCGCAAAATTTGATCACCTCAGACTGAAGATACACAGAAAGCTGAGAAGATTGTGTCCTCAGTCTTACTCTCTGGACTTTGCGCCCAAATTGAACTTAAATGTCCAGTTCAGAGATCATCTTGGTATATCTTTCAGAAGTACTCCCATCTACTCTGCAGTTACACATTAACATTGGTTTCTTATGAAAGTATGATCGTGCCAAGGTTAAGCAGGTGATTTTTTTTTTAAACAGTGTTACACATGGAACATAGTAGGTGCATTTGCATATAGAGGTATTTACATTCTAATATATATTAACTCCTGTATAGTTATTGATCATTGCCCTTACAGATGGGAGAGAGTTCCAGTAACCAATACTTAGCAAAGTGTCATATGAAGAGGTAGATAAGTTCAATCTCTATTTGGAACTACTCTTTTGCTGTCGAACATCAATCAGTTTGTAAAAGTGTGGAGCCAACTGGACAATTTAATTTAGCAGAGGAAGCACTCTAAAGACCTTTTAATCTTCATTCAGTTTTCAACACTAGGTTCAGCATTGTCTCTGTATTGAACAAAATTCATCCTCCCTTCACCCGCAAGGTCAGCAACCCAGACACTGCCTGGTGATACTGACAGGACGATGAGAAGTGACAAGATGACCTACTAGGTTATATTTCAACATTAAGAATAATGAATGACATTTCTACACATAACAGAACATGTCGATAAATATGTCTATGGGCAGTGGTGAGAAACAGCTGTTCTGTACTGCTAAGTACCTTCATGAGGAGGGTGGATCTCCATCCTCAAAGCTCATTTGGGAAGGAGCTGAACAGTAGTTTGACGAGGTAGCACAGATGTCAACATCCAGGGCCCTTTCTAATTCTTCCAGTGAGTCACTCAGTGATGCTGGGAAGTCACTTTGGCTCTGAAGTAGGGTAGGGTGCCTGTGGAAGCACACTGAACTTAGAAGAAGACCTGCAACAGTTAATAGCAATTGAGATACTATTTGTTCCTTTCCCTACCCCCATGTCTTCCCAGTTTTCAGTCTACCTTTGTTTTTTTTTTTTTCTTAAGCATGGATTTTCTGGCACGAAAGACAGAAAGAAATAACATCTTGGCTAAAGGCAAATGAAAGACCTAACTAAACAGCCCGTGGAAGCTGAAGAAGCAGCCCTTCACGAGAAAACAGGAAAGGAGAGAACAGTTCCCCTCCTTGACACATTGCCCATACCAGGTTCCCCTTTAATTGAGGCGAGAGGCCAGCTCTATAATTCTAATTGTGCTGTAATTGTCTGCTGCGTACCTTTAACATCTGCCTGTGCCATAACAATCCATACCAGTTAAGAACTTTTTTCTGCCTTTTCCCCCTTCGTGTGACAAGTTCTGTTTCTTTTCAGCTTGTGTTACAGTTCGTATTATCTGTGTTGACATCTCAGTTTGCGAGGGAGTCTCTCCTCAGTATTATGTTAATCATTTTAGAACGTAAATACACAGTGACAATCCCTAAAAGACAGGCAAATGAAACACCACTGTGTACCTGGCTATAGCCCTGAACCTGAAATGACAAAGCTATTTTGTCTGAGTGCAACGGCACTGTTCTCTCTCTTTCCCATAAAATTATGCAACCATAAATCAAATCAGTGGGTCCATTATTTGAGTGTCCAGCAAACAAAACTGGACATTATACCCTGGAACCTGAATGCCTGATATATGGGCAGCTGCACTAAATGTTTGGTTGCCGGTAACCATCTGTAAGACATGTCACTATGAATTGATTTATGAGGAACGGAAGGTGAAATTCTCTAGAGATACAGAGTAAGTCAGAGCCACAGTTTCAGAAGATTTTCCTTCTTAACTACTGCACTTACACTGAAAATTGGCAAAAAAACCCCAAAGCAGCTGTCCTCCAATTTTTGCTGGTGCTTGGTAATGGGCAGAATATAAAAGTCCCAAATTTGCCTTTGGTAAAAGGCCATGAGAACTCTGGATCCTGTCCAAGTGTTTGCCTGGGACCCCAACAGACCATCCACTCTAACCAAGTCTTCTCCCAGCTGGTTCTCATCTGGAGAAATTGGCTGAAAGATTGAAAAACCAAACACAAAGTAATCTGTATACTTATTATTAGCTTTTATGTTTGGAATTTGCAGGTATGCTGTTAACTATGTATGTTATCAGGATTTTTCATATTCTGGGGAAGACATAAGTTGTATTGCACATTTCATATTCCCAAAGCTTCTTTAAAAAAAAAAAACAAAACACAAGTTTGAGAGAATTGTATTTTCACCAAAATAAACAGTATCAGAATTTAACTTTTCTGTTGAGGCAAGACACTGGTCTAAACTCTGGTGTCTTTTAATCAATATAGTTCTACTGAAGTCAATTATATTTTATTACACCAGATATAAATTTGGCATTCAGGCTTTTTTCTTCCCTTTTGGCCTCAAAATAAGCTAGCAGACAAGTTCAAGCTACAGAACAGTGGTCAAATGTAAAACATACGTAATTCAAAGACAGCTTAGTGCAGTCTGTCATCATTTTGGGTCGGTTATTCTATATGCAAACTCAAGTTGTTCACCTGACCAGAAGAATTGCTTTGTGTGTGTTGCCAAGGAGATACAGGAGAGCGCTGCTCCCCAAGCAAAGGAGACTAGTGAGCTCAAGAAGACACCAAAGCAGGCATGGGGCTGTGGCCTCACTGAACAGAGATGTGCAGTTGCATGGCACCTGAACAAGAGCAGGAGCTCAAGGCTGGTGATTCTAACCTGGTTAAAACACCGAGCCAATGTTCATCAGACAAATCCATAGCAATACGGCACGTTAAGGTCAAGCTGGAAAACAAAGTCACAGGTCAGACTTCACCAGTAAGGTACATGGCCAGGCACGGGCATGGCATGGCTGGGATGTAGCTGAAGCCTTCCCCTTAGCCTCTGCCTGATTTACCTTGCAGCTCCAGAGAAAATAAGGAAGACCCTGGCCAGTTCTTATACATCTCTTCACCTGTGATTCAAGATGACACAGCCATGCCCTGAGCCCCTGAAGCCAGATCCCCAGGGTGGGAGGTAAGAGGTCACACCTGGGGCCCTCACATCTAAATAGCTTCTCCCTGACACTTTAGCAAGGGAGAGGTATGAACTCCATATATGTTAAGGTACAGGTTTTAGATTGGGATAAAAAGCCAACTTCTTGGGGAAAAAAAAAACAAAACAAAACAAAACCCCATACTTTTCACATCTTAAGCATTGAATTTAAGTAGTAACAATCTCCAAGATTTTTGTCTGGAAAATATGACATTTATGATGTCTTTTAAAATTTCCCATGAATAATATAGATTGCATAAATGAGTATTTACCAGCAAAATCAACAGTTTTACTCCAAACTTAATACTGAACTAATGTATTACATACCTAGGTATGCCTCTTTTTCACAAGATGAAAGTATTGAAATATTGAAAGGCTCTCCTCAAGATAGTCCTTGCTGAACAAAACCCAAGAAGTTTATCAAGATGTATTTCCAGCCAATGAAGTTTGAAGAAGTTTGAGACAAGGTATCTAGGTTCCTAAATATTTATTTGAATCAAAGCTCTGAACGATGACAGGTAAAAGCACTCAAGAATATAAAAGATATTAAACCACCCCCCCAAAGCCAGTGGGTAAAATATAGAGGCTAAGTGACATCCTGTGGTTATACATGACAGCTTAATAGCATTCCAGGGATATAACAGATACAGCAGAGATTTCTCCAGAACATTAATTCTTGGCCATGCTAGCTCAAAAATAAAATGAATGATTCAATATCGATACTTATAGAAAAACTTAGAGGCTTTACCTCTCCCATCATAAACATCACATATCTTCCTTACAGGAATACCCTTAACAGGTACCCTTCTCTCATGTACCGCTTTTGAAAAGAGATTGCCATAAGGCTGGATTATAGCCTGTGTTATCCATCCATACCAAAGCTCCTGCTTCTGACATTCGTGTTCATGGGAACTAGCCAAAGAGCACAGTAATAGAAGCTCATGAATATGAGAATATATAATAGAGGTTTTTTTCAGTTCTCGCTGGTTTTTTAACCCTTCATTGTTTGATTTTTTTCGTTATATATTGTTTCCTATGTTAGGAGAATGAGATGACAATTCCTTTAACGTATTTCTTCATCCTCACGCAGAACTAACTTGACAAGTTAGCTAACTTACAAAATCTAACTTGAAGGTAAAAATGGAAATGGTGACATTCTTAAAGAAGTGTGGGTGGGGAGGAAAGCTTTTCCCTAAATACTTGACTTCAAAATAAGTCTTCACTAGATCTTCTCTACAGTGAAATGTGTACCTTCATAACTTTGAGTATCTCCCTGTCAAATGCTAAGCTAGAAACATGCACAGACAGAACCATGGGGGTTCTTTCACATTTGTGTGTTAATATCTATATGCTCTAACTAAAATCTGAAAAATCCTGACGGGAATGTATCAGAGTATTTGCATTCATTACATTCACTGCTGCCAGAAACTGCCATGTCAAAACTGGTAAATAGAATTCGGCAAGAGAAACAAAACCAGGTACAGCCGATTCAGAAATGAGTAAGCTCTCTAACTGCCTTTTCAAAATACTAAGTCATCCACCCTCAGAAATAAAATACAATAGCACAGATCATATCATTTAGGAAAGCTACTTATGAGAGGCTGCAGGAAGAAAAAAACCAAATCTTTGTGAAATACACTGCCCAGGTCAAGGTAGTACTGCAGATACAGCCAGACTTAAACAAACATGTCAAGGGGTAAAACATTCTGAGGACAAGCTTAGTGTTAAATGCATCATTCTTGTGAGAAGCTACGGGTGACCAAATACAGCACAGCAGCAAATGGTGACTCTAAGAGGAAAGGAGCTTTACTCATTAATCATCTTGACCATTACCACTGTTGTTATTTTTTATGATAAGCAGCATCTATAAAAGTGAGCAACATTAAGCGAAGTGAGATAACGTGCACAGTAGACCACTGCCCCTGCACCCCTAGGAGTACATCACTGACCAGGCTCCTAGAAGGAAACGGTCTCAGACAGGTGGCCTCTCATGCGCTGTGCTAACAGCGGTATTGGCTTCCACTGAGGTCAGACTTTTAGAAGCAGAAGAAACTCCTGAGACGGTTAAAGATTTATTTCAGGCAGTTTACATCAATTGTCTTCCTTAGGAAGAAACATACCAGAGGGTTTATCCCAAGGTGCTTCCCTCAGAACCGGCCTCTCTGGGAGCCGTTGCCCAAATTCAGGATTCACACAGAAAAGCCCCATGGGTGACTGCTGAGGAGTTCAGCTTCAGTTTAGTGCTAGGTCTACTGCTGCAGCCACCAACTTCCACTGCCTACTCCTGGCCATCCAAAATTTGACAATTTCCAGTATTAAACCTAAAATCTTAGTGTTACAAAATTGCTGCAGAGAGAGTTGTCATCAACACAATGGGAGATAGTGAGGGCAGAGAATCACTCTAGTCATCGCACAGACTTCTCCAGGAGTCTGTGGTCTATATAGTTAATTAATCATACAGAAAGTAAGGGGGTAATTAAGACGTCTTACATAAGGTGCAGTTAAGAATGGGAAGATTTGGTCCTGGCTACAATTCCCTATCTGTGTCCTGACACACCAATGCTATTATCTGTCCTCTCATTACTTATTCTTACCAAATGCTAAAACCTCCCAGCCTTTTCTTTGTTGATAGCTTATCATTACTGGCAACTGGCCACAAGGTTAAAAATATCCAGTGGCAGTACTCCCTGCTGCTTTCAGAAAAAAAATATCCTTAAAAAATAAGTATAGTGAAACATTGTAAAATTCCTTCCTTTGTGTATTTGACATGAATCCCAGTGACACTTCAGGGTCAGAGGTGTAGTTAGATGGCATTGGGACTATCGCAGACAACCCTAGAAATACTGCACTAAAACATCTAAAGAACATCAATTATTACACCATTTTAAATAATTTTTACCATAAAGACATTGAGAGTTCATTGATCCCTCTCAATCCTGTCTGAACCCAAATAATGCTGTCTTCCTTGATTTAATAAAAGGAATAAACAGTTCATATAAATCACTGCAAATCTCTGTAGTTCACGGCTGAGATATTTGGGAATTTTGACTTGTAAGCAGAGGTTCCACTTTCCCTCTGCAAAGGCATCTTCTATATCTGCTGTCTAGTGCCAGGCAGTTAAGTACTGTCTGCAGAGCCTACCCGATAGCAGTGTAACTTCTAAGAATGAAATACTGGAAGTCTATTAATAAATTCATTCACAGAATTAAATGAAGATGCTGATGAAGTGTTATCATTAAGACATCCCAAAAGAGATTTTCATCAGGTACTTTACACATACCTCTTGATCATGCATAGTTCTTATCAGGAAAACACCATATGATCTCATTATGCTTCTCCCACAAGAGTAAAGTTCACTTTTCTGAAGAGACCATGATTGAAATTGCAAGAAAGGTCACTAAAATCTCCATTCCCTGGCCAACACCCTGGACATGCGTAGAGAGGAGCAATGAAGAATATAAGGAAGAACTTATTTTCTGCTAGGGAAGAAATTACTGACAAAGCACTATCTTCTCAAATATTCAGCACTGAACTTTCACCAGAAAAAGAATGAAGAAACCAATCTCACAACAGAGTCAATGACAGAATATTTAGAGAGTTAAAACCACTTTGTGAATGGGGTGGTACAGAAGTACTAACTTGTTTAAAGTGCAGTTGTAATCAGGGCTGGTCACCTCCTCATGGGCGCATAAAGACATGAAAACAGCAAAGATGGTCCAAGGTGGAAAGTCACCTATCCCAAGCATAGGGACAGAATACACCTATGACCTGAAGGTAATGGCAAGAATTTCCTGAGGTAAGCCTTTCACCTGGGTACTTAGAGAAAAGTATCACACCGTTATTCAAAGGAATCTTTTCTCTAGGCCAACTCGTTTGTTTTTTTTTTTAATATCATTTTCCTCAAAACTACGTTCTCTATCCCAGTTAAAGAAGTTTGATTTCTTTTTTCATGGTCATTGTCAAAAGTATTATTCAAGTGGTTGCCATATTTAAAAATAAACTTTTATATTATATACCTGGAAATAAAAAAAAAAAAACAACCAACCTTGAACGTCAGTAATTTTTACTACTACTTTTGAGGGTTTTCAACCAATCCCATTGTTTAGTGAAACCACTGCAAGACACAGAAAAAAGATGTAAAATACCTCTTTCCACCTCACCAACTTCCTGAGTAGCTATCTTCCCAAAATACGAAAGGACTAGAGTTTACGCTAAACAGAAACGCACTGCTGCATCATCTTCAGAGCGCACAGCTGAAAACAGGCCAGTCATATAAAGAAACTTCAGTTCTCACAGTATGTCAAGCAAATGGGAGAAAGAGAAAATAGAAGTAAAGTCACCAAAATAATAAACAGTGAATGCCTCAGGTTAGGGGAAACAGTAGTTATTGTCACGTGTTTCTAGACTGAAAAATCCCCAGAGATGATAGGACAGGTAACAGAGGCCAGGCAACTGTAAGTCATCTCATTGCTAACTCATGGCCCCCACCAAAATACAGAGAATAAGGACTGTATGTCCAACTCTAGGATCCATATTACAGCTTTACAGTACCTCCACACATTACCACATTATATGTATTATTCTATATACATGCACATATATTTACAATTTGCTGTTCCAGATCCAGACAGAGAAATGACAACCCTTAAAAGAAGGACAAGAGGAAGAAAAAGTTTCTTCTAAACACTGGAAGTCACTTACTTGAACCTTTCATTTCTTTGTTATAAATTAGCATTTTGAGAATAAGGCAAAAATGTGTCTTGATTGTGAAGGGCTCGCTTATCTCTGATGTGGTCTTTCATATGGAAATCAGACAGTACTTCTTCCCTTGAACAAACCCCATGTTCAGTTTATATGAAAATCTAGATTTACATGTCCCTAAGAAATGTAACCCCTCCTTCATTTCCAAACTCATTTTGAAGTACAATTCAAAATCTGGTGATTCAGTGATCGACCTGCTGCCGCTTACCATCTATGCAAATACACCAAGCATTGGCAAACCTTCATCGCCTGCTCTTCCAGGATTTCTGCATGTTGTTTAGACAGAAGTTTACTCAAAATGGTTGCTACAAATCAGCAGTGTACAGCTGGTGTTTCTTGTGTTATTGCCAAACAAAATCTGGAATTCCCAAAGTTTTTGGCTTTCCGCATATTGGGAAGATAAAATACTGATTTAACAGCCCAGATAACTGGAAACAGCCCAGAATCACCCAAACCATTCACTTCTGTGAGAAGAATGAAAAATCAGCAATCCATCAGAACAAACGATCATCATCCATGCCAAATTTCACAGAATTCTCATTTGCTCAGCACCTAAAATTTGACAAATACCTACCCTAACATCCTGATCCAGAAGAGCATTAAACAATTGTGAGCTGAGGATGGTGAGTCTAAAAATTCATGTTAATGCTTCAGTTGAGTAATACAACCCACATTTCAAAATAATTCTGTTGTCTCATTGTTACAACGCACGTAAATCACAATGTAATTTGCACTCAAAATATTTTTTTCCCTTCTTTTTCTATGAACACTCATATCAGGGATTTTCTGGCATTTGATTATTTGCAAAATTTTGGAGTATGGAACTGATGTATGAACACATCTGGGAGAAGGACCAGCACAGGGATATTCACATGGGAACAACTACGGATCCAATTCTGATGATTAATGTCCTCTCCAAGCAGAATAGTAATAAGTGACCTGGGGAATCAGTTCCATGGCACTCAGAGCAAGGCATAGGAAACATTTAAGGAGTAGTCAGCCAAGTTTTAATTACAGTTTAGCCAGTAGCATCAGGGAGCAGCGAGGGCCAGGGAAAGGGAATCAGGAGTTGATGTACCCTCACCATGTGTCCCACAAGATCCTAACATAGCAGACAGACCCAGGGACTGGTTAAATGGCCCCTCAATAGCCCCAGACACAGAAAGTGATGAAGGAGATCCTGGGCCCCACTGGGGGCTCCAGTCAGCAACAAAGGAAGACTGGGACAGAGACAAGGCCACAACATACAACCAAGGCGTTCATCCAAGAGACGAGCTACCTGCAGCATAGGGCAAAGTTCCAGCCAGGAGGCAAAGCAAGAGGCATGCAGACCTACAATATAGCTCAGGAAAAGACCAAAGGCCCCAGGCCAAGCTTAAATGGGGCATTAGTGCCCATAGGCAGAGGATGTGGGTGGAGGCCCCAGGTGAGGTTGCTCAGAGCCAATAAAGCATGTTAGCGCCCTTCGCACTCTGACAAGAGCTGGATGATGTCTCTTTGTTTAAGGAACTTCCCTAATCATCCACATGGAAGCAGATGATCTTCATCTTATTCTAGGAATGCCTTTATATATCATCTGGTTGCTTACATGTTGCACGCAGACAATAGTATAAAACCCTATTGTGACCAATAGAAGCTTTTGCCATTTGCTTCAGTGAAGTCAGGATTTCACTTAATATGTAGTCAGGGCACTGCTTGGAGATATGAGCCAGAGCAGAGCTTCAAAGATGAGAACCTGCATAAGCCTTTGAATTTTCCAAGCTGCATGAGATAAAACCATCACTTCTACCAATATGAAGCTTATGATTAAAAGCAGCATTTGCGTGCTATCATGAAAACCTTAATGTTTCTACTACATACATTCATTTTCTGTGATGGTAGAGATCTCAGACTACCAAATACTCACATATAATGGCTTTAGCTTAAAGTATTAATGTTAGATCCCTTTATTTCCAGGTGGATACATTCCATTTTCACAGGACACAATGGATGCTGGAAGAACTATCACTCACCATACATCGCAAACATCCCCAGATGTCATCCGGGGTAACACAAAGGCAGATAAAACAATACAGTTCTATGAGGCTTTTTTCTGATGGCTTTAATTTTTAAGAGCATTAGCTACAAATGAGCTAACACACATCAGCAATCTAGTAGCTGCCACCAGGTGACCAAGCAAGGCAGTCACAAGTACATGTAATGTACATCTCCCTGACAGAGAGCACTTTCATGCATTTGTACACATCAGCAGCATTACACTGACAAAATGCATACGGATGTCTAAAGACTCAGGGTAAACTGCACTTCGGTCATGTATTGTACAATAAAAATAAAAGCCATCCTTTTCTCTGTATTTCATTTGCATCTAACAATTGCAGAACTGAAGGACAATAAATGTGTTGCCAAGTTAAATTGTTATTGCTGAATTTGAAATGTTGATGTTTGACCCTGTGGAATCGAAATTAATTCTAAAGCACTGCTACGAAGGACATATTAAATGAAAAAGCTCTAGTAAGAAAAGCTAGGCACAGTGCATTGCTCATACCTGTCTGAGGTGCCTGTAACCGTGCCATGATTCTTCTTTATTTCTGTGGTGAATTTCTGAGAACTAGTGCATTTTTAATCTCTATTATTTTTCCCGCTACCATCATGACTTCATTTGTTGTTTTAAATATTACTCGGTTCTCTGTACAGCCCCATAGCAGTTCAAGTTGCCCTTTGGTACCTCTTCAGAAATGTCTGAAACAAACACATTGGGGTCAACTTTCTGCAGTATGAATGTTTGCTCCATCAAATTCAGCAGCAAAATCTAGCTGCCGTTTGTAGTGTTGAGTGGAAATAGACTAAAGACAGTGGAAAATTTCTGTTTACTCCAATGAGGTAGGATTCTAATAAAATAGCCAACAGAGATTATTAATACAATATGAAGTTTTTCACATTTAGGCTCACTCTTTGAAACAAAGACTGTTAGTGTTCACACAGCATTTTTAGCACCAGTTAATTATAATCTAGAACAGGAGAGAGTCCTGGGCACAACTACGGTAGGTGGGACGGACATCTGACATGAGCCTCATTTGCCCAGCCGTAAGAAAAGAAGGCTCTGGGAGACCTTGTTGCTGTCTACAACTGCCCGATGGGAGGGATGGTCAAGGTAGAGAAGATGGTCGGACTCTTTAGTTACACAGCGGGCGGAGGAGAGGCAGTAGCCACAAGCTGGAACTTAGGAAACTTCCATTAGAAAAAAATTTACTGTCAGAGTGATGAAACACTGGAACAGAGGCTGAGGCGCTGTGAGATTGGACCTGTTTTGATCAGGGTGTTGTACTAGAAACCTCTAGATGTTACTTCCAGCCCTGGCAATTCTCTGCAGCTTCACCAACACGAGCCCCCACTGCACATCTAAAAAACACTTTCAGCCTTGTCGAATTGCGGTCATGCTCATTTGACCAGAAAAAGGCAGGCAGAAGGAAGATTTAGAGAGAATAAAAATGCCTGGAATGAGAAGAGAGTTTCCTCAGACCAAGAAGAAAGAATAAAAACTGTGCAGAATTCTTACACGTGAAAGAACTTCTCACTTCACATCTCACCACCAATGAGCCACCCTTGCCACTATCTTCAGGAAACTTACTCCAATTTATGTTGAAGTAGGTAGAAATTGCATCCAGCCTAGAGAATTTTCCAACTTTTCCATAAAACATCACCTCCACAGCATGCCCTGGCACTTTGCTTCAGCAGTGCACAGCTCTTCAGGTCTTATTGTAAAAGCTTACGCATGCCATAATTTTGATGTCTGTATTTGTAATTCTGCCCCAGGTAACACTTAGAAGGCACTGCTACACTCAGAAAACGGTGGGGGTTTTTTTAAGGCAATATATATGTATTTTTGCCAAGGACATCTGAAATTTTACAAGCTACTTATTCTTCCAGAAGTGTCTGATCCTTTCACTTATGCCCTACCTGAAATCATAATCATCCCAAGGCGCATAATCATTCCTACAGCAACCAACTGAGTTCATAGATTATTCTTTCAGGTTGAGGAATAAGCAGAAGGAGATGATGAAACCTGCAGAAAAGAAAAGCATCCTTGAAAACATTTCCCCCATCTCCACCTAAAAAATCAGCAAGGCAAAATATGTATGTAGTAATTTCCAAACTTTTTTTTTTTTGAGAAACAAGTGGACAAATAATAGTCCTAATTAGCAAAGTAATGAAGTACCTGGACAGTCTGAGGATCGTGAGTGTTTCCAAGTAGATGTCTCTCTGAACTAGGCCAATGTTGAACTACACCGTGTGCCCTCCTTGCCTGATTTTCACTGACCAAAAGACTCCTTCCTACATGACAGATACATCAGGAGAGCTAAGTAGGATTCATGGGTACCACCAACTGGTGCGTGTCACCCACAAGTGGAAAGTTAGCTTAACTCCATCCCCCACAGCAGCTGAGTTAGGCCAGTCCTAACATCTCCAGCATGCCATTTAACCCAACACCCGGTGGGAATAAAGTTGGATCATAGCCTCCTCTACACAGCTGCCTCAGGTAACAGAGGCACCTGAGGCACAGTCTCCCTTCTCTTGCTTTCCAGAGTAAGATATCACACTCTCTTATTAGATAAGATCCTGCTCATTACACTGACTGAATCAGAAACACAAAGAGCAGGTGCTTCATAGTGACAGCCTAACACAATGGCTCTTAATATTATATGTGCCACAGCCACTTTCACACAAGGTCAATTGCACCTATAATTAATTTACACAAGCCGAACCTTCAGCTGCCACCTCACAGAGCTTTGCAAATGCACAGGCTGCACAAAACTATATTGGTAATTAATTTGTCAAGCAAATGCTAGGGAAGAACAACACTGGTAATTTATGCCATAGATATTCAAATTAAACATCTTGCCTGAGTAATTTAATGTCAAAGTAGAACAGCGGCAAAGCAGAACAAAGAATTGGAGTCTTCTACCAGCTATTTCTTTAAGGGACATTACTGTAATGTGTTATGAGCCAAATTCAGACACAGTAAAAACACAGGTTCCTTCACTGAACTCATCTGGCCAGATTTTGGCATTAAAAATGGTTGTGAAACTATACATGCACATCCTACAGACGCTCTGGGATGACCCAGGATGCTAGAATTCAACCAGAAAATATCTATATGGAAAACACTGCATGTTATCCCAAAAGGGAAGATACAGATCAACTATTGGAAATAGAAGTTGTATTCTAGTCCTTTGCAAAAAAAGGAGAACTGGTCACGCCACACTCTCCTTATGTTTCTTCCCATTCCATCACTGTCAGAAGTTTGGGACCCTCATTATTTGTTACCAGCAGTCCTCTCCACAATAGATCGAGTTGATTGTAGTTCTTGTTATTACTGTTGCTTTTTTTGTGTGTGAAATAGAATTTCACTTTTAAAAAACGCTGCTTGTGTGATACTGCAGTGTTTTGCCAGGGTATCCCGGATTCAGTGGACTTTAAGCAAATCAAAAGTAGGATTCCCTGACTTTGTGACTGTGCAATAGGCTTCATAGTCACTGACCTGGGACACACCGTAAGATAAAATTATCTAGCCTTGGAAATGCTTGCAGTCCCGCCAGAGTACTGTATCTGAAAGGCCCAGAAGCTTCAATTTCAACCGGGCAGCACCCACCTTATCTCTGCTGCAGCGAGTTTGGGATCCTTGGGGAGAATTGCAGAATTTCTGATCTTGGGTAAAAATCTGTCTCAAAACTTGCTGGTCAGGTCCTACCCTGCAAAAGGACTTTCTCAAGATTTCCACCAGTACCTGGTCTGGGCCTATTTAAGAAAATAAATGACTTAAAATAAAGCTTCCCAGTACAGAATCCCACACAATGTTTCTTGGTTTGCATCGCCTGGAAAGCTCTCATCTTAGCAGTCAAGCAGGAAGGGAGAGGAATGAATTCTTCCTGGTGGCAGAAGTTAGGTAAAATATTTCAAAACTTGCTGCTATATTTTGTAATATAAACTATAAGAAATGTATCCTTAGATGTATTCACAACAGATGATGGGACAAACTGCACCTCTATGTAAAAAGAAGAAGAGTTAGATTTACGGTACAGAAGACCCACTTCTTTTTCTGTGAGTAGTACCAGTTAAGATACTATAGCCATGTGAAATAAGCCTTTTCAGCATCAAGATGATCCATTTTCCTGGCTTGTGTGCCCTTGGATTATTCAGTCTGGCAAACCAGTGTGTTTCTGAAGGAGTGCTGATAGAGCAGGCAAAACTCTTCATTAGGAGAGCATAAATGTCATGCATAAATACTTAATAAGTTCTCAGTCGTTAATGCCACTAGTATTTTTCTCCCTTTTCCTCCATCAGGCATTTTCTTCTAGATTTTTTGGGAGGAGGTAAATATTATGAGTGGAGGCTTGTTACTGCTGAATGTTATTGAACCTAAGCAGTCAACGACATCTTTAGGTCTTGTTAACTGTGTTTCAGTAGCAATAACAAAATCCGTAAGTATGAGAAGAAAAAGCAGACTTTCAAATATCCAAATTAAAGCTGCTTGCAGCTCATACTAGTAGAGCGCAACAAGATGGAGACACCAACACGTGTTGGCACTGACATTTCTTGTGAATAGGGAACGTTACAAGACATAGGATCAGTTATTCCAAAACTACTAGACAAAAACCCTAGCTGTCTGTCTAGTCAAGAAACCTTGAAAAGAAGTAGATTCTGTGGGGAAAATATGAAAGAAAAGAAGGATAATTTAGAAACAGCCTGTCCACTGTTAAAACTTATTTCTATTTTTTTCAATTAGGTTGCGATCAACACTTGAAAGTATATATACTCCATAATTCATCCACAAGCAATAATAATCATTTCTATAACATCACCCCTTCCAACATGAAACTCACTGCAATACAGCAAAAAGTAATTACAACAGCAAACGACATGTTGTACAGTCATTGTACAGTCTTGAGCGATGACTCAAGACCAGACCAGAAAAACTTGTTACTAGTCTTGAAAAAAACTTTTGTTAATATAGCTCTGACTGTGGAATTTTCTTTCTAATTTTTGACACATACCATTTCACAATAATGCGTATCACTACTAGATATTAATCCAGCTGTACATTACTCTCTGGAATATTTATGAAATATCTCCTCCTGAACAGAACTTAATAAAATAAATGAAAGGCAAGATGTAGAAGTAAGAAGGAATATTTTTAAGAGGTAGATAGGAAATACAGTTCATATAGAGCTGGAAAGTATAAAGTCTTTGAAAAAAGAGAGATGAGGGGATCTCCACATACAAGTTCTGTGAAAGCATGATTAGTGGATCTCCTGTGTGGTAGAAATATCACTGTGCACAGAGACAGTCTAGGTACAGACTGGTCAGCCAGGCATGAGCATGGTTGCTTTCTCTTCAGATGTAATTTTGAAATAAATGTAAATGAGAGATTCAGAAAGCTTAATACAAACTACGTATCTCATTGTTTGTCCAATTATGAATAAGAAATGCTTGGTAAAACTTATATTTACAGTAGGCAATATGAGATACAAAAAATGGTTTGTCAGACTTCCCCTATAGAATATTTATTGACAGTTGGTCACCTTGTTCCACCAAAGGGTCAGTAAAACCATGAATAGGACCCAGAAAGCAAGGCAAGATCAGCTCCAGGCTGTTGTCCTGCACTTGTGCAGAATTATAATATGTGAACTCCTGACTCAGTTTCTACTTTGCTAATTTAGCAGTAGCCTCTAACAATCTTAGAGGAACTACTCAGTGGGAAACTAATATTGTAACAGTGTTTAAACTGTACAAAGTAATCCAATCAGCTAGTGTGACAGTCAATGTAACCATCTAAGAAATACAGGATGGGTAAGAGGTAATCATGAGTAATCCATCCAGAGTATTATACTATAACCATAAATCAGTAGACATATCTTATCATTAAAATAACATGAAATTTTTTGGCCTCTGTTTGGTGCAGGGTCAGTGATCAAAGGACTGAACAAACGTCATATTCCCAGCAAGTGAAAGTATGAGCAGCTTTAAAAGTAGTCGAAAAAGTAGACTAGCTTCCACAACACAGGTTTTGTGATTGCAGAGAACTGAGAGCCAACATACCTTGGCTTTGAAATCCCACCTTTTTCATTCCTCTCCTGAGAATCCATGAACAAGTCGCCTCTTCTCTTGCCTCAATTTCCTTGTGGGTACACTGAAAGTGATGCACATGTGATGAGAATGTGGCAATCCTGATGTGATTAGCAGTTGAAAAGCATTTCAAAATCTCATGCGGGAATGTTACAGAAGCGCTGCAGTTGCAGCCCTTCCCAGGTGTTTATTCATCGGCATATGAGGGGGAGGACCAACCTGTTGTGTAATGAAAATCGTGTTTAGTCACAACTTGGATTAATTCTTTCCCCTCTCAAGAGGGAAAATTTGAGTCAGTAGCTGTTGGGAAGCTTGAAAATCATATCAGTGGTCATACAAACCAGCTACGTGTCCATTACACTACCACCAAATTAGAAATGCAGTACAGGGACTGCCAAATTACCAGTTGGCAAATGCTTCAACACCAAGGACAAATAGTGTATTACAATTCAGTAAGAAAAGAGACCATTTCTAAAGCATACCCTGGACTCCACACAGTAATTGTTTGATGGTTTTCAGCTGTAAAAATATGCTAATAGGATCAATAAACAAAGAGGAAAAAAAGACTTTGAAACAATGATGAATATAGAAGCAGAGATATTTCCAAATGGCAGCCAAACATGAGCTACGAATCATTGCAGTATGTTTTCTGAACACAAAGAACTAAGCAAGCACCCAGCAACAAACCTTAAAGCTGTGCTTACGTGGAGAGAGAAACTCAATATTAGTTAGGGACAAGGATTGTGAAGTTGAAGCAGAAAAATGCGTACCATCTCGTCTCATTTACAGTCACTGAATACTTAATTTTTTTTTTATTTTTTGACACTTTGGCCCAAAGTGTTGACTGTCCTGCTATATTTTTAAAAAATACTGTGGGCTGTGATGGAGACCTATCTTTTCTGGCTGTTTTACTTCATTATTTGTCTGGATAATTTCTTACCTTTTGCCGAGATCTGCTAAAAACAGGATCCATCCATATTTTGGCTGAGTTTTTCTGAGTAATTCTGTCCCTACTCAGAGATTAACAATATAAACTCTCTCAGCTTTCTCTGGATTCTCCTCAAACATTACCTGAAAACAGCAAAATGCTATGCATCCATTCTCTCTGCCCTCAAGTTATCAGCCAAAACTGCTGACCAGATACATCCACACAGATGACATTATATGAGAGCTTATATTCCAAGGCTGAAACAGAACAAAGGCAAAATAGTTTGTTGTGGTTCAGTGCAGTGGCTGAAAATTGATTAGCTTCACCTCATGCAAAAACGTGGCCTAGTGAGTCCATCATCTGTGAAACTGAAGTAAAGAACCAGAAAAGTCATTGTAGTAGATTGCAAAAACACAAAGCGTGCCAAGAGGAGAAGGACAGAAGAAGAGAGGACCTGCTCTTAAATTATTTTTTTTTCCCCACCAGAAAATCAGAGACTGGCCAGGCAATGCCATTGAGTTGTACTACAGTAACTTCCTGATCCTCACATTCTCCTCAGACCACACTGGCTTGCAGAGTTACTGTGCAGGCAGTTACAGCTTTTGGAGTATGTAATGGAAAGTTAACAACACAATAGGTGTGAATGTGGGTCACTTTGTATTAACAGGATTTCAAAAGAGGGATGGTTCAAGGAACAATGGCTTGGATGCTTTACTCAGTGTTGTGTTTGTTTAGTTACACAAACATAAGTTTGTTACTTCCAGTCACAAATCAGAGCTGATGTGAAAAGTGCATAGGTCTTGGTGTGGATAAAGGGCCCGTGTAAGTGTCTAGCAGAAAACCACTGATGTTATTTTGTTTACCTTCTGGAAATTGCACCTTTCTTTTTGATAGAACATAAATCTTTTCTGGAAAGGGATCTTGCAGGTCAAGCTGGTTCTTTGAAGTGTGCATCGTAGTAACACAAAATAGGCTACAAGAAGCTGAAAATTACTACAGAGCTGCTGCAAACAAGATCAGATTTTTGGATGGGTCCCATTTGACATGGGGAAAAGGGGTCACATACTGCGTGGAACCACAAAGGTTTCAATTGTGAGGATTTCAGAAAAGGGCAGCACTTCAGAAATGTTTGTTCCTTCTCATTCTTGCTTTTTTTTTTTTTTGGTGAAAAGAAGGAGGTTTGAGTAGCTGCCCATGTGAAAGGCTGCTCTTATTGCAGAACAGCCTACAATGGCTATTTCTGTGGTGCTAGGACCTGTCACAGATGGTCAGGTCTGCCATGGTCAGGAAGGACGTTATCCTTGAAAAGAAATAAGTTAGTGAAGAAACTAACTTGTTCAGTTATAGAACAAACATAAAGCAGTTTTAAAAATATTATTGACGTATGGACTTTTCAATCTGGCATGCAGCAGAAGATCAAAATAGGTCATCCTAGTAATAGTCTTCCATTCAACTACTGCACTAGCTACTAGAAAATGTGGTGCTTCACTGTCTCCTCCCTCGTTATTTGTCTCATACCAGTCATTTCCATTTCCTTCACTAACAACGCAATTGTTGTGCTGCAGTTCCATGTAAGAATGAAACTATTCAATCAGTCACTGTTATGTATAACACTGCAAGTATGCACTTCTACTGCCCTTTTCAAGTTTAAGCTAACCTTAAGATGTCATAAGAGGCTGCAGGATATGAGGTCACCAGTTCATGGTGGTTTTGTTTTAATGAATACTCAATACGTGTAACCAGACTACATGAACAGGTTTGCACTTTACACACAATACATAAACCAGCAGAGTTTACTTAACATTTTGAGGAAACACACTTAAAACTACTGAGCAAATGGGGAAACCCATGAAATAAGAGTCACACATTTCTTTCTGCGGGATGTCTCCAGGAGATTAACTAATACCAGAGAAGGTATGTTCTGTGTAAATCTACGTAATACGGATGGGATGACATTTTAGCTTCTTTTCAGCTCACCCCTGGGAGGAATTTTTATTTACTATTCCAAGAGAATACTGTTCTCTCTAACTATTCTGTGTGTAACACGTTGTGGCAACACAATTCTCCAGCATCCACCTGCCTCAATTCAGATCTTCCTGTTCACTAGAAAGATTGACCGGCAGCCAACAGGGTAGGAGAAAATAAAGAAACAAGAAAATTCTTTTCAGGGACTATGGGAGAAGAAATGATGGCTCTTTAGGGAAGCAGCAATGATATCTGTCCACGGTTTCAAGAAAAGGGAAGGGAAATTCTGTTATCCAACGGACAAAACAGCCAAGTCAAAATGTATTGCTATTGCATGGTGATCCTTGTATCACCTTTATGCAATGCTCCACTGATGCAGCATCACAGTAGTGTCACTTACACGATATATCTGGAGCCATTATAGAACACAGGTCAGTCCCACAACATCGTGTCCATCTCATGGTTTTGGAGATGGATGGTAACTCAATTAGAAATGTATAACAATGTCTGCCAATAGGATCCCTCCCTTTCCTTTTTTCTTAAAGGGGAATAATTTGTATAATTTCCAAAACTGCATTTACTTGCAATTTTCCCAAAATATCCAAGACTGCCTACGTCATTATAAAAACTTGGTGTCTGCAATACAGTGACTTCAGTAAAATATAGATTTCCAATAGAAGAATATTAACAGTTTAGAGATGGATCAAGCCATAGTAAGCCTTCCAAAACATCATAAAATATTGTTTCCAGGAAACTAATATTTAAACAGCAGGGTGTAGAGTTAGAGACTCTTTGCTTCACGAGGCAATAATAAATGGGGGGGGAAAAAAAAAGAGAAGTGTCTTGAAAGCAATTTTGTTAGACCATTACTGACAGGAGGTGAAGAGCTCCGAAATCTGTCAGAAATTACCAACCTAGCAATCAACAAATGTTAGCTGTTTGGAAAAAAGTAAGGAACAGAGCTATGTATCAAAAGATAAAGACAAGCAAACTGAATATGACAGTGTATGAGAAAAAAAATCCATTGCAGCCATGATTTTCCAACAACAAAGTTTTATCTGAAAACAAACCAACTCCTTAAACAGGTTTAGCAATAGATACCAAGAACAAAAGCTGCTGCTAAATTGACTTGGGCAATTCTGTCTAGGTTGCAAGTACGGAAGATATACTTGCTATTCTTAAATATGGTCATAGAATTAAGAAATCTTCTTATGCTTCTTCAATTGCTCATTCTCAGGGTGAAAAGAAAGATGATGTATTAGCAGTCCAATAGTTAAGTTACACAGACATAGTGAGGAAATAGATAAAACTCTGTATTTACTTTTACCTTTCCAAGGTTAACAGGTGATGAAATATGCAATAAACTTCTCCCTTTTCCTTTTCCTTCCCCCACCCAACAGCTTTCAACAGATGTTCTGTGCAAATATGTTAGGCTGAACAGTTGAAAACTGTTGCCTCCCATCATTTGAAAAAAAAAATGTCCTATCAGAGAAGGCAGGATTGTTGGATGTACTGGAACTTTTGTTATACTGTTTCTAGGTAAAATGACTTTTTTAAAAAAAAAACTTAAGTCATACAGGTAGAAAATTACAGCTTCAGTCACTAAAGCACAGCAGTTTTATACAACTCTAAAGCGGGTTGTCATAGAGGTAAAAGTCCTTTCTAAGAGGAAGTGTTTCCAACCAGCTGATACAATTCTAATCTCCAGTTCACTATCTGGACATCAGTGCTATGAATCTGGTGAGTCCAAAGCTAAGACAAAACATGGCAAGAGAGATGTGAAAGCTGTGTCATCTTTGAATACCATCAAAAATAAACTATGAAGAATTCCTCTGTTTCACATTAAGTAAAACTCAGAACTGAGGCGCACAGAAAATGAGAAAAAAAACCCCAACAAATGAGGTGAAAAGAGGAAGAGAAGAAGCTATATTACCCCAGCTTGATCTTTGTGGCCACTCAAATTCTCTTATTTTGTAAAATTAATCCAGGTGTGCCTCCCTCTACAAAGATGCTGACTTCTTGTGAAAGATGCTGAATTCCTATGACAACACAAATGAAAACATACAAAGAGAAAATTATTTAAGAGTGAATACTACAAGTATATAAAAAAACTCTACGTTGTTTTTTCACCACTTCTCACAAAGCTGAAAGAAGAACTGAACACTGACTTTAACAAACTCCTTCTGGACAGTAAATTTATATTGCCAGCAACCCTGAATAGAGGAGTGAAAATCATTGAACTTAATCTTTATTTAAATTTGGAAATGTGGTCATGTGTTCTTGACGTCTGGTTGCAGTGACGCTGCTCTGCATTTCTCAGTATATTACTGGATATCCAGCGAGCCTCACAAAAGTGACTGTCAAGAATCTACTGCAACTACACTAATGCAAAGTACAATGAATAGAAGAGAGCTTAACACTAGATGGCAATATGCCTTTGCAAAATATTTCTTTACGGTGCCTGTAGATATAGGCAAATATTTTTCCAACTTTTACACTACTTGTTAGTTCTTGTGTAGGTTTAGAGATACAGTTTTTATTTGGTTTGCATTAAAATAAACTTTTCTTTCATGCTATTGCGTTTTTCTCATTGTCCGTTTTAAATTAAGTTTAAACAATACTCTGATCCAGAGCTGACCAAACAGTTTAACTGAAAGCACGTTATGAATTACTCACTATTCGGTGTGTGTCGAAAACCTGTGAAGAATCACATGATGAACATTGACCAATTCCATCATGCTTGGTGAAACGTAAATCAAAAGAAAGCTTGTTTTGTGGGCTACCACCTTGCACCTACTGATGTCAATCAGAACATGAACCTAAACACGTATCTATTAAACACAAGATTCCTTTGGGTAGCGTTTTTCTCTGTTACCCAAAGCATTACTCTTGGTTATCCATTTTGTGCTCATGCCTAAGCACGTAACCTCTGCTGAAGTCCAAGTCAGTTCTGCAGGTGAAATAGCCTGGATTGTACTACAGTTATCCGAGGTGCTTTGGCTGGCTTACCTGTACTTAGTGTAGCGCTTTCCTGAATTCCTTCAAAAGGCAAGCATGTTACAAATCATATGAACTCACACGTTGTAAAACTAAACCCACATCGTAATTATCAACTAAGCTGCTAATTAATGGCTTGCTTGGTTGTTTACAAGAATGATCAGCATCTGAAGGTAACATTAATCTGTTTTAGCAACCGCAGCAGCTCAGAAAGGCCTTGGCCAACTCCCTGCATGACTTCAAGCATATCTTCCTTCTACTCGTGGTATTTTTTCTATGAAAATGGGTCCTTGAAGCTATTACCACACACACACACAACTTATTCTCCCTCCCACCAACTCAGTAAGTAAGAGATCCCAAAACAAAACAACAGGTTAACTTCCAATACCATTTTGTCTGTTCATCATTTTAGCTATAGCCCTCCGGATAGTTTGTCCCATATTTCTGCAACAGGTACTTTTACACCTTTCGTGCTTTTTACGGATGTGTCTGTGAAGACAAACATGGATAACACAGGACTATAGAACATGGGACATCTTTTAGAGGTACTTTATAGAGGCAGATCAAAATATGTGACAGAACGAGCTCAATGTCACTTCTAAATTAAGTGGAAGTCTGCAAAACACCTTAATTTCTCTCATGCTGATATGCTATTTTATTCTAGTTTGATTTAACATGAGATAAACTGGCTCTATGACCTACAGCAAAAATATACAATTTGCTTCTAACAACCATATTGATAGCCAATGACAATATCACTTATAAAAGTCACATTGGAAATGCCAAGGAGAGCTTTGAAGTAATACCACCATGCAACCTAGTTAGTATCAATAGACACAGTGCAGTGACATAAAAACACAGGATTCCATTGCAACAGTTCTGATAGTTTCATTCAGAAAATGTTTGTGGCGGTATTTAAATCAATCACCAGCCTCTCAAGAAAACACTTGATCAAAAAAGATTTGAAGTGCGCCATGAAAGTACGCCTACGTCCTAGTATAAAATGCTTTACTGATTAAAATGAACAAGAGAAAAAAATAACAAAAAAATCCAAGAATCCAAAGAGGCTGAAGGATGCTGACAGCACGGGAAAAGAACAGAAATGGGGAAGAGGGGGTAATAGTTCTGAAGCAAACAACTAATTTACTAATTCTTCATTCCTAATTCAGGATTTAAGCAGCAAAAACTAAACCATCCATATGGGTAGATGACGCTCATTACCAGAGAGATCCAATATTTATGTGAAATTTCTGGCTTATACTTGACCTCAGCTTGGGTTTCGACAAAAGGGCTTTTTGTTTTATTCCAATAGAAATAAAAAAAAAAATATTGAAAGAACATTTCTTCCCTCCCACATATTTGCATTTCAAATCTTGCTGCATTGTGCTAGGACATGATCAGAAATCATTCCAGCTGAGCAGAACAATTGCTTTAATCATAGTTATTGTAGCCTACCTCAAAGTTAAACATAATTATTAAAATTTAAAGAAAGCAGCAACCCAAACCCCTCAGGTATTCTAAGGTGTACAAGGACAATAGCTTGATGCTTGGTTACACACAGGGAGGTTGTTATTTGGACTTATGTCAGCACCTGGATGAAACACTTCTGGGTTATGCCCAAGCTAGACAGCTGTGATTATGACTGGCTGGAAGAAAATGTTCTTGTCCTCCAGTACAAGAAAAATCTCACCTCCCATTGTCAAAACAACGCGATCTTGTCAGTCCCATGCAACTAATTAGTAAGTCTAAATTACTAGATAGTGCTAGTGGTCTAAAGATCTTTGTCTCCTAGCAATTCGCTACAAACCTCTTTCCTGCAGTGGCAGTCTGGTTATATGATACAGCCATCCAACATACCTAAGCAAGATTGTTTGAATTCATTCACAGAATTTGGGAAAACAGAATAAAGGGTTTTTACACTGCACAAAATTCAGGTTTGTGACTCGCTGTTGGCCAAAGACCAAAATAAGCATCACCACGATGTGGAATAATGCCCCCTAAATCCCTTTGTTCTGATATTATAGTAATCTGTGTTAAAACACAACTACCAAGCTGGATCTTAATCTGCAAGTCCTCCGTGTCAGTCTTGCCTCTCTTGAGTTGCGTATTTTGTGACGACAAAGGTGAATCACATGGAACTGAAGAGAAAGTGCTCACATTAGAGAATAGTAAGCTTTACAGTCCAGCAAAACCCCAGATGAAAGTTGGATCTGGAATTTGATCTCTCTTCCATCAACACTGGGATCCAGTTTTTTAACAACGTTTTTTCATCACAGCAGGTGGAGGAAATGGATTTTAACATCTTCCTTTTCTTGTAATTTGAAGCCCCTGTAAGCAAGTGCAACTCTATAAAAGATAAAGGGCAAATCCAACTCATACCAAATAAGCATCTGGAGCAGCAGATGCACATATCCCAAACACAGTCACAAAATGCAGAAGGTGCTGAGAACACCACCAGTGGAAGAAGAGCTGTGTAAACCTCAAGGGGAATCTATTTGGAATAAGTTCACCAACTTTTGGACCGTTACTCTATCTTTGCATCAGTGTTACGGAGTAGAAACTGGCCACCGGGCAAAAAAGTACTTTATCTCAGATCGACATCAAGAGTGCAGCTTTGAACCCAAACAGAATGCAATTGTCTAGAATGCTGAATGGCCTAAGAACGACCACAGCCCCACTCCTTACAAGTCCCAATATCAACTGCTGGCTTCTCTTTTCTGCTACCATTTGAGGAAGAATCAGAGAATCTGAGGCAGAAGGCGATGTCTCCTGGCAGCGGCAGCAAGAGCATCATGCACAGTTCTTTAGGGGCTCTGTTATCATTGCAGATTGCTCCATTTGGAGGGCACAGAGGTTGCATTTTGTTCATAGTCCTGACAAATTTTGTTCATACTCCTGACAAACCTTCACCCAGCTCCTCAGGACAGCTGAGCATGCCTCTAACTCAGTCTTTAAAATAGGCTGAAAAAATATTGCATACCAGCCCTGAAATCATTAACAGAAAGTGTGTAACTGACTGGGGCAGAATCCTTCTTCAAGTGGGGGTAATGTGTCCCTGTGACACAGGCGTGGTGACATGCCATGCCTTTGTTTTCCTAACATAAAGGACCAAAAAGTCTATGTTAAGCATTAGCCAAACAGAGGCAGTTGATACCTATCTATTTAGATACCAAGCAAGTGACTTGAGTTCGATTTTGTTTTTTGTTCTGGCTTTTAGTTTACTGCAGCCGAGTGAACAATATCCTCACTCTTCTTTATCACTTAATCACAGCGTGCAAGCAAGAGACAAATGGGTACACTGTAAACCAGAGGAAACATTGAACTCTATTTAGGGAGAGATACAGCCCTGATCTGATTGGGGCTGAGGAAAGAAGGCATGGAAAAGGCATGGAAGTAGACGTGGACAGTAAAACTGCAAAAGCCACAGAGCTATGACTTCAGTACAGAGTACTGGAGCAAGTATCCCACTACGGGGCATTTCAGGGAGGGGGAATGAGGGGCCACAGGGTGGGAAGGCTGAAGTCCTCCTACACCTGCTTCCTTCTCCCCCCACTAATTCTGCACTGCAGTCTTTTTCTGACATTCTTATCAGTGTATCTTCAACTGATTCTGATCCTCCTCCACTGCCAATGAAAAAGTAGCATCTCAAGCCATAAATCCAATCCTACACTGGGTTTAAATACCAAGCAGAATTAGCCCTACACTTCAAAGCTGGCGGAGAGGGTAAGCATCACAGCTTGGAGAAGATTCTTCATGTTACACTCTGGTAAAGGGGCAAGTTTAGCCTTTGGATTACTAAGCTTTTAAATACAATAATAGCACTTAAACCATGAACCTACTTTAAAGCACCGAAGGACTGTTGGTGAAAATTTATATTCCCTAAACAACGTCAAAAATCCAGCAGCATTTCTTACTTTTCAGATATCACAATACAGGACACAACACGAAGCTGTACTTTTACTTGCTTAATAATATTATGTTTATCATGATCCCATAAACATTTCATCAAGTTTATTGGTAAGATAGAGGCATATGATCTACACTTCATGGATCTTTTTTTGTACTTCCAAGGCAGTGAGGGATGTTCATTTACCATCTTTATCATTATCTCCTCCTCTTCCACTTTCAATGTCATTTAAACACAGGCTGGAGGCATATTAAAGAATCAGTTGCCTTGGCTTTGAAAGCAGCTTATAGTTTTCACACCTCTCACCACCTGCAACAATGGATTTCTGCAGGTATGAGTTAGCTGCCAAGAAAGCTCCAGCTCCTGCTCTCTGGAGTTTCAGTCTCAGGAACGACGGTACGTGGCACAGCACACTGTTTCGTTCTCCCTCTATGACCTTCAGCAGGAACAGAGTTAACCAACGTTGTGTACTTTAAAATAACTCCAGCCCTTTATGTGTCTTCCCACAGAATTAGCATCACCAAGATCAGATCAGATGAAGCTAGTATCAGTTTTTACACTAATATTTTGTTATGTCCAAAGTAAGAGTAATTTCACCTTCCTTGTTAAAGAAATCTCACAAAGCCTGAGGCAATGGGTGCTGGAAAAGAAAGAAGTTAAACCTTTCTGCTTCTGTTATGTCTAGCAGCGACAGCACACATACACCTACAGTGTTTGAAGAACCTGAATGGAGCCTTGCAATTCTGAGAACTTGCCTATTTTTTTCTCAGTGATACCAGTTGGTCTAATTAAAACCCTTACCATGCAGAGCAGTGTATTTTAGGAGTGGCATCTGGTGTCACGTCCTCTAGAAACAGTAAAACACGTAGTCTTTTCAAAGAGATTTTTGAAGTACGACCACCAGTGGAGGCAGGAAAACGTACAGGGCATGAATAGCTTTAATCAGTTGACCCACATCTCCCCCAGTTCCCTTGTTTAAAAAAAAAAAATAAAGTCTTTACCAATAAATGTGGGCGACTCCCTGTATTTTTCTATTTCTGCATGAGCATATTAGACTTGTCAGGCACAAAAACAGAAATGACAGAGGAACAATCTCGCACCAAGTCTGACCTCTGAATGTTTCATAGAGGAATGTCTTTAGCTCTGACAGATGTGAAAGATACGGCATTGTTGCTTCAGGAAAGAGAACTGATCCCTCTAGGCGAGCCCACATCTAATAATTACGAAGGAAAGTTTTGTTATTTGTGCCTTAAACTAGCTTAAGATTATATAATCTTTTTGGGTAACAGCATGATTTTTTTTCAGTAATTTCTTCGAAATTCTTACATATAGAGAACTTTTGATCACTAAGAACTCAATCACCCTTAATTTTTACATATTAACATGGCTTTCATTAACACATGAATGTGACTGAACATAGACCAATAAGCTTGTAAGATCAATCTGTCTCTTGCAACACTGTCTCAGAGCTGGATTTTTTCTTTATTTAAAATATACTGGGGAAATGACAGGAACAACTCTTGATTTATGCATGCTATAACACTAACAGTGTTCGCAGCAAGAGAAATTTGAAAATAAAAAATTTACCTCAGTGCATGAAAATCTGGGTGGTAGTTTTAGAAAAGTGGCACACACTTTGCCACTAGAGACATAGTCAATCTACTGTAGAGGCAAAACATTCATTCATGTATCTCTTTTTTTTTTTTTTCAGTGAATTTAGGCTTACCCCTGCTCCCTTGCAACAAAATATTCTGCTGCTTACTCCTCCTACAGACCACAGCCAAATCCAGGGAAAAATCCAGAGATCCTCTATAAAAGGACAACTGTCAGCACTGCTCCTTCAAGCTTTCTAGTACAAAGTGTTCAGAGAAGATTGCGGTTGCACCAGGAATGAGAATGGTTTACTAGCTCTTCTGCATACAGGATGAGACGCCGTATCTGCAGCATGTTCAATTTTGAGAAGGCTGACTGACCCACACTAAATCCTAGCTTAAATAATAGAAGGCACCTTCTAATTCTTTATGTATGTTCACCTGCCTTGCAAGCGCCAGGGGCAGGAATTAGAGGGCTAAGAGATTCCACTTCATGTTATATATGGGATATAGAAATTGAGTACAAGTGCAAAATACACTTTTCATTGCAAGAATTCCCTGAAAAGCACTAACCCAAGAAGGGCAAAAAGGAAAGAGGAGGCAAGATAACAGCCCACTTTTGGACATCACTGAGCACAGCTGACTCCTCCCCTCTTAGCCACTTACCTACTATATCACCATATCCAGCCAGGGACCTTGGTGTGCAAGCTGAAAGCTACCCTCAGGATGAGAGCAAGGCAGCTGGTATGCGGAATTTGGAGTCTGTGTTTCACATTCTGCCTTTTCTGCATCTTTCTTCACCAAACCACAGCAAAAAGAAAACTGAAGTTTGTGTCCATAGTAAGTATGTAGCTCATGGGCAAATGGGATTTCTTCAAAACCTGTCACTTACTTCTCTTCTCGTACTCTAGGATAGCAGGGAGGGGTCACTTTGTGAATATTTGTTTCCTGTATACTCAAAATTCACTATTGCATTGTACAAAAAACCTCCTCAATTTTAAATAAGATTTTGTTATAGTTTTGTCTCCTTTGTGCAGTCCTAGATGAACTTAACTTTCTGGGTTGACAAAGAATGGGGTTTTTTTAATAGCACTAAGAGAGGAATCACATGGGATTCTCTTTTAAATTGTAAAAGAGGGTTTAATAACTAAATTTCAACTGTATGCAAAACTCCTCTTTGCCATGGAAGAGTTTCTGTCTTCCACTGGTTTCAGTAGACTAACAAGCAAACCAAATTTCGTTATGTGAAACCCAAACCTTTGTACCATGGCATTGAATAAGCAACATAGAACCAGTTCTGTGAAACTAATGCTATTTGCAATGATTATGATGTATCGTTTGTTCGCAGAAGCCTGGATTTTGTTCTGAATGTCACATACGTTTATAAATCACTTACATACTTCTTGTGCTGCAGGTTTTGATTATATTTCTCCCTACTTGGATTAAAAAATAAAAAAAAACGGTGGTAAAAATTTAAAACTATATATCTACAGGAATTATGCTGGACAACAAAAGAATCCATTGCAGGAATGAAAAATCTTAATGTATCTTTATAGATGTACCTTTTATCTGAAATGAAATTCCAGAACAGGTTCAATGTTTTCAGAGTAGCAGTTTAGTCTATATTTAGATATTAGATGACACCTTCGTCATCTCTTGTGATGAAAAAGTCAACAGGTGGCTTTTTAAGGCTAATTTCCACCAAGAGAGAGTGCTTCACAGCAGTCAGCCACAGAAACTGTACCTGGAGCAGTAGCTTGGGTTTTTTCCTTCTAAATTCCCAGCTAGTCCTACCAAAATATTGATGGTCTGGAAATATTTCTGGAAAATTACTTACATTTTTCTGATTATATAATGTTACAGTCTCTACATCCTAAAATATACTAAGATATTTTATAGTTTTTAAAACTTGCAAAAATTTGAGCTAATCACTTTTCAAATACCAGGGAAAAAACCGAAGAGCTACATTTGTCTAAATAAACCAAACGGGTATTGTAACTATCTAGTCCCAAGAAAAGCACTATTAATATATTTAGCACCTGTCAGATACAGTACTCATTGTCACTGTGTGTTCCTTGCAACCGCACAAATTTTATCCACCACAAAAACCCAGTTACATGAAAGAAATCCCTTCTATTTTACCAGGTATTTCGCCATGGGGATCATACCCCACAGGAGTTTTTTCCAACCGACAAGAACAAAGAAGTTGCAATGCAGCAAGGATACGGAGAGCTTACGAAGGTGTGTTTGCTTACCTGGGCCAAGATACGAAATACTGAAATGTGGTCTGTTGATATTTGGAACTTTATTTTCACTTGGAGAAAGCCCATATTAAGGTGCCATACACAAAAGGGCAGCCAAAGAACTTACGAGGAAGCTACAACTATCAGCAGTCACTGATTTGAAATAACACTGAGTCAGCCTGTTCTGGTTCCATAGCAGCATCTGCTGGTCTGTCCGACTGCAGACTAGGGTCTTCTGGAAAGAGCCAGGCACTGATGACTACCACAGTTCACCTGACATCAAATGTGAAGCTTCAACCATCAGTAGCATAAAGTGGTAGAAGTGTTCACAGACCACCCTCAATCTCTGCTGAGTAGGAATGCTTCCTGGCTCATGAACTACTAAGATGGGTACTACCCGAAAATTCTTTCATGCTATGGCAGGGGAAGTTGATTTAAAGTTCAGCTATTTTAGTGCAGGCATTGGTGGAATACAGCAGAGCTGAGCTCGCACACAAGTATCAGCTGATGGTAGTAACTCGCCGCAGCTGAGGCAACTGCAGAGTTCAACTTCGTCTCAGTATTAACTGTAATTAATATTAGCTGCCTCCTCTGGTGAATGGAGCTGAAGGTGAACTCCTGTACCATCAGGGCTGTGAGTGAATATCTGGGCACTAGGTGGTTTTAACCCTATTTCTGCTCTGCTCCCACTAGCACTATCCACTGTGTCTGGGCTTCATTCCTTTTTCCCCAAGATACGTTATTTGGTTGAAAAATCCGCTAGTTATTTGCCCAGGATTATGGAAACCAAGCAGACTCACTGAAGTAATTTAGATGTGCCAAAATAAATGGCTATTGTACATGTATAGGCAGACTGCGAGGGGTGTGTGTGTCTCTGTTAGGCTGCTGAAGAAGAAGTTTGCTCACACACCTCGTGGTCTTGTGGCACCAGCGTCATGCACGTGTTTCTCTCTCCTAGAGGAACTGGTCACTTGGTCTCCAGAAAAATCTGAAAAGAACAAACTGCCTGAGGGGTTCCTCTTTGTCGCTATGGTTTCTTAGGAGACCATAACAATCTCCAGGGTCAGGCGTGTTTCCTCTCATGTCACCTCCCTTGAAGAAACCAGAGTAATAGACCAGCTTCCTATGTCTTAACTCGGCTATGACTCAATCATTACAGATACACACTAAGTGAGCTCAGCGCTACATGCCAGCTTGCTCCAGGGCACGGAAGGCTTCGAGACCCAGGTGTCAGGATTTAACAACACACATATTGAGCAAGTTGAGGCAGAAGCCTAGGCCAAGCGTAAACCCTAGGAAACTCTGGATGCACAATTCCAGCAACAGAAACAGGCGATCACACACACACACTGTGAGCCATGTCTGGCACTCTGGATAAGACCCTGAGTAACTTGGTCTGACCTCATACCTGACCGCTTTGAACAGGATGTTGAACTAGAGACTTCCTGAGGTCCCTTTCAACCTGAATTATCTTATGATCCTATGACTTCGAAAAGGAAATGAAAGCAATGAGTAATCACTGTACTTGAGATGCTAGTGTAGAATAATGATTACATGAGCCAAGCTGAACATATCTCAGTTCAGGCCAGGAAACACAAGATACAAGTAAAAAGATGTCAAACAGAGAGCATTACAGGGGCATCACATGTGATTCTCATGTCATGTGGTTATAAAATTATGATGGTAAATTGGAAAATGTTCAGCAAAGAGCTACTAAAATGCTGAGACTGGAAAACCCATTTTGCTGTGAGAGTGGAGAATTGTCATTATTTAGTTTAACACAGAGATTAAATTACTTGATTGCATCTTATTGATTATTATCTTACTGGGAGTAACATCTGTGATGGTAAAGAATGTGTCGTTATAAAGCATATCAAGATCCAGTGGCTGAAAGCTGGGGACATAGTCAGGCAAGAACGAAGAATCAAATGTTTCAACTGTCGATAACAATTAACCATTGCAACAAAATACCTGAAGGCTTGCAATACTTTTACTTGAAGTCTTCTATTCCAGATTTTCTGTCTTCCTAAAAAATAAGATCTTGCTCAAGCTAAAACTGTAGCCTCTGTGTGGAATCACTAGTGATATTCTGTGGGATTCATATCCTAGACATGTCTTCAGGGACAGGTGGTCCCTACACACATAGCTCTCCATAGAATAAAATGCAAAACTGCATCCATCAGGAAGACATATCTAATATTACACAACACTGTAAATGCAGCAACTTCACTGCTTTTTTCTCCCGTCTTCTTTCCTCCTTCACTTTATAAAGGAAAAAGTTCTTTATCAGAACAATATGAAATATTATCTCGTTTTTCAGTTGTAGGAATGGATGCATAGCACACTTCTTGAGCCTCTTACACTATTCTGTTACTTCTGCAGCTTGGCATACTGCAACAGTATGAGCTTGGCCAGTACGTGCGGAGGAGATACTCTTATTTCCTGAGTGTTGTATACAAGCAGTGTGAGGCAAGTACTGGATCTGGGAGGGAGGATGTTTTTCATGGATGTTAATGGGACTTCCTGAATGCATGAGAATCTGAACCTGGTACAGCTGGAGATAACTTAATACCCGTTGAATTCAATGTAATTTCAAAGTATCCCTGAAACTGTGGCTCAACTTTTATTCAGGTTGATTGTTAACTGAAAACCATGTGAATGGTTTTTTAGGCTATATACGAGGTTCAGATGCCTCACTGTTGTACGGCAGAGTATCTATGTTGGATACCTCCAGTTCTACACTTCCTTATGGGGTGCAGATACAGCTTAGTTTTCATTTAGGGTCTAGTTGCTGAGTGCATATGCGATGTCCCAAAGCCTAGATGGTCAAATGGAGTCCATCTTATGCTCTTCACTATGACTCCTAAGGGAACGGCCACCATGTTGCAGCTCCCTTGTCCACCAAAATTTTATTCCAAGGCTGTATTCCTACTTCACGCTTTCTCCCTCTCCCTTCTTTCTCACGGTCATTCTTCATCCCGCACTACTTTAATGCCATCTTCCCCAGCATAGTACCAGTCCCCTTCTTTCCTCCAAGAGAAAAAAAACCTAAGAGGACAAATGAATTTCCAAATTTATTTTCTTTTTTTTCTTGCTCCAGATTTATGTTCAAAGCACTGACTGTGATCACACGCTTATGAGTGCTCAGGCAAGTCTTGCCGGGCTGTACCCACCAACAAAGGGCCAGATTTGGAACCCCAGAATCCTTTGGCAGCCAATTCCAGTTCACACGGTGCCACTGTCACATGATAATGTGAGTATAAACTAAGGGTCATTAGTTTTCCCTTAATAATTAGTAAAACACCTAGGATATGAGTTGAAGGGGCAGGTTAAAGGGCATGGTAAAGGCAATGAAAAGTATGTTATATTACAAGTGTTGTGCAGACAGGCCTAATAAGATGGGTAGAAATACTGTCAAGAGTTTCCACAGGAATGGACTTACATATCAGAGACGTTGAGTTAACAAAAAAGGAAGAAAAATAAAAATCCTAGGTACAGAGAAAAATAATTAACCTATAATGTGAGTAAACCACTACAGAGGTAGATTAATGCTAAACTTATTACAAAAATGGCTTTCTTTTTGGGAGAAGAAGCAGCATATCTGTTCTCACTAGTGCTTCCATATTTCTTAGTCTGCACCCAATGGAAAAGACAAAAGAATTATTCTGGGATTTTCATTACAGTAATAATCAAATCAAGGGACTGTTTTTCATGCACTTCGAAGGTCAGAGCATGCACTTTGAGGGTTGGTGGAAAAAGTAAGAGGGAAAAGGAAGGAGGACTTGGAGATTTAAGAGCATCAGTTCACAGGCCAATGTATTTATTCATCTCCCTTCCTCAACTCCTCACCTTGGAGCTGTAGGCAATTGTGTGGATAGCGGCTCTGTAGCCCACATATACTTGTCCTA
Source organism: Steatornis caripensis (assembly GCA_013398225.1). Classification (NCBI taxonomy): domain Eukaryota; kingdom Metazoa; phylum Chordata; class Aves; order Caprimulgiformes; family Steatornithidae; genus Steatornis; species Steatornis caripensis. The sequence continues at coordinate 140,700 of VZSC01003135.1, read as the reverse complement.
CAGGGGAAAGCTGGGCAGCTGAGTGGAGTTGGAGTTCCCCATTTGTGGAAAACCTATGGTAAACAGCTATGAAAGATCAGGAGCGTACAGTATGAGTCCTAGCTTGGGAGAAGAGGATTGCACGTGTCATGCAAGACAAATTATATGGGCTTACAAGCCTAGTTAACACAGTCTGTGACAGTAGGGGAATCAGGTTAAATAGGGACATGGAGCAATGGTTCTCACCTCAGGGCGATGAAAGCATGAAGATGGAGGATACATAGACACGTGTCTTCCTGTTCACGCACACAGCCTGGCGTAGAGTCAGGGGCTGCTTCTGACACTGTCACAGATTGTGGTACCCCAGCAATCAGTCAAGAATACCTGGCCAGTATCAGCACCACTAGTAAATTCAGCAAGCAGGTGCTGCACCTCATTAACATCTAGGGGAGCAAGCAAGTTTATTCAAACAATAAGAAAGTCATGAACACATACACATTTTTCATACTTTTCCAACTATTTGTGTTTTAACTCTGTTCGTCTTTACTACATATACACTCTAAGTTGGAGATCGCATGTATCCCACTACCCAAAACAAGTGTCCATCTTGTATTGGTAAAGTCATGCCTGTTTATGAACCTACGGTTATAATTCAGAAATATTTTCCTACTTTCTGGAATAGATAGATTATATTCCTAAAAAATCAAGGAGCTGCTCTGAAGCTTCCCAAGCTAATTATCCCTTCAGGACTCTAAAGTTCTTTTAAAGTTCTTTTAACTGTGGGACTATATAGGTAGAGATTTATTACTGGAAAAAATGACAAAACGTACATTAGAGAAAAACACTAAGAATATTTCAGTGCCAAATCTTGCTTTAACTTTTGTTTAAAATTTAACACAAAAAACTTCAGGCATGAATAAACTCAGTTTAGCTTAGATAAATTAATTAACAAATTCTTAAGTTATCCCAGTCACATGTAACCTTTAACCTTCGTATGTTTTCAATTAATGCAAGAAAAAAATGAGTTACAGAAACTTCACAAGTTTCTACAATTTAGCTTAACTAAATGAAGCTGTGATAAGTCTATAACAGAGCTGACTATGCACAAAGATTCCTATTACAGTCCAGCTGCTGCTTGGTAATTTGTTGCAAAAAGGTGACGGTGTGTTTAAAGAAAGACTGAATGCTATGAGTGAAATCATCCCTGGGGAAGCCAAACACAAAGCACTTCATAAGGGCATGTGTCAGTCTTCTGTCAAGGGACAAATTTCATCCTGTGTAAATGAATCCTTTAATTTTGAACTACTGCAGCTATTACTCCTCTGAATATTTAAAGATTATTTTGTAAGTAGTCATGAGTATGACTCTCACAGTCCTGAAGATGAATATCCCTGAAAACTACATTCCCAAATTATTGTTCAGCTTGTCCTAACTAGTGCAGCCAATCAAGGGTATATTGAATTGCAAAACAAGAAGCACCTTTCCTAACTAATGTTTTGCAATTTTCTTTTCAGTTGCTGTACTTACCTTTCTCACACTGTCCAAAATACAACGAGCTTCTGAGAGAAACCTTTGCAACGAGGGATTTCCAAAGGCAACTCAAGCAGTACAGGGTAATGCATTTTCAGTTCTGGAAATCTAATTAAAATGTACCACTTCTGTCAATGTTATCTGACAGGTAGGTTTAAAAATGGCTGTCAATATGCTCCTTCTAGATCTCTAATCTTCACAGTGGGCGTAGACAGCATATCCAAAAAACAATTACAACATCACAGACCCAGCTGGACTGGGCTATTCCCATCAACTGGAAATTGCAAGTCATAGAAAAGATAAATTATTGACTATCTTGCAAAAACCAGTCCACCTACGTTCTAGGAGAGCACACAAAACAAAAACTCAGATCAAATCAGTGCGAATGCCTCTCAGATCACTCCAATATCTCTCCTTGTTTCCTCCCATGTGAAGCAACTCCACTGACATCTCTGTCTATATAACTCTCTCCTAGTTCAGATTTCTCTCCCACCACAAAACACTCTCAGTTTCCTAGATTTTCTGTAACAGCTTCAGTGCTTTCCTCAAGTACCTGTTGATGTCTCACACCCAGTCTTCATTCAAGTGCTCATTTATGTTTCATTCTTCCTCTATAATGTTTCCTTTCCTTTTTCTCCACCATCAAAATCATTGCCATGAGTATGGAATCACTCGTGTATTCTGCTGCAATCTTCTTCTTCACAGATTTATTCAAAATGACACTATCAAACTCACCTGCTTTTCTATAATCTTTCACCACTGACCTCAGCCATCTATTTGTGGCTCTGCATCTGGGGTTTATATGCAAGTGAATCATAATGCTCAGTTTTATCAAATTTACATCATACGTCCCTTCTGCTCAGTACCAACATCAGAATAATTCTGTTTATCGCATTTCCTTTAAGTACTTCTTGGTTTTCTGCCTGACTTCCTCCTATATCTGTGTCCCCTCTACTCTAACCCTTCCGAACATTTCCACCAAGCGTCAACCACTACCATACTTCAAATGTGAACTCAGATCCCCAACCTTATCTAGATGAATATGCCAAATTCTCTTACCACTAGGCAATGGTTCATTGCTTAAGTGCAAAGTGCAAATACTGTCTTGTTTCTGAAAACTGCTGTTTGTTTCTAAAAATTACTATGTACTAGTATGGCAGCGTGTAGAAATGACATAAAAAGGCCCTCTGTACTACAAGTTTGGTTTTTTGTATTCCAGCCATTTCTGAAGTTTTTAGCCACTCATACAGGATACCCATTGAAGAAGTTGAACACTGAAAGAATTTGGAAGCTCTCTGACACTTTACAATATGAGGTAAAAAAAAAATACAGAAAATTCCCAAGGTACAATAGAAATAAATACACTTCCTCAAAACTGATTTTAGCTCTTATTTCTGTTGTTTGTAAGACATCAAAAGAGAGTAGGTCTGTGCTTCCAAACTTTTTTGAACCACAGACTATTTTCAGCTCCTTCCCCAGGAGCCCTCACCTAACATCAAACTTGCAACTAAAAATCCTGTAAAGGCACCTTGACTGTGTGAGGCTGCTGTGGGTCATCCACCACTATAAGGAACACAAACCAATGGCCTGCCAAATCCGATATTCTGTCAGTGACTGCATATGAGAATTAGGCAAAAGCATACCTTTGGTAAATTGTTCTGTTACTCCTCCAAACCCCATCACATAAAATGTGTTGTCAGCAAAGAAACATAAGCATCCTTCCACAAAGATTTTATGCAAACTGTATAAGCAAGATAAGTAATCATTTGCATATGGACAGTAGTGGTAAGAATATTTTCAGGAATTAAGCAGCCATTGGAAAAATGAAAATGGCTGTTTGTGCAAGTTGGGGAACCTTTTCTTACCAAAGAAACAATTAATATCAAAATGCATGGATTTTTAACAGGAGGGATACTATAGTGCCCAACTGTCATGAGTATCTGGGTCCCACAGCCTGGTACCTCTGACTGGGATTTGAGAAAGTGTGTGCCCTTAATTTAGCAACAAGCTCCACTTCATGTCACTTCAAAGTCTAGAATTACCTCAGCTGAAGCAAATGAAAATTGCAGTCTTGTGTTAAAAATTTATTGTTGCAGGCAGCATTCGCTACAAATGCTTTAATGAATAATTATTTTTAAACTCAAATATTAATGATAAATTGGTCATCAGTACTGAGATATCCCCTAGCAAACTGAGGCAGTTTTAAAGCAGATTTCATAAACAACATGTAATGCTTGGGTGTGATGCTAATGAGTTTACCTCTGTCCTGCAGTTTTTGCAAAGATCCAGCTTTGGTCAAACCGGTCTTGAATGGAATGTTAGCCAGGGCCTTAAATGAAATGTTAGCTTGTTGGGACACCTCACTGTAATTTCAGTGAAGTCACCCTTCCGTATTTTCCAAATGCAGGACAGCTCAGGACCACAACCGTTTGCTTCAATTGTTATCTCATACTGAGAAACCCGTGTCACCTGAGAAATGTGCAAAACTGACAGCTCCCATCAGGGATCTAGCTAAGTGCTTCAAGACCAAGCCAATTAGCTCAGTTTTCCTTTCTAGTGTTAGATTCGATGAGCCTTGTTCTTTCATACTACTCAGCGAAGACTCTGGGGGGTATCAATTAAGACATCTGCCATCTCTCGCCCTTTCAAGCATACAAAGAGAGCTTTCTTACGGAGGTTTTAAAACATAATTCATGAAAGTACAGTAGCATGTATCTCTCTGTATTTGTTGGTATTGGCTAAGTGACATCTGACTTTCAGCTAACCTGGAGGTTCTTGCTTGCCAACGGCAGTACCCAGTCCTTTCCTCAAGATATAAATCACACTTGTTAAAAGAGAAAGTGATACATTGTGACCCGAACTGGTTTAACCTACCATGTTCCATTGTTCCACTTGTGTAAACAAATCCTTTAAGTAGTTAGCATTTTCCTCAGAACTCGTGGACAACAATGCTCCCTCTTTGAGCTCAGTCCAATGGCTCACATTCACAGAGGTTAGATTGCACTAGCGGAAAGATACCAACCTTGTTTAAGCAGGCATTCAGGGTAACGCAAACCAGGAGCATCGGGCGTACCTTTCCTTCTCACGGTTGTGACTGTTAATACATCTTGGGCTGCATCCCTAAGGAAAGACTAATCTGGTCCATTTTATTATGAGAACTACATCGGTATCCAATGGACCTGGTATAAGTAGTTATGAATTCCATCTATGTATCTAGTCCCTATACGTATACCTTACGCTCCAGTATATCCAAATTAATTACAGCTATACTGTCCTGGTTTGACTACATTCCTACTTGATCTCTGGATCCCACTTATATGTCAGAGCTGCTAGCCCTTAAAATCTGACATCTGTGTAGCATTTATTTCCATAAAGAACTCGGGAGATAACCCACTAGATGGCTGAAAGTGTCATAAAGTGAATTTTTTGCACCTGACAACCGCATTAGTAATTGGCATAAAGAATGCCAGTTGCTTTTTGCATGATTTTTTATTATTATATTTCCTCTTCTTGTTAAACGCTGCCCTTTAAATTTTTTTTAAGCAGTGTGATGCTATAAATAAGAATTCTACAGCTGTCTAAATGCAAAATGCAGTCATTATTTCATTATAAAGAGAAAATGTTACTTGAGTGAAACATTTGGAACTTGTTCTGGCAAGCATTTTGTGCCAGAACAAACAGTGAGCAGTAGGAATCGGTAAGAAAATCACCATCTTTTCTTTCTTCACTGTAGGATATTAACAATTACACTTTACCTGTTTGGGCTACTCATGGCGTCAGGACCAAGCTGATAAAGCTCTCAGAATTGTTATTGCAGGCGGAATTCGGGTTCCACAAACAAGTACAAAAATCACGTTTGCAGGGAGGTAAGAAGAATTCTTACCCCATTGAAAACCAAGAAAGGGTATATAATAAACATTGCTACCAATTCCATGGTAGAACTATGAAAGAGGCCATGATGTGGATATTGGTGATTAGCACTGAATGACTTTGATTAATGGAAAGAGAGATGGTGAGGATATCCAATATTATAAAGTTACATATACATATATACTATATACCTTTTATGAAGTAGGTATCATTTTGGCTACACTGTGTAAGAAATTCAAAGTTATATACAGATTCTTGCTGAACTGAATCAAGTCTGAATTAAATGTAAGCCATCACGCTTAACTTACTTACTTGATAAAATATCAATTGTAATAATCTCTAGGATGGTCCTTTTGTTGCCTAACAGCCTTCATATTCCATTACTGAGAGTACTAAAATGAGAGCATAAAACTGCTTCTAAACTTCATTCTGCTCAGCAAATAGTAGCTGAAGATTAAAAATAGTTTATACCTTTTTAATCACTCATTCTCCCTGGGGCCTCGTTTTTGTTTTACATGGACGATGTACAGTCGGGCTCTGTGACCTACAAGGACAAATCACATATAAGCATGGATTAATTTGTTTGCCTCTTTGGAGTTCAGCTTACAAAACTAAGCACAGAGTTCAAACCTCCACTCTTGCTTTACTAACAATTGGTATTAAAAGATGTGCCAGTAGCTGAAGGCAATACATGTGTCTCATTCTACTAGCATGCACAGTTCTCATTTTAGGACTTCAGTTTGCCAAGATTCCGGCCTTATGTTAACATACTAGCACAACTATTGATTTAATCAATATATTTTGTCTTACAACTTTTCAGCAGTTAATATGAACAAAATACAGACAACCACATAATTTAAGGGGGCCCAGAGTCCAAAGAATATGGTCTCTGGAAATCAGGGAATACAAAAGAGAGTAGTGTTCATTACCGTGTTCTTCTTGCACTGTTCTGCTGGCACAAAGCAGCTGTGAATGCACTGTTTGAAGCTGTTGAGGCTATCGGGGATCCTCAAAACACAGAAGCAAAATACACCCATTGTTCATATAAAAGACAGTGTCAGAACAGGGCGCTCTGCACAAATTATGTATAAAGTAAATTGAATAAACCTGGTGTGTTTGAAGACAGATCGTGTTTAAACAGTAACAAGTGATACAGATGTTAACACAAGCATCCTTTTCATTTCTTCCCCATTTTCATTCAGGTATTCTTTTAAAAACTATTCTAAAGCATATCTCAGATGCTAGAAAGCCTTCACATCAGCAAAAAATGGTTATGTATTCCACGGTGAGTCCTTTCTATTTCTTTTATGCTCCCTTTCTGCAGTTATTAAATGCAGTGAGAGTCATGAAAATCTATTTCCTTCATGAAATCCAGCTACGAGCATTTTTAGTTTGGTTAACCTTTAATATAATCGGATTATTTTCATTCTTTAATGAACAGACACTACTTTGAAACCTGCAACATTGCATCTTCAACGTTATGTCATGGCTTGTTTCATTGTGATATTGATTTGATTGAGCAGAGAACTGTAAAAACCATGCCTCATGTTTTATTGAATGTCTATCACAAAGATAATTAGAAACAAACCTCCTGATTACTGCATCTTTTTCAGAGGCAAAAAGAAAAAAAAAAAAAAAAGAAAAATGGTTATAGTTAGTTATTTTAGAAGGTCTTATAAAGGCAGTTATTCAATTGTGACTTTATATTTTTGTTTAGAACATGCAAACACCGTCATTGGAGATGGAAATTTTTTTGATTGCTCTTGGTAAAAAGCTCCTGTTTCTAAACTGTATTTCGATTATGACCTATCAGGTATCTATCAGCCAAATTGCTTACTGATCTGATCTTGAATACTGCTACTTAACATGTAAAACCACAAGTTCTTTTTAAAAGAAGTTTTAGCAACTCCTACTAATTTTGATAAGAACTGCAAATGATTAAGACTTCTTAAATATTTACATATTTACATTTTTTACATATTATACACGCAGCATTTCAGTTTGTACAGCCATAAAAGTATTTGCTCAATATTGCAGAGGGCAAGAATTAAATAGACGACACAAGTAATGTTAAGTGGACAGATAATGTACTGGACATATTGTTAAATAATAGGGAGATGCAATCATTTTCAATAGGCCTTTAATTAAAGTTTTCTTCTATTTTCAGCATGCAGCCACCATTGTTGCCTTACAGATGGCACTCAATGTCTTCAATGGGAAATTGCCTCCTTACAGCGCCTGCCATTTTTTTGAACTTTACCAGGAAAAAAATGGGCAAGTATCTGTAAGCTGTACTGTTAACGTGTACTTTTTCTCAAAAGCAATTTACTGATGCCTCAGACTAATTAAACTAGGTACACAAGATTCACTACACAGGAAAAGATTATAGATTGATTTTAGTTACTATAATTGGACTCGATGTAGCAGTTATTAAGTGTAGCAGAACTGCAGCACTGCAGCCTGAAAATTACATATTGCTTCATTACATTTATGACAGGTTTTACTCTACCCTTTTTAACTCCTTGACTAGCTACCAAGAACATAAATTACATGCAAATTGGTGCTGACCATCTACTGTTTAAAAAGATCTCTTCAGAGTACTAATGGTATATATTAATAGACAGACAAATAAGCTGGCTAAAAGTTTGCCCCGAAGTACAATCACTGCAACATGGAAAGGCTGTGTGGTTCTGCATACCTAACTTTATTTTGACCCTTCTGTATTTTGAAACAGGCAATACACCATCGAAATGTACTATCGGAATAATTCTTTGAGAGATCCTCACCCCCTCACTCTCCCTGGCTGCAAATTTCGCTGTCCACTGGAGAGATTTACTCAGTTGGTCTCCCCAGTCCTAGTGCACCATTGGACAAGAGAATGTAGAATGTAGGACGTTAAAAGAGGTAAGTTAAGTGCTTCAGGCACACGTAGCCAAAAGTAAAGTCAGGATTACATCTTCAGCAAAGAAATCATCAAAGTGACAATCATTTTCATAAGGATCCGGTCTGAAATGAAAAATATTTAGATGCAGTAAAAGAGAATTGTACCCACAGCCATAATTTCTGCTCCATTGATATATCTATCTATTCCAGCTCAACTTTCTGATGAAATAGAAACAAGGCTAATTAGACTTTAGGATACTATTTTTCATGGGTTTGAGTTTTAGTACAGTCAAAAAGACCTTCAGCTACTGAGGAAGCAGATACAAATGCACTGAATTATAACAGATCACCTTATATTCTCTAACTGTAAAGTATTTGTCAGAACTGATTAACAACATTATGCATTCCCTTGATTTTAGGAGACAAAACAGATGATCAAAACAGATGAATATTGTATAGTATATTGTATAGTATACTGTATAGTATACCAGACTGGTGCTTACCAGAATGTCAAACGTATACAGACACACATTGGTATCCTAACACATTCCCTGGTAGGTTGTCTGTATCTCCATATTAACTTTCCATTTTGATGACTGATTATATTTAGGTTTGCAGAAAGAGGCAAAAGGAAGGTAGAGAATTACATTGTCTCTCTTGTATCTAGCTCTATATTCCTTAAGGGAGATGAAAAGAAAACAGGCCCCAGGATTCCAAAGTGTCCCCGCTTTTTTGATGATCGAATGTTGTACCTAATGTTAAAAAATCCCATATGGCTTTCTGAATCATCGATCTCAAGAAGAATTTGAAATGTCAGAGATTAGAATAATGCAGGAAAGCCAACTCACCTGATTGATTGCAAATATTCCTGTTAAATATCTTGAGTCCATGAACAAGCCAGAGACATTTTAGCTGGAATGAATGAATAATTAGAAACTAATGATTCACTAAATATGTTTCTTCATTATATTCATTGCTCACAAATTCTCAGGAAACATGCCAGGAAATTACCACATTTAATTGTAAAAGGTAATTCATCAGAGGGAAGGAGAGGTTGGTTCTGATGGGGTTTTTTGGCCAAGCAACCAATACAGTCATAGAAGATGGTGATAAATACTTCATGTTTATAGTGTGGTGCTTAGTAATCTAAGTTTTGTGGAAATTAGTTCCTCTCCTTCACAAACCAAACTGTGTACCTGACCAAGTAAATAAACAAAAATTTATCTACCATATAATCAAAATTTGGCATTAATAAAGACACAAATATTTAGCCTTTATGTTCAACACAAAGGCTGCACATTTTTCAATTCTCAAATTTTGCATAAGTAGAAGTTAGATGGTGTTCAGGCATTCTACAGCAAGTCCAGCATCACTGCTCATGACTCCTTTCAGTAGTAATCCTGAGTGCTGAAAACAGATATGGACCAGAAAAGAGATTACAACCACAACTGACGCTCCAATCAAAATATTTGCCATGTAGTCATATCAAAATTTGACACCTTCCCCTATTTTATCCTGGTTCAGAATGGTTCCATCTCAGTAACTCTTGGAGTCAGATCCTAATTTGGGGGGTCATAACTCTTTTCCTGCAGGCAGAAGTTTTAAACCTTCTGCTGCGCATGAGGGGCACTTGGGAAAACGCCAGGGCACACTGCCCCACAGCCTGCACAGTGCAGCAAGCTGACAGAAGGACTGTACTGTGCAAAACCGCAGTGAGCAGTGATGAAAGGCATTACCAACTCTCAGTGAATGCAGACAGGCCAGACCAGCTGATCTTTAACACCAGGAAGGTAAACCAAACTGAAGAGTGTTGCAAACAGTTTACAGGTCACATTTACACCTAACACACGCAGCTGCAACACCACTGATTTCAGCTGTTTCCAGCTTTGTCAGAAATCATCTAAAATATCGTCCTTTGCTAATACATATGCTAATGATTTGATTATACATGCATCAGAGTATTTGATGAACAGAAGCCCATAAATGTGATTTTTTTGAGTGAAATCTCGGACTGTGACAGACCTCAAAAATTTACCTTACATAGCCATTCTACAAGAAGACACCATTTTGAAAACATAGAGCTGTTTCCAGAGACTGCTTAACTGAAGTTTCATGGAAATTACTTATGTCCCCAGTACAGGGAAATACAGGGGTTAGGGAAATATTGCTATTACAGGTCACACAAGAGAGTAGCAGTATTTGAGGGTGGCATAAACCGGAGCCAAGTTCCACCACAGTGTGGAACGTAGGAAGTGAAGACAGCTCAGCATATTTTGGAAGGAGATAAAACATTTCTCTGTGCTCTTTTGACTGCTCAGGAAGGTTTCAGGGTGGATCAACTCACCATTTCAAGAGACTTTTCCTATTTCCATCAAAATGGGAGCAAGTATGTTAACTTCTGCCCTGAGTCTGACATATCCACTTGTTGAGGGACTATTAACAGATATGCCATGTTTTCGGAGAATGAGGCCATATGCTAAGAACGATTCTCTCTTTTTGTCTTGCCTTTAGGTGTTCCCTCCATGATCTTCAGCATGATTAGCTTTATGAAACAACTCCTCCCACACTGTGATGTGACTACAGTCTAACATTTCTCATTAACTTGTCTCCTGATCTCTATCAAAAGAAAACATTCCTCAGTACAACAAACCAAAATTATAGAAAGATTTCTTATCCTTCATGAACACTAGTTTTACTTTAACAAATGGTAAAACCCAAGTTCAATGTGAAACCAGAGTAATTTTTCAAGATCTATTAATTCCAAAGGTACTTTGGCAGAACTAATTCAAGAATGTAATTGTAGTTATAGTGTTTTGAAGGACTACAGCCTTAATTTACAGCAAAATTGGAAAATACCTCTGAAGGACTGTTGCCCTCTTTTGAAGAATGAGACAAGAACTTCCAGAACTGGTGAGGGAAGCAGTGCTTCAAAAGGAGTCCACAAAAGGAGAATTCATTCCAGTGTCCTCATACTTTATTTAATTCAAGCAGTAATGAAGAATTTTACATAAACAGATCCCAGAAACTACAAAATGTAGGATAATGTCTGTTTACTTACCTAAGAGATGTCTTTCTTTTCCTTTTCTCTGTCTTACACATGCACAAATATCCCACCACTATACAGAAGGAAGGTGAGAATTATGGAAAGAATGAACCATGGATCTAGACCTAGGAGAAGCCTACAAAGAGGAAGGCTGGCTCCTACGAAGATCTGGCAGGCAATTGGTTGTCCTAAGGCTTTCAGATATTGAGCCATTCTCTCTCTTTCCAAAAAGACAGAAAGGCCATGTGTTAATTTGGAAAGAAAAATCATTTGTGATTTCAAATGGCTTTTCAAACAACTTCCTTTTCTTATGTTACCTTGATTGTATACTCTAACCTGATCATATAAAGTCTGTGCTTTAGGGAAGTCTGTAAGTCCATGCTATTCTTGACATTAACAACAAAAAGATCTTACTGGCAACACAAAATAAAAAAAAATTCAGAGTTACGTGTTAGTTAAAACACACAGAATGTGCTGGGTGATCTTTTACTAGTTACATTTTCTAATATTGCTATTGCAAAAACAGTTTGTACAAGCAGATAGACACTACTTTGCTTGAAGAACTAGGCTTTCTTAATTTTTATTTTCTCACAGTGTATAGGACCTTTGTCAGCAGTCTTGTGGCCCGCAGGTCATTTCAAAGAGTACCAGGGTAATAGATAAGGTGTAGAAAATTCTGACATTCCAGCTTCCTTTCCTTGGACCAGGCTTTTAAAATGGATGCAAAGCCTATGAAATGTATATTCCTCTTTAGAACTACAGCATAAGCAGATAACTGCTACTCCATAAGCTACAAAAGAATCAAAAGAATAAAAAGATCCCTTTCCCCTCTAGCAAGCATTTAAGTTTCAGAATTCTCACTGTAAAAGACCATTCTCTTCTCAGCAAGACCCAAGCAACAACTCCTGCTCTTCCTAAGCCAGCATAGGAAACAGTTCAGCAAGAACAGCTGTAGTTGGATTTCACAGCAAAGAAGTTCAAACACATAGGTAAAAATAAATTATTCTTTCAAGTGAAAAAAATGCAACACCTTTTACCATAGCATCCAAACATGGGTAAAAATGTTTTGCAACAGCGTGAGACAACCAGTTCTACCTGCTTCTCAATGCAAAGAAGAACAAGCTTGGCTTTTCCATATTACCTTAACATCCATAATGGACACCAGCAGAAAGCCTTCCTAGGTCTGGCAGCCCTCATAGGAGAATTAGTGCAAGTTATTTAAATGATTCATCTCAAAACCATGCAGCTGATCATCACACTTTCCTTAACAAGAAGTAATTAAAAAAAATGCTAAAAGAAAGCAAATAGAGAAGGAAATTTAAGACTCCGTCTTTATCAACATTAGACTACGAAGACTGTAGCCTTGAGTGCCAAAACAAATTGCTAGGCTTCCTCTCTTGTATTCTGAACTTGTTCCTATTTCTGCTTTTTCTGAACTTGTGCCAACTTGTGTTGCTTGAGTTGCTTTTAATGTTTTGTTTGCCAAATATTTAGAAGTTCAAGACATGTAAAGGTGGTCTCATTCCTCTCCCATCAAAGGCAAGGGTAACTTTTCTACTGGTTTCCTAGATTGGACAAGGCTCACATAGGAAATGCAACACAGAACTGAGACATTCTTCATTATCCTCTTTAGCCTCCAGTTCCCACTTCCTCCCCTCATTCCCCACCCAAATCCATCTCTTAAAAATTTTCAGAACTGCATAAAGACCCTTCTTGTGTTCCACAGATTTGTCTGGTATGGGGCATCATGGAGCTGGACTCTGGCCTCAGAACTTCAGTTCAGCTATGGAAATGGATCCTAGCTGAGGCCACTGCTCACAGAACACTAGTAGAAGGTCATCAGACCATGTCTTCTTCCTTGCTACATTGAACATTCTGATTTCTGTTGAGCAAAATTGAATTTAAAATTTAATTTCCAAATTAAGATATTTCTAAATTATTTTATTTCCCTCATCCCTATTTAACAGAAACCCCATCACACACATTCTTTATAACGTTTTTTGTTCTCAGGACTATCAGTGTAGAAACACAGAAAGGAAGATTTCCTTTATAACTTGCTTATTCCAAGGAAAAATAAACATCGGTGTTCATTAAGTCTGAAACATCAAGCTCTGATATTCTTGTATGAATATAAACCAGGGATGTCAGCAAATGAATAAAAAGACATTCTAAATTATGTTTTTCTACAACTGCACCAACTGACTCCGTTTGAAAAGTCTGTCCCAGTCTTTTGCAGGTATGAATCGTAGAATCATAGAATGGTTTGGGTTGGAAGGGACCTTAAAGACCATCCGGTTCCAAGCCCCGTGCCATGGGCAGGGACACCTTCCAGCAGACCAGGTTACTCAAAGCCCCATCCAGCCTGGCCTTGAACACTTCCAGGGAGGGAGCATCCACAACTTCTCTGTGTAACCTGTTCCAGTGTCTCACCACCCTCATCATGAATAATTTCTTCCTAATATCGAATCTAAATCTTCCCTCTTTCAGTTTAAATCCATTACCTCTTGCCTTATCGCTACGTGCCCTTGCAAGAAGTCCCTCTCCAGCTCACTTGTAGGCTTCTCCGGGTACTGGAAGGCTGCAATAAGGTCTCCCCAGAGCCTTCTCTTCTCCAGGCTGAACAACCCCAACTCTCCCAGCCTTTCTTCATAGAAGAGGTGTTCCTTCTGCTGATCATTTTCATGGCCCTCCTCTGGACCCACTCCAACAGGTCCACGTCTTTCCTGTGCTGAGGACTCCAGAGCTGAATGCAGTACTCCAGGAGGGGCCTCATGAAAGCAGAGTAGACGGGCAGAATCACCTCCCTTGACCTGCTGGCCACGCTTCTTTTGATGCAGCCCAGAATACGGTTGGGTTTCTGGGCTGATGAGACCATGATGAAAGCATAAGTTCCTCTTAAAGAAGCAATGAGCAAAAAATTACACTTCAGCTTTGGAATTATTTAGAATGCAAATAAAAGATTTTTTTTTATCATGTTGCAAAAGCAGGATCACATGAAAACGCAACTCCCTCCCTTCTTTCACAAACAATGCATAGACAGTCCAGTCATATTTTAAAGACGGCTCGCTGTAATACAATAACCTGAATAGTCATAGATGCTGTAATATAGGTAAGATGCAGCTCATGATGTACACTATTTTTCTTGTCATACACTGAAACAATGTCAGCAAGATGGGGAATGAACAACAACAGAAAAGCAACAGCAATTTTGTGCTGCCTGGGAAATGTGGCACTGGACTGCTTGGACTATAATTTGCCTTCTTTTCACCTTCTTTTCTCCTTTTCTCTTCGTGTTATTTACTGAGCTGACTGACTACCAAAAAAGAAAGAAAAAAACCCAAACTCTGCATAATTCACAAATATGGATCAAATTCATTGACTAGTTTTTGTTTGTTTCACAGGAGTGCTACAAGTAGGTCTTCCCTCTTTTTGCTTAGTGCTTAGGGTACTCATCTGAGATCAGCAGACACACATTCAAATCCTTCCTTTACCAAAAGGATCTGGCTCTACATCTTCCAGAAAATAAAATCACCACCACGCTACAGAATTTCAGAGGCAAAAGTGAAGATGAATAGCGCTTTCTGCCTCTTTCTCACTGCTGCTCACTTTGTTTACATATTTCCTGGCTGGCAAATCAGGTTTTCCATGTCTCAGGCAAACATCTTAATCATAAGACCTGAAAGAAATTCTCTGAGTGCCCTGTAACCAGGTGAATATTACAAATTTGGGACAAACTAAGAAATTATTAGAAGACACTCAATAGACACCCCCACTCCCCACCCCCACCCCCAATGCCTTAGAATAGTAACTTTGTGCTTAGGGCATTTTATCCAGTGGTGCAAGACATAGGTTCATGTCCATTCACCAGCCTAAGTTAATTCTTCCCGAATGAACTCTTTTCCCCCTTCCTGATCGCCACAATTGGGTGAAATCACCCCAACACAGGACTCTGAGACAGCATTTTGGTTTTCTCATAAGTGCTTTGAAATCGTGCTTGGAAAATATGCTACTTTGTTTACTGGAACAAAAATTTTCTTTCCCATTTTGGCTCAAAAAAATCTTGAATAAAATGATTGCAGATACATACAAACCAGGTTAAGTGCTGATCTGCAAATTCAGTCAGTGACAGAACCTGAGCTGTTTCCCCATGTGAGCAGCCTGGTTCATGAGTGCTGGCAGCAGTTTCGTATCTGGCTGCCTTGACTGCAGTGACTTCCACCCTTTCAGTGTGTAGGTTGTGCTCCACCAGCAGCAGTTACCTGAGGTAACCTTTGCGTACATTAAAGCATGGGTGCTTTGTCAACCAGTCCAATTCAAAGCCAATCTAGCTATGCTTCAGCAAGCCTTCAACATAGATAGATGATACAAGATAGATGCGCTTAAAATGGACAATTGTGTTTGAGCTCATTCTACTTTATGCCATAATCTAATAATTATAATATATGCCATTGGGCCAAATTAACATAAAGATGATTCAAATTGTTTAGGTCCACTTACATTATGATGCTTCGACAACTGTAACTAGACTGACAGGAATGTCTTTTTTTATGTTGAAGCAACTTTTCCCAAAAAGGGTAAGGATTTAATTGTTGCAGAATACAACAGGTCTATAGCTGCCAAAAGCACAGTAGAAATGGAGACAATACAAAACAAGCAAGAAAATTTCCAAATTAATTATGTGCTACCAACATACTTACAGATTACCTACAGGATGCCAACAGAACTCTGTCTTAACTACTACGGCACCTGAATGAGGGTATTCTTCTGTTTTGGAATGTGTAGAGATTTACTGAAGATGCTGTGATGTCCATTCTTTTGGGCATAAAAAATCTCGCTAGGGAAGTATGTATACCAAAGAAAAGAGTGAAGCCACAGAAAGCAGAACTATTCATCATATGCTTGGTCTTGGATTAAAATCTCATTTTTAAAGAGATGTTATAAAGATTTTCTATAAATTGAAGTTAATGTCTAAAGTGAAGTTACCGTAAGGGTTCTGTAATAATGAAACTTATTAGTCATAGTCACTCATCAAAGAAACACAGTAAGACAGCAGATCTTATAAAAATGAATCAGTTATGAATTTCATGGTAAAGGCTTAGGAAGGACAAGAAAAAATTCTGAGAGCCAACAAGTATTCTTTAATCCAAGAAGTTTAGGAACCATGTATCTAAAAAGCTATTTAGATTAAAAATGTAGGGCATTCTTTCTTGATTTTTGAGGCTTAGCAAAATATTCTAAAGAAAGTGTATTTTGTGACTCGCACTCTTAAGATGATCAGCTTACATGTCTTTTCAGAAAGACAAAGTATTATGTATTTATGAAGCATTAATTACTCTCTTACACCTTCTGCATAGCCACAATCACACCAGGAGAGACAAAAAAGGAGGGTGGGGACATAACAGTGGAGGAAGAAAGAAGTTCAAGTAAGTGCTGAAAACTGGGCATGGACTGACGAGAGGGATGGGGAAGTCTGGGATCCGCAGTCCTCCTGTATTCCACTCCCATCCATCAGACAAAATGGATACATAAAGTCATTCACACAACTCTGAGAAGAGAGCACTTGAGGCTTAGTGGGGTTTTAGGGCCCTAAAGACAGAATTTCTGGAAATAGTAAAATACCTGTTGTAGAGAATACTGTTGCAGAGAGCTCAACCCTGAGACAGGTTTGGGTATGACAGGAATGGGATGACTCGGACCTTAAGTTTTAACATTTAGACAACTCTATTTATAAGTCTCTGCAATCTGTAATTCATTTCCTGAGAAAATCCTTACGAAATCAAGTCTAGAATTATCATTATTCTTACTTTACAGAGAGGAAGTCAGCAGATGCAAGCTGAGCAATCTTCTCAAAACTAGTGAGCTACTGTCAGAAACAGAGTTCTTAATTGGTAACAATAAAAATGTGAGCTCCAGGGCTTGTTCACAAGAAATTTCTTAGAGGAGGAAAGTTATATATACAAAAGGGGAAGTTAGATATACTGCAAGGGAATAGAAAAGCAACACACACAAACTGAAAAGCAAATAAATGCCCAGCAAGGAGCTTAAAGAACATACTTGTTGCAAGATTTATTCAACTATTTTATCTGAGGGACTGGCAATTTTAACCTACATGAAGTGTTGTTTGAAATGATTATTCTAATTTCACAGTGACAATGTAGAAAAGGAAAGAAAAAAGGAGAGAAGGGAAGCTGAAAAGAGGACTAACTGAGCAACAAAGAGAAAAGAGAACCAGTATTTCCTGGCTTTTGGTTCCAAGTTCATCCTCGTGGCCATGCTATAGTCTGGAAAAATTCCAAGACCTTAAAGTGGAAACAGAACAGACAGGTTGAAACATTAAGAATGCTTAGCAACTCCTTCATATTTTAACCTCATCCTTACACTCCAAAAGAGAAAAATATCACAGAGAAAAAGGAACTGAATTATGATTCGATTAAACAGAATGTAAACAGTAATTTGAAAACAAAAGGCGATGTAATTTGTTGCGTAGTCACACAACATTCCTCTTGGATTTGAAATTCACCAGCGGCAGTTCCACCCCTTTTGGAAATACAGGCTGGCATCTGGGCCATTCAGCCTCAGCAGCTGTTGGAGCCACAAAGACTTTTTTCATCCTCTGCCAGGATGGGAGTGATATGGCTTCCCAACCCATCTAGGATCCTGTGTTTCTCTTTTCATATTATCCTCATTCTGCTTCAACAGACTACTGCAGAAAGAGAACTGAAGTTTGTGGTTGCAGTAAGTAGATTTGTTTTCTGTTTTGTTGCAGGGAATTTTATATGGCTGTCGAATGAACCAAGGTGTGCAGTTTTTGACTCTTTTTAGGCTTAGAAATAACTATTGCTGCCCTCTTGCTTACTGAATTTAAAGACTTTACTTAAAGAAGAGAAAAATGCCTCTAGTTACAAGAATTTTCATCTCCTAATCCCTAGTTACTAGTTCAAGATAGCTGAACAACTCAGCTTTGTGGTAGATGCACAGTGCACAGGAGTTAGGAGATCTGAGTTGTAGTTTACCTGTTCTTGCTTAATTTAGCCGACACTGTTGCAGAGCCTGAGAGCTGGTGATTATGACCTACCTTCTCTGTGCTTGGAAGCTGAAGCTTATGAAGTTACAGAAGTTACCACAAAACCAAAATATTGTCCATTTCAGAATAACTGAATAGGCACAGCAGTATACTGAGAAACAGAAAAGGGCATTTTTATGTAGAGATTTGAGATACATCTTGCATTAGCTGCAGTTAAGTTGAAAACGGACTGTAATAGTTCTTTTACTGGGCTGTTTCTTATTTTAAAGTAACTAGACACTACTTCAGTGTCACTTTCCCCAAGAGCTCAGGTAAAAGAGAGATTGATTCAATGAAATAGTTTGGATTGTGAAGGTTGCATTATAGTCCTTTTCATTCTAATTTATTTTTTTAATAAGAGGTATACTAATAAAGAATAGTTAGTCTAAAGGGATATTTTCAATATAAGGTTGTGGGCATTGGAATTTACATTTATAAATAGGAATTTTAAGATCTTCTTCTTCCACTTTTCTCTATTTGAGATATTATATGCACATACAGGTAACAGACAGAGGTACTGTGTCCCAAACATATAATCTAGCTCTAGATAAAGTATTTCACATCTAGTTGTCTGTTGGCTGCATTGTAGATGTGACACTTGGAGAGAGGCCACAGTGCACAGGAAAAACCAGTTCCTATTCCTGCTGAGGCTTCTTGCTCTATCACACAGCAGGGCCTCGACGCTAATTCCAGTAACATTCTGTGTATAGCAATATACTTAGATGTTGTTTCAATCACAAGAGGGAGAACTGGATAACGAATGAAATCAGGTAGTCAGCACGGCTTGGAGAATTAACTCTTTGAAAGGAAGGAGACTTTTATTGAATTGCAACTGTCATTGTGTTCTAATAAGCAATGGTTTTGCAGAAAGAATTACAGGAAATGCTCACCACAGTGGACATAAAGTCTTCCTATCCAAAATCAGCTTGCTTACCACAGCTATGCAGCCACCTTACCCACCTACAAAAAAAAAAGCACTTTTTATTTATTTATAGGGTAACTTACCACAATTAATATTAAAATAATAGGTAAATTTCATTTAAACTGCCTTCCTTTTATCCCTGATATTTTTCCTCAGACTGACCAATCTGCCTAAAAAGTTACAATAGCTTTAATCTTATTATCAACATACATGTCTTTTCTCAAGGCATGGTTTCTTTGTGTTCAATTGAATTTTGTCTTCTGAACTCACTGATTGCATTTGCATGGGAACAGAATTGCTAGCATAAATAAACAGGGTAGGAATTGGCCCCAGAACATTTCATTGATATAATGGGATATAATGAGGGTATGGCTACAGTCAAGGTTAAGTCTAAAAAGCTTTTTTCTGAGATAATACAACAGCTGCATTCCAGCTGTACGCTGTAAGTTGCTATGTTTTCACCTGAGAGTATTCCCGCATTGCAAAAAAGTGTCATAATGACTTTAAAAAATTTCTTAGCAGAATTGCACAATGTAAAATACATCTGCAGGGAGAAAAAAAAGACAAATGTTCCCTTTTGCTCACTTCTAGAATTGGCTATGCTCTGGGAAGTTGTATTGATCTCTCCACGATTTCAATCTTTATGCTGATTCTGTGCATTTTGATTATTGGCCACAAGTCCTTTTGGCTGCAAAGCTCTAATTCAAGCCAATTTGTCAAAATGCTATTTTAATTTTCTTTCTCCCATGTAAACATTAGCCTTCAGTATAATTCTTGTGCATTGAGTTTACACAAGACGTAAGAGAAGAAAGTAGGAAATACACAGGACCTTCAGGTACCCAAGCAGAAATGAAATACGGATTTATTGCCCCTGTATAAAGAAGTTTTGACCTGTAACTTCTGCCTCCACACAGGCATTCATTTCACCTCTCATATATACAAAAAGATGTGGTTTCTGAGGTACTGTGATTTCATCATGTCTTTCTTCTTGTAACTCAGGATAGGAAGTGTTGACTGAACATGTTATCTTTTTGTCTAATCAAGCCAAGCAATTTGAAACCTTGTCTAAACACGCTCAGTATTTCTGCCTCTATGGTTTCCTTGAACTGTCAGCATGACTGGTTCCATTTCTCTCCTGTTTCTTCACTGCCTTTTGCTGGCTTCAAAATAAGAAATCTTTTTGTTTAAAGTTGAGTCGGTCAATAAAAATATCTGTAAGAAAGAGGCTCACTATTACTCAGAGACACATAATTCACTGTGATTCATGTCATTTCTGAACGAAGATGTTATATGTACTACACGTGCCATATTCTCAGTTCACCCTCTCATCCACACCGTTTTTTCTCCAACATAATCTTTGACCTGAGAACAATGGAAGCAAATGCTGGCCAAAGGCTGAGTAATGTGGCCATTTTGATCTGAAGTGATCATCCTCATAAAGTTACAAAGTGCAAAAGGGAGACACCAAATAAGGTTCAAGCTGTATAGTTAAAGGATAGCGTATTTGGTAACTATCCATCTATTGCTTTTGAGGACTGACTGAGGTGAAGCACTTCACATAAAAGTGCTGAAATGAATATAGCAAGTAGGTGTACTACATACATCCTCCTTGACCTCCCTCCTTTCTTGATTTCTAGTGTCTTTTCACCTTTTGTGATGCTTCCTTGTTCCTTTTCTCTCACCCTGCCAAGTTCTATGTCTTCTGAAAGGTCAGGAAGGCAATCTGTGGGCCAAGAGTAATAAATGATGCAGCACACATATTTTAAAATGAATCTGAAGGATCAACTCTTTTTAACAAAATCCAAATTATAAGTGTTGAGAAATACATATTAATAAGCAAGGCAAGCTTTGTAGGGATACATTTTCTTTCCCTAACAGTTTCAGGTGTCCTAATGAAAAAGACAAACTTTAAAATACACAATTTATTCTTAAAGTTTTACATTAAAAATAGAAAAAGTCTCCTAAAATGTAACTGACTATGACTGAATGAGTTAGCCTTTTAGGTTAAGTGGTTGTTCGTAAGGTCGTTGTTTCATTTCCAACTGCAACTGAAGCAAGGTCATTTTCAGAAGTAGCAAGCAAGAAGGTGGTTTAAGCACAAACAAAAATCAGCAGAGATTAGTCCTTCAATTCCTAAAAATAGGGTTCTGCTCTTAGAAGCATTCATTTCTTTCTTGCTACTTTCAAATCAGTATTAATGCCAGATTTATATGTCACTGTGCAATGAAGATGTACAAATGCAAACAAGGAACTGAACTTCTATTTTGTGTGAACTTAAGCTGTGCTGCTTTTTAGAAGAGAACACTGCTTTCATTTCTTAAGGGTACGAAGAGAGAAAATATTTTTCTTTACATCTCCTGCTCCTACATATATTTGAACATCTTTTGATCTTTATCTTTTTGCCCTCTCACTCTGTTCAGGTAAAATGCTGCTCTGTTCTGGCTATTGACATTTTTTGGGGGTTGACCGTTGTGACAGTGAAATATACACTGAGGGTTATGTTGCACATTAACTGTAAAGCACCATAAACCAGTATTTAAAATCATCTAACACATTTTCAGTAGTTTTTCACTAATAAAAAAGGCATATTTATTGGCCGAATGTTGAATGATTGCTAAATATTGTCTAAAGCATAGCCATTTAATCATGTCAGTCAGTTTGAGCAACTGTCAGTTACTCATAAAAATGCTTTGCTGTGAAGCTGGATAATTTAAGAAGAAAGTATGCAGCTACATTATAATTGGCAATTTAACCTTCATTCTTTACAGAGGCATCAGCTTGTCCAGAAAGGCTAATGAATCCTACTGACATCTATGTATGTCAGCATGTCAAAACACCAAGGAAATAAGCAGTGACACAAAAGTCCTCCTCACTCATTTTTCTTGCATGTAACTGGATCAGTCACCAGATAATGTAGCTCTGTACCTATTCTCCTGTTCACTCACGGTGCACTGAGAAATGAATATAAAGAATGAACTGAGAGTCCAGACTAGTGAGAAAAGACATGTACAGAACTAAAAACAGCATAGAGAAGCAAAAATAAAATATTTAAGAAAGATTTTATCAACTATTTTCCTGTACTTGAATTCAGAAAAACGAAGGTGGGCTTTTGTCTTCAGACTGTGTAATTTCATACCGATCAACATGTTGTTGATGATGGTGAAAAATCTTCACTGATTTGCTGAAAAATACTCATTACAGGTCGGCCACATCTTCAGTGAAATTCAACTAGCAAAGCAAAAAAATAATAAGCAGCTTTCAACACGGTTCTAATAGTAACATCTACTCTAGCAAACCTTGCTCTACTGTAGAAAACAAACAGAGGGAGAAATCCAATTATATTTGCCTTTAAAGGATACTATTTTCCATCTCTGAAGTACCTGCGCTAGCACAGGTTTGAGCATGTTAGTACAGAAGGCTGATGAAAAGGGTGTGTTGTAATTAAAACATTAAGCCACACCACTTGTGTTCACTTTGAAAAATATAAACATAAAACACCTCCCAGTGGGAGTGGGAAACTAACTAGCATGCAGAAACCTCTCTGATGTTTGGGCAAGAATGATGTGGCTTAATGGGGCAATGGAGATTATTAATTATAATCAAGCTATATACCAGGATTAAATGTCATTTTATGAAAAAATACACCATGCTTTCACATTGTCATTTTATTCTGCAAAGTCAGAAATGAGCTTGGTCAGGTCAATATTGATATCAGCAAAGGTAACTTCTGCTACAGTTTGGATCAGCATCCTGGAAGATTGTCTGGAGCCCTGTGAATTTGTATTCCAGCATTTCCTTTCATATGAAACTTTTGTGGATTTCACTTTTCTAAGCTCACACATGACATACATACTTAGGGAAAGTAATTCATTCAGAGTTTTTCAGAACTGTTTAATCTAGGGTTGGCACTTTATTTGTATGCTGGAATAAAAATTCAAAAAGGCTCATTTAAGGTTTCTGATGTAAAAATCATATGACTGAACGTATCACACTTATACTTACCATGCTGCAGTGTCCAGGATAAGAAAGCGACCAAACTCTTTGCTCTGACTGAATTTAACAGAAAAAAAAATCCTACAGGCTTTCAAAAATATTTTCATACATGTATGTAAAAATATTACTAAACATTAAGTAAGCTAACAGTGTAAATGTTTATACTTTTTCACCTTTATATCTTAGGTTGATTGAGAAATCAAACATAAGATCCATGTGTACATGGAATTACTTTTAAAGACACTGCTATGAAAAAAGCAGCTAGCAAAAGTTTCAAGTGTCTAAGCCAACGTAACTAAATCATCATATCAGCACACTAGCAACTGATTTAATAGTCAGGGGTGCTGAGTGTACAAAATTCAGTCAGATTTCTTGTCTAGGTGCCTAGCTATGGATGTAATCTTAGCATTAACATCTTGGCTGATTAATTTTATGTTCTATTTCTGTTAGGTTTTCCGACATGGTGACCGAACACCAATTGTAAACTTTCCAACTGATCTACACAAAGAAAGTGAATGGCCCCAGGGATTTGGACAACTTACCGTGGTATGTTGACTTTCTTAGAGGCATCTATATATGCTATTAAAATAGGAAGTGGATAGATTTTATAAGTGTGTCTCAGAAACATCAGCAAATCTCAAGTACTGAAAATTGGTATTGGCAATACCCCATAATTCAAAAATATTTTTGCAACATTATTCATCCAACTACTGTTAAATTGAAATCTTGTTCATCATAGCTTTATAATCACCTCAAAAGCAACAACTTCCTGATAGTGTGTCTGCATTCAAATAAATGGCAAGTTTAAACATCGTTTATACTCTTAACACTGATGAAGTTCTACTGACCGTTAAACACTGGACCTTGTGACAAGGTAAAGGAATGACACCTGCCCACTAGGCCAAGTGATGAGTCCACATCTCATCATTTGACTGGCAACAACCTACTCAAAAAACAAGGGAAGTCTTGTGGGAGAAGGCTGCTTCTGGGGACAATGTGTCTGCTAATAAGGCTGCTTTCAGCCCAGAGTTTCACTAGGATGCACTGAACCTACGTCTTGCTCTGGCATTTCAACATCAAGCCTTAGATGTTTAACTATATTTGATATATGAAATTTCGGAGCAAAAAGAGGCCAGTGTATTTTCTAGCAATACTTCATCATGATGCAGAAGCATGAATCAGAGATAGTTCAGCATTTAGTCTTTGAAGTGAGACTTGAAAGATCTGTAAAATTCTGACACTCAGACAACACATTACTGTCCCCACACACACAGCTTCTTTTGTAAGAAGAAAAAATTTTCTGCTTTGGCATGGATTTTTTTGAGAGCTTTTTGCTATTTTATTATCTTTTTAGCAACAGTACCAAGAATGTACTTCTCTGACAGCTAAAAGTTAAAAAGTTCAGCTCACAATTTTGGAAATGAGTAACAGAAAAGACAGTGTGCAATCTAAGACAACTGCAGGTGCACCAAAGCAAAGATGGAAAAACATTACTTAAGGCATGAAATGCAAGCAACAAATTTATCAGGTTGATCAAATAGCAGAGCAATGACAATAATAAATACTAGGTTATCAATAATCCTTTCTCAGCTGTTGCCAACTGACATACTCTTTAAAATGTTGATCATGAATAACTCCAGGAGTATCTACAGGTCTACAGCACTGTAGAAAGAGTATTTGTATAGAATCTTGCACATTGCCTTTCCTGCAGCAGATGTTGGGAGTCTTAGCATTTCAGAACACATAACTTATTCATAGATATGAGTATTTCTCCTAAAAATTCTAGATCACCTACAACATATACAGTACATTATACAAATGGTTAATGATCCCTTAAAAACTGGTTGCTGAAGACAAAAAAGAAAATAGAAAATTAACTTCTACATTAAGATTCTCCAGTCACCTTCATCTAACAGTCATCTGTATGCTTGCCTTGCAGACTGGAATGCAGCAGCTATTTGAACTTGGACAGTACATGAGGAAAAGATATTCCAACTTTCTGAACAGCACATACAACCGGCAAGAGGTATATAGCAGAACTCTCTGGAGGACATTTCTCTGGCATAGCGGGACTATGGACTTGTGCTAGATAAAAGCGCATCATCATATTCATTTCATTAATGGAAAAATTAAGGTAATAGAAGAAAATTTTTGAAAGTCAGGCTTTTATGTCAAGGTGAACACATAGACTAAAGTCTAACTTCCATCTCCTACATTCAGTACAGGTCTTCCACTGCCTGGTTTTCCAGGACTGAATAGCTCCACAATATTGTTCTACCCTGATGAAAATTGAATGCATATCTAGCCATGTGATGGGCCATGCTCACATACTTCATCCTGTAAAGGAAAGATGTAAGAGTTGTTTGGATGTGCTTGTCATACAGTACAGATGCACTGTATGGGATGATACCACTACCATTTCGGTCCATACGTGAGGGATGCATTGCATAGGAAGGCATAAAAGACCATAGCTTTGCCACGGTTCCAACAGAGGTTTACAGTTTTAAGTGCCCTCATTCCTGAGGTATAGCAGATGGATCATAAATTATAGACTCATTTAGGTGGAAAAGACCTTTAAGATCATTGAGTCCAACTATAAACATAACACTGCCAAGTTCACCACTACACCATGTCCCTAAGTGCCACATCTACATGTATCAATGTTCCTCAGAATCTCAGAAGACGGAGAGTTTCCTTCTTTTAAATCATGCTTTCTTGTTCTTCTTAGTTCAGTCTGAGGGTAAGATTCGAAATTGAAAGATGCTTTGACAATTCCATTTATGCAAATGAAGCAGGGCCCTAGAAAGCTGAGTTATGGTTTCACTGTTTTGACTTTATGTAAAAACAGAAAACTGAAGATGAGAAGACAGTATCTATAAGTTGGGTAAAATTTCCTTATTGTTTTTATTGTTTCCATTTTATTTTTAACGCTTTGCCATTCTATCTTCAGTTTTACATCCAAAGTACAGATTATGATCGCACCATTATGAGTGCCCAGTCATACCTTTCTGGCCTCTTTCCGCCAACTAGCAGCCAAATTTGGAACCCTCATCTTCTTTGGCAGCCCATTCCAGTTCATATTTTGCAAAAGTCAACAGATCGGGTGAGTACTGACTGGACACTTCCTACAATGCCTTAAGATTTCCCAGAAGCAAAAAAGAGAAAAAAGGAGGAAAAAAGCTAAAAAATGTTTTCTATTCTTTTTGAGTTTAATCTAACAGAAAACATCAACTGTAGCTGCTGGCTGACGAGCATGTATAGGCCAACAGTAACAGCTGCATAAAAATCCCCCTTCTATAGTTGCAGAATACCTGAATTGTCGTCCACACTACCATTTTCTTCAACGTAGAGCTCTAACATTTCTCCCGGCAAGGACAGTACTACAATGAGGTTACCCTAACCCTCTCTAGAGAACAAGCGCTTTTCTAAGCACCAACCAGCTAGACAGACTTCCCCTACTTGGCAAGTTTGTTCCATAGTTTATTCAAGGAATGGAATTTTCACCAGCCGTTGTAACGACGTCTCAATTACTACTTTCCTATTCTGGTAGCACTTAGGCACCCTAATTACAGACAAGGGCCCTTTTATGCTCAGTGCTATACAAACATTTAATGAAACCCTCGTACTTACCTTGAGGTTCAGAGTAAGAGCAGACCTACTTGAATAATAGGTCTTGTAGAAATTTTACTATATGTAGCACTCTCTGACTGACTCAGGTTTAGATTTTAATTTCACAGGCGCCTGTGACAAGGACTGTGTAAGGAACAGTGTGTTGAACAGGGACAAAAAGTTATTGAGTGTAACAACAGAAAGGCTAATTTTTTTCCACCTTTGAGGAGAGAAGTTGACTTTAAGGAAATGTGTACAAAATCACTATTAAATAACTGCCTATCCAGTCACCAACATCAGAGGATGGACTCTGTCATTATGGGGTGGCTGCACCTGCCTCCCATTGGCATTCCTCCATTCTTGGAGGTTGTGCTTGAAAGCAGGTATAGAGAGAAAGAGCTTCCACAAACTGGATTAGGCACAACATGATTCAGCTTGAAACTCGACTCTGTCCCTCAACAGAAAAGAATGGTGTCGCTGTTATTTAAATGTGGGACAGTAGGGGAAGTTCTTTCACCAGAAAACTGAAAAAGCATCGAAGTGGCCAGAGCTTTGGCCAAATAAAATTTCAAAGCCCTTAGGAAAATCACAGTGCAGTACAATGACCTGTTTGGAGAAGGCAAGCTCATTTATAGGAATCTCTAGTACCTCATCACTTCTGCAGCTGCTTCAGGAGTGGGTATTGACATTTCACTGAAACACACCTCTGCAGCAACTCAAAATTCCTGTTAAATATGCAAACCACCTGGAAAAAACATTGTTCCCTTGTTAAACCAAGCAGATGTTTGAGGGTATTTTCAAGCCCTAAGCAACACGAAGTGGGAAAGTGAGGCCAAGTACAGTCCCGTAAAAAAACATAATCACAGTTTATTTTTCAGCCACTGAAATCTATCAAGACCTGACAAGGCAACAGCACTGAGTACTGCCTAATGAGGCCAAAGGGAGTGGCTTAATTAATAACACCTAGAGGGGGCTAATTAAGCCATACAGCAAGAGAAACATTTGTTATTGTGTAGTTAAATGACATTCCTCAGTTTCATATTACATTAAGCCTTAACCCTCCAGTGTGCTGCTGTCACAGAAAAAATTCACCCTTGGAAATCTGTCCAAGTGAAAGCGTGGTAGTGTCAGTTGGTGCCTGCTGCAAGCTTCACATTGATAAATCAAAGAGAAAAGAAAAGCACTGGAAGTGCAGTCTGCTAGTGTTCACCCCAAGACAGAGCAGACATTCCTGCACATACATAACCCATGGATATTGAAGTTAATTTCTCCACTGCATATTAAGCCAGTTCCTTGACATGATTTGTATGGTTATAGGATAATATTAGTGCTGGCTCAAAAATGCTCTAGTGATGTGACATAGAGTGCTGAATGAGCACAAGCTTATTTTGCTTGACATAACATTTTACCGACACTTTATGCTGCATCAGGTATCATCTGTCCTCCTGCAACTGGCGTAAATCATATTTGCCAGAGCACAGAGTCTGATGGATGCATATGTATTTACGCATCGTTCAGATCAAATATGTACTATCAGGTGACCATGTATGTGTAACGCATACAACTGGAGTTATTAAAAGTGAACGATATGCCTAAACAAGAACAGAGCCGTTAGGCTCATAGCTTCTGATATTTCAGGAACACAATTTATTTGCCACTCTGGTTTTGAGTTGTTCATCAAGTGGTACTTAAGGTGCTTGACACAATACACTGCTTACCTCCAAAGAGATGAGAGCAGGATGTGTAGATGCAGAAGCAGTTCAGATTCCAGTACCAGGTGGAGGCACTCTGCATCTGCGGGAATTCAGAAATTAAGAGGGAAATGGTAGCTTTTTAAAATTTCTGATCATGGACCCTGATCCATTTCTCAAAGCAATCCCGATAGACATGAATAATTGCTTTTTGCCAAAATCAGAGGGAAACCAAGCTCACACAGCCACAAGCAGCCACTGAAAAGTCAAGTTACCACAGTCCATTGCTTATGTTAACTGAATTCATGAACAAGGTACCCAAACAAACCATTATGGAGTAGCTGTAGCACAGCCATGAATCTATCTAACAAATACTAAATCTGCAATCTCAGCAACAGGAAAACTAGAGGTGTGTTGATTAATTCTAGAACTGTTCTAAGTTTTACTTCTCTTGTTTCAGAAGCTGCATTTTCCGCTGCCTGACTGTCCCCATTTTGATGAACTTCAGAATGAAACACAAACATCTAGTGAATTTCAAAACAGAATACATCCATACATGGTAAGACAAAATAAAAAGGAAACAAAATCTAAGAAGGAAAGTAACTAAGATATAGCAGGTATGGAATTGCATTGTTTCCTTTTGCTAAAATGCAAAAATAAACAAATGCAAAAAAAAAAAACCCTGAGGATTCTCTTAAAATAAGACATTTAGGCCAATACGATCAAAAAGTATGCTTGATATGTGTACGCATTTCTCATACTTTTCCATATTAATCTTTTAAAGTGTGAATTTAACATTAATTTTCTGAGACTATTGTCCTGGTTTCATACTTAGAGCTGCATATAACTGAAGTTCCATGATCTGAGGGGAGAAGACATTTCTGGATGCAGCAATTTCCAGTTTTACAGGGTAGCACAAAAACAATTCTAAAAAATCTGACAAATCTGAAACTTGGGAAAATTTTTGCCTTCCTGCTGTGACTT
Source organism: Steatornis caripensis (assembly GCA_013398225.1). Classification (NCBI taxonomy): domain Eukaryota; kingdom Metazoa; phylum Chordata; class Aves; order Caprimulgiformes; family Steatornithidae; genus Steatornis; species Steatornis caripensis. The sequence goes on along the minus strand of VZSC01003135.1, from coordinate 111,133 downwards.
TCTGAAGTTGACACTACAACAGAGAACTACAGCAAGCCCAACCAGGCAAACGCTCTGACTTCTGTAAATTCCTCCGAGATGCATTTTGGATCCATCACAAGACAAGCTTCTGTTTTGGCCCTGACACAATTCTTCACAGTCAGAGGTTCAAAATTTTCTGTTCCAGTGCTGCAGCAGGATTTAGGTACATGGATCATATGCCTGTCTCAAGACAGTGGTTACCACTGCCCTCTTGTTTGCCTACCATGCACTTGGTAATAGCACTCCTGCACAAATAAAGCAGGGGTCTCATGTTCCTCACACCCTGGCTGCACCTGTGCACATTCTCTCAAAGTCATTTCAGGCTTACTGCTTGGGCTAAACCCAACCTTTTACTTTTTTGGTTTATTTCTAACTTTCTGCTAGCTCAGCTACTCTGGTCAGCCTCACTCAACTGCAATGGGAGGTGAATTATGACTTCATAGCTATCCTCTCTCAGCTGCTAGTATGAAACAGGTAACATGGGAATAAGGGATATTAAGGAGTCCCTTTATTCTTCTGTGATAGCACATAGCCAAGAATCTCTACAGGAACTGTTGTGGAACTATTACTGAGCTATTCAGGTCCCCTTCAATGGCAGAAGGAAAACCTAGTTTCCTTTTCAATTTTTTTTTTGCCTCATCCTGAACGTTTGCCTCAGCTCTCTTTAATTTTCTGTTTTCTCCTCATCTTTTTTTCTCATTCTCCTTCTCACTTATTGCCTTCCTCTTCCTTATATCTGAAGGCTTGAGGTGACTGAGATAGCCTCCTGGAGCAGTCAGAAGAGGGAGAGAAGAGTGCAGCAGAGAGATCACCAGACCTATCCATAGCAGGGCTGAGAAAAAGCAGCATCCAAAACAGTGATCAGTACCTTGAAATGGTTACAAAATGAAATCTGCAACCAAAATCTTCTGCTATAAGGGTTTCACCTGTGTAAAATTAAATGCTACAGTGTTGCCAGATCAGGTGCTAATGAACGTATATACACATATGTTCCATATGTATTGAGCATTTATGGTAAACTCTTCACTTTTTTCCCCCCAGGATTTTTTACAAACAATGGCAGTTAACACAGGACTTGAACTAAATGATCTTAAAATACTGGACAATTTCCAGCTCTGGAATACATATGATACTCTACACTGTGAGGTAATATTAAGGCAATAGGAAATAGAGGTTGGGAAAGAATGTAACTTCTAAGTTGGGTTTTGATTCAACCATAGCAAAGTAATTTCATAAGAATGAGTTACCTTCTCTACTAGATTTGCTTTTTGCTTTTTTTTTTTTATTTGAATCTAATTCTTCGTTTAGTGCATTGGTAAAAGATCACCCAAAACCATGGCTTACAGCCTGGGAAACTGTTGTTTGCATTTTATGTTTTATCCTGAAGCATTGTTACCAAAATCCATTCCCTTTATTCCCTCATTTTTCTTCCCAATAAGCTGCTCTAGAATTATTTGAGCATGCTGCCTAGGACATATTTATGATTTTTAATAGAAAAATGAAACTATTTTCTTTAACCTATCAACAGGTAAGCTTCAAAATACTTAGATGTTGAAAACGAGATGCAAGATTATGATCTATCCGTTAGAAAATTAGGAGATGATGATTGCTACCAGTGAATAAAATCAGACTGGCTCCAAGCATGGGATGATTCCATTTGTCCCCAGTCATTATCAGCAGCACATAAAGGCTGTTGAACATAACCTCCACGCACTGACGCACTTAAGCACTATAAGACACTGTCACTCTTATATGACTGGAGAGTGACAATTGTTTGTAAATGGCCAGTGATGGAACTGGTATCTGGACGACTGTGTGGAAAAGGCAGGAAAAGTTGGAGGTAGATTATAACCTGAAGACCCAGAGGAAAGGAAGAGGATAAAACATATGTCTGTAATCTCTCACATTAGCAGAACCAAAACCACACATATCTATAGCAAGAACAAGTTATACCTATCAGGGATCCCCTTCACACATGTCTTTCCCCTCTTTCCATTCACCCACTTCAAGTTGATCCCCATTCCCACAAAGTGTATTTCGGGGTATGCTGATGAGTGAAACCACATTAGGCAAAGAATTGCTGGACAGCCTCAGAGACTCTAAATCTAGTAGTGTGAAGCTGGACAATAGGATGATGGAAACTGGTAGAAGAAAAAGACATTATTTTGTTTTCCTTTATCTCTAGGGTATTCACAATTATACTCTCCCTGTATGGGCCACCAAAGATGTAATCGACAAGATGGAAAAACTGGCAGAATTGTCCTTATTATCGCTATTTGGGCTTTATAAAACACAACAGAAATCACGACTACAAGGAGGTAAATCAAAAAATGCATAGCTCTCAGAAAGGAGGAGAGAATGCTTATGATAACATGCATCATCCTGTCACTGTACTCATGTAAAATTATTGATACAGAACCTTGATTTGTAACTATGGACATTGGATGCCATATTAAGCATGAAAACATGTGCTGAACACTGGCATTTGCATGGATGAGATATAGAAACCAGATGTAAACATTAATGTCTTCGGTTACCCCTTAGTTTTTCAGGAATTAGGATTTCAAGAAAAAATATAGAAATCCAAGGGAAAAAATCAAGCCCTCATGTGTACAATCATTACCTGTCTGATATTAGGTTAGATTAAGTTTAAATTCTGTTTCTACAATGTTTATTTTAATTGTTTCCTGATCTTTGTTCTTCCTTTTGATGTTCTGGTTATATATTGTGCCAAAACCTTAGTAACACATTGGTAGCTCTCGGAGAGGCCAATATAAATCTGCTTCAAAACAGTCTGATCAGAATAGAAGATGAGACATTCAAGTTATATCTATACTGCAAGAACTGGGACTACTTTTCAGCTCTAAAATTGGGGCGCATAGGCTGCGTACATTCTGACACTACTTCAGGACACAACCCAGGCATTTATCATANCAGTCTTCTCTTCTCCAGGCTGAACAGACCCAGGCCTCTCAGCCTTTCCTCATAAGAGAGATGCTCTAGGCCCCTAATCATCTTTGTAGCCTTCTGCTGGACTCCCTCCATGATTGCCAGGTGTCTATCAGCAGGAAACCCAAACATGAGCCTGAATGTGTGCAGGCTGGACCATACGGGGCCAGGCTTTGTAATGCACCTACCCTGCAGACTACATCCAAGTAAAGAATTATTAGCAGCCTCATCATTTAGACAGGCAAATCACTGGATCAAGCCACATAGTAATTACAGGCTCAGACTTGCATTAAAGCCCACTAGCTGGTAGCTGACCCTATCATGTGGTCAGGTCTTTTTTTCTAGTGTTCACGGGCATACCAGTTATACCCTCTTTCCCTAGAGTGCTATAAATTGTGCTACATGGAATGTCTGCTGCCCTTATCTCGTTGGCTTTAGAATATCTCTGGTCTGGAGAAGGAGTACAAAAGACCTTTGGAAAAATGAAGACTTGATACTGTATGACTTTTTGGAAGTAAACAGTTAAAAATATTTCTTCAGTATCTAGAGAGGAAGAGGCTAGCACAGCTGTCATTATTGCAATGCTCCAAACAGACAAAACATGATGGAGAGGAGGTCTCAGCATAACAAAACTGGAAGTGTCATTCGTCCCAATTCTCAGGGTATCTCTAGATGATTTCTGTAAATCCTGCCACTTCACCTCACCTGGACAATAAATTATGTATTTCACCTCTGCAGTATATTCTCACTAGTTATGAACTTGTAGAAAGCTAAAAAATCAGTATGAGGCCTGAGTAGATGTCTTCTATTTGATACTTAGAATCTTTTGCCTTTTTGGTTTCTATGCAAATATTATATTTTCCTTGTTCCCATCTTTTTAAGGTGTCCTTGTGAATGTTATTTTAAACAGTATTAAACAAGCTGCCAGTTCCACAAAACAAAGAAAAATGGAGGTCTACTCTGCAGTGAGTATCTTCATCTTTTATAAATCTTGCTATGATTTTACTAGTAAAGGATCCTCAAAGAGAATAATCAAAGTCTCCCTGTGAGTTAAACGAAAGACTAATACAGTTCAATTCAGCTAACAAGCTGAATGCTAGTCAGTACAAAAACACAGCAGGAGCATGGACCACACCACAGTTTCAGTCAAACTGTACTTGGTAAAGAAATCTATGTATTTTATCATCCATTTTTCTGCAATTTAATGGTGCAGTTTCTATAAGTTGCATCTTTTCTTCAGTGCTCCTAACCCAGAGATGCTGGCACATAGTAGAACTTCAGCTGTGCCTTCAGACCCTTCACAGCTTAGAAAGGGATGATACAGCCATGGATTCCTTTTTATTATTTTAGAGGATGAAGAGGGCCATTAGGGTCAGACCAAGATCCACTTAGCGCATTCATTATCCTGTCTCTAACAATGGCTAACAGCAGGGAAGAGTGTGAGAATAATGCCAGCACAGAATGATGCTTCCCCTGATACAACCTTCCAGCAATCTGCGGTTTAGGGACTTCCTGAAATGGAATCTATGTCTGTGTGTTTAATAGCTCTTGACAGACTTTCTTCCATCAATTTATCTAATCACTTTTTTAATGCATTTATACTTTTGGCCTCTGCAGCATCCTGTGGCAATGACTCGTTTGTTAAAGGAAAAAAACTACTTCCTTATTTTTTTCAAAACTTAATACCGATTCAGACCCTTCCTAGCATTTCTATTGTGAGAAACAGGAAATAGTCATTCTTTATTCACTTTTCCTGTGTCACTCATGAATTTATTACATTTATTATCACACCTCTTCCATCTTTCCTTTTCCAAGACAGAATCCTACTCTGTTCAATACTTCCTCATACAGAAACTGCTCAATACCTTAAGTCTTCCTTGCTGCATTTTCTATGTGTTTTCTAGCCTTGCTATATTCTTTTTTAAAAGGAAGTAGTGCATCCAGAATTTTCAGTTGCTTTAATGCCTTGGGGCTAAGTATACTCTTTTGAAACTGACCAGTCTGAAAAGTTCCAGATCCTAAATAATACTTGGAAGGTAGCTGTTAGACTGTAATATAAATAAGCCTAGCAAATAAGTATATAAAGATGCTTGCAAAATGTAGGCATCAACATGTTTGATCAGCTTATCGTCCTGGGATATCCCACACGAGGAGGGATAACGGGGAGAGAAAGAAACCGCAGTGGGCAGGTAACTGATTCCACCAAAATAGAAGCCGAACTGAGATTTTATTGTAAAAGTTCACACAGAAGGAACATAAATTTTAAAAGTTCTGGAGTGTATGTGGAGGTGAGGAGAACAGTCTTTGTATGCAACTATTTGTCTGGTATACTGTCAAAAAAAAAGTACTTGTAGCTTCACTTGAAATGCCATAGGATATACTACCTTATACTGCCTTAATCTGTCCTCAGAACTGAAAACACTCCTTAAGGAAGGAGTAGCAAAATGGTCTGAAAGACTAGATGTATTTCTCAGTCCACATCTTGCTTTCCCCCAGCATCTCTGTCTCCAATATACTGCCAGATGATGTAAGACACGTACTGCAGTAACTCTTTGGAAATGCCCCCTGCTGTTTGTGGTAATCTGTTAACGTTTTTCCCAATGGGGAACATATGGAACATGTTTTTATGATCAAATTTACACAGGTTTTGTTTTATTTTGATTTCCACTCCCTCTCTACTCTTGTCTCATTACTCTGGATAAATAGTAGTTGACTTGACTGACTTTCAAGGATGTACTTTATTTTTTTTTTCCAATAGCATGACACCACAATTGGGGCCCTACAGATTGCTCTCAATATTTTCAATGGAAAACTGCCACCATATGCTGCTTGCCAGCTTTTTGAACTCTACCAAGAAAGCAGTGGGCAAGTATATTCTTATCTTTGCAAGAACAAGGAGTGTTTGGAACTTGGTTTCCCCTTCCCCAAAATAATTTTCCTCTCAAATATTGTAGAGATACAAATTAGTTTTAAACTGACACTTCACTGAGCAGTCCACAGGCAGAAAGCTATATTAAAACCAGGAAAAATTAAGTTTGCTGGATGTGTATGTATCTGTGTGCTTTGAAAGATAGGAAGAAGAGTAAAACAGGCCTTACCAGGTGAAAGTAAATGGTGAAATAGATTTTCCTGATTCTTAAATGATAGCAACAACAGTTCCAAGATATCTCATAAATTCCAAGCTACACTAGCTGGCTTAGAAGATCCTGGTGCTGTTGCCATTCAGGGAGCATTCAGGAGGATCTTTTGAGCTGGCTGGTAATCTGTGCAGTAGTGTAACCAGATTTGGGAAAGAGGGCTTCACAAAGCCTCCATTCTTGAAGAACATGTTCCAACATCCTGTCTCTAAACAGGAAACCTTCTATTTAAGAACCTTTTTAAAAAAAATCTTTTCAATGTTATTCTTCAGGCGATATAGCATTGAAATGCATTATCGGAACGACTCTTCAAAGGATCCTTACCTACTCACTCTACCAGGATGCACCTCTTCTTGTCCACTTGAGAAGTTTGCTGAACTAGTTTCGCCTGTGATTGCAGAAAATTGGTCAAAAGAATGTGGGAAGAAAGACAAAATGAAAGGTATTGTAACAGCTCTGTATTTTCTACGTAAGACATGGAGGCAGAAATTCTATCAATGGCTCTAAACTTAGTACCTTTCACACAATAGATAGATCTCCCTTTAATAAGTGTGGACAGGGAAAGCTGACATAAATTAAATTTCTCTGAAAATGTGAAGACTAGACTTGCCCACCAGTGTGAAGTCAGTGCTGTTATTAGCATACACTCATAAGGAGCTACCTAAAGGCCATGGCCGAATCTAGAGCTCCGCTTGTTGAAAATGTCCAACGGAAGTATGGGTGTGGGTGCTGTGCAAGGAGTCAGAACGTATCAGACCTTCTGTAGATACAAAGGAAAAATGGCTTGCACATGCACAGTGAGATTGTTGCATCTGTATTTCTGACACATGTACTATGTATTGGGGATACCTTAACCTCACAGAGTGCAGCTGATCCATGCAGATATAGCAGCTATTTGCCTTGGACTACCAACAGCTGACAGCTGATAACCTCCTCCTGCCTGAGTATTATTTCCAGGAGGGAAGTGAAGGGCAAGGCAATACATGCTACTTTCCAACAGTCCTGGCATTTCCCCGTTCCTACATATATTCAGTGTTTTGCTGATCCCTGATAAAACTCCTCATTTGCATTAACTACACATGGTTCCTCTTGCCCTATGAAAACGTAGGAGCAAGATTTAGCCATGCACAGGAAGCTATCTATGCATTTCCAGGATTGAAGTAAATGCTTTTATGCTTATGTTGCATGTCAGTAAATGCAGACCATGTGATCTTGCCAGAAATATGGCCAAAATGTAACTATATTTCCATTGTACATATGTGTAATTAGACCATTATCTCTTTATCTAAAATTATATACATGTATGTCTTTTATTAACTCCCTTTTCCTTTATTGCCTTTCATTCACAGATATTTTTATTGGATTTGACATTGCTGTTGGTTTGTTGTTCATTTTTGACCTTGTACTGCTCTACCTCCTTTATCATTATGGACGCTGCAGGCGCAGAAACAATTACCAAGACATTTAAAGGGGAGGTGAAGAAATGAAAGAGAAAGCAGCTAGACATCAAGCAGTCCTTTAAGTTGCTTATATCCATCAGTTTGGTCTGGCCAAATTAATCTACAAAGCATATTCAATAAATTTGAAAAGCTGAGGTATCTGCGGCCTAGCTCCTAAAAGACTGTAAACATCTGCAGTGAGAAACACTGTGAAAAGAGGTTATAGTTAAGAATTTACTTTTGTAGGAAGATGAAATTACTCCAGTTTATAACTTTAGGTTTTCTGCTACTATTAATCACTCTTAAGTCAATCAGTGGGGTGAAGGGGTGCTATTGCCTATGCTTTTTTAAAAATATTGCCTATTACCATTTAGCCCTCTGCTGCTCAATGACTCCTTCTTGAAAATCACACTCTGTAATATTTTCCTTACTTCTTATAAATGGCTATTTTGTTGATGCACAGGAAGCTGTTTTCTGTGAGTATAAGCTGCAACCACTGAGTGAAAAATGTTCATGCCAGCACTTGGGCATACTGTTTCTGCACTTATTCATGCAAATTTATGCATGAGTTTTGACTTTGGCCTTCAGCTGATAAAAGTCTGCAAAGAAGTGACACTACTACAGCTCTCACTGAAATTAGTAGAACTGAAGGGAGCTCTGTCACATAGCCAGGTACCAACCAAGAAGCTTAGTGCAACAGGGTCTTGGTCAGAGTCCACAACTTCAGTAATATGGATAAGTAAACAAATTAAAATCTGTTTTCTGTTGCTATACTGCTTTCCTATTTTTCTGAGCTCCCAGTCATGAATGACTCTTTGCCCTGCATCTTTTCTACAATGCATCTGTTCTCTGTCCTGCTTCAGGTCCCTTCCATAATCTTATTTCTTTGAGCCACTCTTACAATAATTCTTCAAGTTATCACTCTGTTCATCACCTTTCATTTTCACTTACAGTAACTCCTTTAACTCCTTGCTGTGTTCAGAATCCCTTATGTCAGCAAGACATGCACTGAAAATAAGAAAACAATGATTCTGCTTTTTGTATGTTGATCTCTTCTGTGCAGTATACTTTGTTTAGGTTGTAAGCTCCTAAGGGCAGGGAGTGTTTCCATAATTGCTCTCTAGTATCACAAACTACTATCATAAGCACTAATATTGCTGTATAAAATACTGCTTATCATCATATGTTTCAAGGGCTGAATCAAGATATTTTTATGCTGTAGTTCTGCAGAGGATACTGTGAATTACATTACCGTGGAGAAGACTTTTAAAAATCAAGACAACTATACAGACAGGTGCCAACAGCAGGTTTAGCCCAACAGATATAATGAGCAATCATGTGCTCAAGCTTATGAGCCCTGTTGAGGTGCAGAAATCTAGAGAAAGCTGGGAGATGGAGCTGCTTATCTCAGGCCTAGCATCACACCAATGTGAGTACACTGCTTCTGGACTGACTTTGACTCACGTCTGTGGGTTGCAACTTGGAGCACAGGAGCTTGAGCCACCTAACATCAATCTAGAGATCAGCCCTCAATATTAAAGCTATGGACACATTTAAAATGTGATGTAGTTAGATGTATTGATATTAAACAGCATAAATCAAACAGAATAGCAAACGCTTGTGGGAATATAGCACTTTCCAAACACCATTGCATTTTCTTGTAGCAACTTCAGCTACTGAGGTGTCCACCTTATGAAGCAGTATTTTCCACTCAGAAAAAAAGCTTTTACTAGTATCCCTGACATTTCGATTTTATCTGTTTTAGGGACTATCATAATCAAGTAATGGATTTGATTCTTACATGGTAAGGATGTTTTATTGTATAACAAGTTGGGGCAGAGCTGTCAAAAAGACGAAATGCTATCCTTAAATCAGTTGTTTTGGATGTACAAGCTTCAGATTGTAACAAGTAGTTCTGATCCTTAGTGCAAAAACTTAAAGGAATGTGTATATTGCAGTCAAAAGTGTTACAACACTTGCTCTAGGAAACAAGCCTGAGCTGGTTTGGTTACTATTAGCAGCGTACTGACCGCCGGGAAAAGCTCAGGACAAACTGCAAAACTGATCCTGGCTCACATATATATACATACTCAGTGATTACTTGATGCTAAGCTCTGTATTACAGTGCTGCTGGTACACACTTAAGGATAGATTGAGTATGTCTTTTATGAGAGGCAGTCAGATGCTTGACAAGTGAAGATGTATCGTTGACTGATAATGTGCAGTAAGAACTGTTTTTGAGATATTATAAAGTCAGTCGGTTGCACTCCACAAGAAGTAGAATGGGGCATGTTTTTTCCAAGATTGTTTCTTACAAAAAGAAGTACAGCCAGACAGAAAGTAAAATGTGAAGTGTCTGAGACTTCTTTTGCGGTTTATGCTATTCAAGTCTAAGCTGTTACAAAGAATTTCAGGACATGAGGCAATTCTAGCTGCGGCAGGAGCTGTCATGAAGTAATTTTATTGTAGGGGCACCTTTTTGTTAACAGATAGTCACATGCACTTTTGTCCATGCAGTTTTATAAAGGATTCCATGAACACAAGTTACACAGAAAGTAATGGATAGGTTCGGATGATGCAACCTCAGAATTAATGAAGGTATAATAAAGATGTAATATATTAGTAATGTAGGCCCTGACTTCAATTATAGTAAAGACGCTTTGTCTTGCTGTGATTAAATCAAATATAATTTCTCCAGTGGAGTAAAAGGTTGTAAGTGTCAGACAAGCTTGTGGCTTTTATAATTTTTCAGCCATATTTACAATTTGCCTAGTACAATCTGTGGACTGTTTGTGATTAGAAAATATCTTGTCTCCAAGCAACGTGTAGCACTGCAATAAAGTAAATTAAAGAAACAATTTAACACTTGCAGTTGTATTTGAGTGAAAAATAATAGAGCTTTCAGTATGCCTAGATTTTCCAAACAAAAGTGAATGTTCAGGTTTTCTCCTTCTGTAAGAATAGATTTTTAAAGCACTGATGCTTTGACATGAATAACGCTAATGTCGATGACATCAAGCTCTTCCATTTGCCCTCTAGCAGTGACATCACCTGCCTCTACAATAATTAAAGTAGCAACTAGCAGCTCTGCAGCAGGGTTTTCTGGTGCATATGGCAGACAGCAGTGCATACACAGCACTTTCCAGCTCAGTCAGCAACAACCTCCTCCTACCGAACCGATTTCATTCTGGAATTTGTTTATTCACAGTTCTGAATATTACACACACTAAGTCAGCACAGCACAGCTATCTGACTTCCAGAGCAACACTGGCTCAGTTTGGAGCATTCATGTTCATTTGCACCTGTATCGTAGGTACATTTGATCCAAATAATATTATTTCTTCTCACTTAAATATATTTTCTAAAGTGTGGTAAGATACAGAAAACAGAATAACAAATGCACTGTATTAAAAAAAAAAAAATCTGTTCAGTCCAAAAAATCTTAAGTTTGGATTAAATCCCGAAAGACAAAGGCTATGTTTCTAAATTTTTCTCCATGAAAAAACCCACGCTAAAAATTCTACTGTAAGAAGAAGAATAAAAATTTACAGTGATGAAATTTGGGAGTGATGATGAGGGTAGAGGTTGGCTTATTCTTAGGCATATAACCTTGGCCCTTAAAAATCAGTTTGAGGTGATGTCGGCAATATTACATAGGATTGTGTATTTGGCATGAAATAACTGAAACTACTGTACTCCTTAAAGCATTTCTTATAAAAAAAGGTAGGGATGAAAGGTGGACATCTACTTAAAAGGGCTAGCTTTATTGATGTAGACAATCATGCTTCTACATCAGAAGTTGCCAAGTATTAACACTCAAATAAATAAACATGAGATTCTACTGAAATAATAGCAAATCATTTGAACTATTACATTACATGGTCTCTTCTATAACTAGGCAACTTCACTTCCAAAGGGATTTTAGCACTGGCAAGACCTGCAAGACCACGTCTAAGAGACGTGTGCGGTTGGAAAGACAGTTAAAAAGACATGTCCAAAGTCCAGTTGTGCTAATTTCTGTAATTTCTCTTAAAGTACAATAATGACACTACTTCCTCTCCTGAGACTGATTGATAGTACATTGTCAAATTCATCCATCCTGCAGACTGAGGTTCCAGTGATCTTTTATAAAATGTGTAGAGAGAAGAAAGACACCATTTATCAAGTCAAAATAGATAGTGGCAAAAGAAAATGGTCTTGACTCTATCTCTCTTTATATTTAGATGGAGTCATGTCCATGCCATGCCAAAAAAAGTTAATTTCTCTGTGCTCTGGTTATGGCAGCTAAAGATCTTGTCCTCTTCCCTTGACTACAAAGGACATAGCAATTCTGCCAGCTCATCTACCTTATGAACGATGGAAAGAAGGGTTGTAAGATGCAGGATGATCATAAAGCTTTTTCTTTAGGAAGATGAGAATTAAAAGGATATATAGACTCCAAAACCTGTAACTTAAGGCCCAAATAGGTAAGCACATGTCATTCATTCTCTAAAATACTAGTACTAACAGCATTTGGATCAAGAATTACAGGAAGACTAGCAAAATTCTGTAACACCCACAACTATTGAGCTGACTGAGGACATTTCCAGTACTTTTTGGAAGCGGAGCTCCTCCATTCTTTCCATTCTAAGGCATTCTCAGAGCTTCTCCTGGCTGCTCTTCAGGAAGAAGCAAGAGCTGAAGCAGATCTGAAGCCTACATCTTCAGAAGTTTTTGAACCACATGCACTTAGGATTAAAATGGATGTGATTATTAATTACTGTTTGTTCTATGACAGTTTCTTCACTTGTGAAATTAATACAGAAGTACGTTTACAGTACAGACCATCACCAGGAGGCAGAAGAGTTAAATGAACAACTTAAACATAGCATGTTACACTTGTAAAAAGATGAGAGCATTTGCTACTGATACAAGCAGGCCTTCATGAGAAATCTTGTGTATCCTCTGTAATATCCTCATGGAAGAGAGCTTTATCAAATCATTTATGCACAAGAAACAAAGATTCCTCTTTTCTTGGTAAAGGAAGATGTGCATCAAAAAACACCTAAGTCTGTAAATTAAGACCTTTCAAATAAGCACATGAAAATCTCCTTCTGACAAATGAAGGCCTAATTTTCATTTCACTTCACTTCCGTTCAGTTCACTTCACTTTTTTCCACTTCCACTTCCACTTCACTTCACTTCACTGTTTGGAAAGATGGAGTTGGCAAAGACAGGATACATTAAGCTGCACTAAGGGGTGATTAGCCTATCTCCAGCACAGTCACTGAGCTGGCTTCTCTTGTATTGCTATTTGCCCTCACCTCTGAACTACTGGTAGGATGGGGGTGAAGGACAACAAATACATTAAATTGTTGTGAGCAATACAAGCTGCTATTGCTTACGCTTACATGTTTTAGCTAGCAAAAGTATTTGGTCATGGATGTGAACCAAATAGGTCTAATCCTATCAACTCTTCATTCTAACTACCACACTCAACCTTAGTGTATGTACCAAAGCATAGTCTCTATTGATTTATATCTCTCCCTTTGTGACCACACATTCAGTAACGTCAATATTGTAAAAAAGCCATTAGTGAAGTGGCAGCTGTCTTTGTTGATCTGGTTGTCTGGTTGATGTTTCGCTATGCTTTGAATACAAATTCTCTGTAAAGAAGACCATTCTCCACCATGAAGTGCTGTTGTCATTAATGACTGTCTCGCTTGAGCCTTAAGAAGAATCCTATTTTCTGCAGAATTGCAGGCAAGAGTACAATTACTTAATAATTGTCTACCTGATGTTCACATAAGTATCTCTGAACAAAATGCTAAGAGATTTTCATAACCATAGCTTGCATTATCAAAAGCAGACTAAGCAGTCTAAACGAACTTTCTTCTTTATTTCAATGAAGTAACTGCCACTTTGGAGAGTGCAAATGCACTCTGACTCTTCTTGAGTGTGTCATTTTATAATGACATATCTTTCTGGTTTAGGATGTAGTTTTAGAATATAGTCCTAAGTATGTTTGTTATCAGAGAAAACACAAAGACTTACGTAAGGGCCTTGATGATGATAGACCGTGACTGTTCGAGAAAGAGACAAAATATCCTGAAATAACAATGATAAACTCTAAAAGAATTGCATTGCTGAGACATAAGGATGTTACAGACTCTTACCTGCTCAAAGCAAATCCTAAGACAACTTGAAATACTACAGGAATGGTCATAGAATAGTATGATTTTCTAATAATAAAATCTGACACTTCTGAAAATGAGCTCTTCTGTCAGGAAATTATTGAGATGGTCCTGAAACTATTATTTCCCTTCTTGTCAGAGATGTTTTTGTTTTCCACTATGTACTTACGTGTGCATTGGGCACTAGTAAATGTTACTGTGACAGGACCACTCAAGATTTCCCCTAAGTCTGAATAGGTGTGTATAAGTAAGGAAGGAGTGGAACTGTGCACAACTGGACACCCTATTCTCAAACATTTCATTTATTTGCTAAGCAATTGATGCAAAACTGATAGCAAGCTAACATCGCAAATGAACTCAGACAATTTGAATGTTTCATGATGTATAATTTGTAAAGTTATTCCATTATGTTTTAAGGAAGATACAATCCAGAGAAAGCATCTTGAAGACTAATGGCATAATTATAGTCTAACCAAAGCATGCAGCAGAAATGTTAAACAGTCAGAGAAGAAAAGCAAAAAGAACTAAGTTTCTGCATACCCATGTGATGTCCCAGTAACCATTAACAGAGCCTAAAGGACCAGTCTCAGAAGGCAACTTTTAAATACAGAAGCAGCGGAGGAGGCACAGTTTTAAAAATAGTATAATCTTAATAAAAATATAATTTCTATAATGTATAATTATTTTGTAGTTTTATAATGCTTTTCCCATTACAGAAAATCTATATTTATAGATTCTTTTCCTTTTAAAACTTGTCTGGTGACAAAACTAGTTCTAGATAATCTGGTAAATGCTAAGCATATCATTCCATAAATGGGATCCAATCTTTTCATGCAGCGGATGGGCAGCTCCCCCAAGTGTTTACCAACTGTTGTGTTGTGGTTTTCAGCAGTCTTTGGGCAGTCCTCTAGTTTGATACAACAGCCTAGTCCTAGGTGGGTAAAGACATGCCTCAGTATATACTAGATAGAGCCTTTGGCAGTCACCAATATAATGGCATGAAAAACAGATATGATGGGAGACACAGTTTGTGGAAGCACCACAAGCTTCCCTTGCAATGAAACATATGAGACAAAAGGTAAGGGACAAGATATTTCTCCATTATTAGCAGCAGGGCATGGTGGAAACCTCTCAAGGTGAATGTAAACTTGAAAAAAATCTGCTAAATAGAGAAAAGGAGATTTGTTCCAGGTTAGTGTCATTTAGGAAAAGGCAAGCACGGAAAAAACTTTGTCAAAAGACTGGATCCCAGCTTTTTCTGGTACAGAAGCTATTTTAATGTGATGGTCTGCTGTTTGCAGAATACTTTAGAAACATCATTTATGTCACAGGTATGTAGAGAGCAGCAGAGGCCTTGATTTATCTGTATACATCTTCAGACATAATAATCCATGTGTTGTTAAACTTTTGGTTAAAAAAATGCTTGAGGTATCTGGAGTTAAGAGGGATTTCTGAGTAGTGAGTAATCTACAGGCATATTGTTCTGTAGGGGTGGCAAAGCCATGAGAGCACTAACTTACTGCCAACAGTGGCAAATCCTCCAAAGCGAGATCAAGGTCACCCAACTGCTGCAGGGCAGGGTAAGCTGCCACAATCAGTTTAGGAATGCAGGGTGCACAGACACAACATCCTCTCTCTTGGCAGTGTATCCCTGGCATTCATCTCCTTACCAGTGTATCCCTGGCATGCTTTATAAAAGCAGGTAGTCTGTTTGAACCCTAGGGGGCTCTCCATCTTTAAATTTCTCTTTACATCACCTTTAGCTACAGCCCCCTGAGCATTTAGAAAAGCTTGAGTCACAATTTTCTACTGATTGTTGGGAGCAGTCTGCCACCTACTGCCTATACAAGCTCTCTATGTTTGCAGCTTTCCACCTAAATTGTAAAACAGCTTGTTTTATATGGGATTTAGCCCACCTCGATGCGTCAGAATCTGGAGCCAAACTCATCCTGGATGTTAAAAGGCCAGTTCTGCCCTTCTAGAACTAACTTATTTTTTTAAGGAGTAGGAAAGAGATCGTTAACAATTTTCTTCTAGGTCATGTATTCAGGAAGTTGATAGATAAGTTAGTGTCAAAGGAACGGATCTTGCTGCCTCAGAGAATAAGACTTCACTATACACTTGCTTCAGAGACTAATCAGTAATCTTTTTCACAGACAAAAACTCCTATTCAGTCATATGCACTGGCTAAACTTCAGACGACGATTACATTTTTCTGACCTTCTGTTAGTCTGTGTCCATCTTAATCCGTGTTATATAAAAGGAAGGAATAATTACATTGTTCTTGATAGATCAGAATCTCCCTGGTGCTATGTGTCACTTTTTTCTACTCTGCTGAAGTGGTGTGTGACTTTTCTTTTAGTTGTTTTCTCTAACAAGTTAGATGCATAGCATAGTTTGTTCTTCCTTTATTTTTTTGTTAATAAAAACATGTAATATTGTAAGACAAGCATGTTAACTACTAGCCCAAAAGCATTAGCTTTAAATCAGTAGCACCAGATTTAGCTAATTATTTAATGTGTTCAATGACTTTCCATGTTTGAAAGCTATCGTTAGGAGCCTTTTTAATCAATAACTGTAATTTCAAATTCATCTTGCATAAAATTATTGATTATAGTAGGGAAAGAAAAGTTTCTTAAGTCAAACTACTTAATTCTTGTAGTCAGCTAATGCAACAGAACTCATTAATGGAAGAACATGAGGGGAAGTATCTTTGATCAGAGTCCAGCTGTTGATTACAGACTTAGCTTTGTATTCTATCTCCATGCTGACCACAGACTTTCCACCAGTGTTTTCTCATTTCTTGTTGATTACAATGATAAATCCATCCCATCAGATCCGGCCAGTCAATCTGACACTGGGAACTTCAGCTGGGGGTTTTTCAAAGTTTTGTCATCTGAAGTCAAATGCTGTTGTCACACACAGAGAAGCAAGCTTTCCATCAGAATTCAACGAAAGATGTATTTGTTCTGTAAACAGATTTTTCTGGCCTAGCAAGCTTGAAACTTTGTAGTTCTCTAATCTGGGGGAAATCTAGAACATAAAAATTCTTTAAAAACTAAGCCGTTGATGGATAAGCCTGTAGTAATTTGAGAAATGTCTCACGGCAAGGAAATTTCCATCTCCAAGTTTCCCTTCAAATATTATACTAGTATAACTACTGAAAATTATGATATACTGAAAGCAAGTTAACTGTTGCAGCAAATTTATACATCTTTTAACAGTAGTAATCACAGTTCAAAAGGCGTTTCTTGAAGTAGCTGAATTAATGATCAGAAACCAATTACTAACTTTGTGTTGCCTTTAGTAGTACAGAGCAATGCTGCTTGAAGTACATTCAAGACAACACATGAAGAAGAGACACATAAGAGTACATATGAGACAAAAATAGCCAAAGAAATGTGAAGATATGTAATATACTTGCAGCCACTTGCTGGAAATCCTCACCTGTGTGATTACTTGTCACACAGACATAGTTCCATTGACTCCAATCGCTCACACTGATACTGCTTGCATGAGCAAAGTCTTGCAGAGGTAGGTCCTCCTAGATGGTAAAGGCATGAGCAGTTAAACAAAGAACCAGTAAGATGAAAACATCTCAAATTTTGGGCAAGGTTATGAAGTCTCTCTAGGAAGTTGAGAGAAGGAAATAAATTCCTTCTAGGGAAAAAAAAAACCAAACACCACAACAAAACAGTAATATTCTGCATTGGGATGCCTGAAGCCAATAGCTATCGGGAGCTGAATGTGAAAGGAAACAGAATCCCATGTGATGAGCTTGTTACAGGCTGGAACATCCTCAAATCCAGCTTCAGTTTTTTAGTTTTGCTTTTAATCAGCAAAGTCCACGCTGCACCACTGTTTACTGGTTGAGCTGAAATAAATTTAGGGCCACGACTGAAGGGTTTGTCTTTTATTTGACAAGTGCCAAGTCATCACTCTGTGCTTCTGTCAAAAGCTCTATTAGTGTTCCTAAAAAATTGAGTGTATTAGATCTCTAAGCACTGGTGAGAGAGAAAAACAAGTTATATTCAAAGACATAATTGCCAGTCATTTTTGCATAAGAAAAGAGTAGAAAATAAGTAAAGAAAACACTTCAGTGTCTCTTAGAGACTACCTCGATGCTTAGTTTATTCAAATGCAATAAACTAACAATTCAGTTTTAGGCTATTGCTGTATAGACTATGTTCTATACCCTTCTTGACTTCACTCTTACTCATATATACAAAAGTTTTCTTGTATGTGTTAGGTCACTTCAGATCATAAGATTCACATTGGAAAGAATTAAATCAGCATATCTGGTGTTACGCAAATAATTAACTCTTCATAACAGATTCAGTTTAAGCATGCTCAGTGCCTTCTTTGGTAACAAGCCACTTATTTTGCAGATTGTGAGGAAAAAGTATCAGTAAAAAGCTTGAGCAATTATGAAATTGGTTACACATTCATGAATGTTATTCTTGAAACCGCAATAGCAGAAGAGAAATAATGACCAACGAATTGTCAAAAGAATTCTGTGCTTGTATGATAGAGAAAATGTTCCTTTTCATGGCTGCTATAACATCACCTCTATTGGGGGACGGTTCAAGCATTTTTAAATGTCTTAGTCTACCCTCCTCTCAAGTGGATAGCATTTACTTGCTGGCCAACTAATTAAACAAGCATACTATCTAATTTCAGTTCACTGTTATGTAATTTATCAAATAACCAATTCATTCATATAATCTAAACCTGGTTTACTAGTATAATACATTAAGAATTCAATATTTTCAAAAATAAAGAGGTGTAAATGGAGATACATTCAAGTTTCTTTTCTTACACGCCTCTCTGCCTTACACTAAAAATGGGACAGCAGAAGTTCAGGGAAATTTGGCCAAAACCTCCAAACTAGCACTAAATAAGATTACATAAGCATCCATATGCTTATTCTTAAAAACAACAGCATATGCCTTATATACAACTTGACGGTCACGATCTGTGTCAAAGCAAAGCAAAAGGAGTGGGAGATAATATGGATAATATACTGCCTGAAATGGATGCTAGAAATGGTGTTAACTTACTGTGTGCATTTCTGCCTTGTTTGTTGTGCTTTCTCAGATTCATATACTTCTGTTTCCATCAATTCGGCCAAACGGCCCATTCATCTGGTTAGACAATTTTAAGACATGTAAGGCGAAATACTTTTTTGTCGTCAGAAGCAACACTTCTTAAAGCTGAAATGCGGGTATCTCTGCAATACCGAGAAATTGGTAAGGGACTTTGATTCAGTTGTAATGAAAAAACTGAAACCAGCAATGGCATGAGGAAAACGAAGGTGATATTGTAAAGACCTAAGAAAAAAAAATCTACCAACCCAAAATGAAACAGAAATTTTTAAAGTCCTGCTTCTGTTTATTACAGAAAAAGGGAAAGAGCCTGAAAATTATGCTGACTGATGCTCTTTTTATGACTCACTGTGTCTGGCATTCTTACGATGTAGATGTCATTCAGTAACACGGGAAAGACAAACTATTAGCTCCTCTATGTCTGTGGTTTGCAATGCAGGAGTTTAGCATTATTGCAGCATAATGCTACACTCTCCTTCCGTTGTTAACATGGATGTAATCTGATTATCACTGTAAGTAGCTCATAACATGAGCTTCATAAGCACATCACCTGTGCCTACCTCCTCTGAGCCTTCTTCCAAGGACGGGGTGTGTTGCCTGCTGGTATTCCCTATCCTGGTTCAGACCAGCAGTAGTGATCACTGGTGTTGCACTGTAAGCTTAATACATTCACTGTATGAATGACCAGACTTCTTGCCTGTGCACAATGAGGGTGAGAACATATCCCTATACGAAATACCAGTGAGTTCGCTTCTGTGGGTTCAACCCTGTTGTTTTGCTCCACCGTGTCGTCATTTGCATGAGCACCAGAAATGATTCATGTGCCAGAGACAACGTCCCAGATGTCTCATTTCTTAATCTGCTGCCTCTTCCTGCCAAGCAAAGGATCTAGTCCATGGTTCAGCAAAGAGTCTTGTCAGTGTGCTACCCAAAGGGCAGCAGCCACTCACCTCTGCTTGTCTGGATCCTACTTTCTGCAGGTCTCCTTGGTGCTACAGGGACAAGGAGGTCAATGAGTTGTGGGCCAGCTGGAGCTTGTTGGCCCTGTAGTACCAAGGAGACTTGGTGGCTGCCTGTCCGGACCTATAGGCTCTGGTCTATGCAACAGGTCTAAGATGGCAGGAGGGTTTAATGTTTTAATACCACATTCACTTATTTAAAGATATCTGACATTATGCTGGATTTAGATTTAGAAGAGTGATACGGCATTACGTCAAAATCACAACACAAGCACGATATAATGATTGTAACATACAGTAGAACTGCAACGCAAATGGATTCCCCATGCTGGTCTTTACGTGCTCCACTGTCATGATGAGGCAAGTTTTGTCCTAATTAGAGAGATCCTAAGCCATGGACTGAAAAAAAATATAGTCTGGAAATGTTCAGATGGCCTGCACAGTGAGGCATTGTTAGTATTTTTTTTCCCTAGCAGTTTGCATTTTCTGCTTAATTTGTGAGAATGAATGTTGGGGGGGGGTTCATGTTAAGTCCCAGCTCTCATTTTAGCCAGTACTTCTGAAGGACAAATCTTGTACTGCCCTGAAATGAAGTCCTGAAAGTTGTCAAGGGGAAAAGGAGAGCCTACATAAGGTTGGGAGTTATGTGGAGATTCAGAGTCAAGGACTTGAGGGTAATTGTACATGACTTTTCAGATCTGAGATCTGCCTGCATGGAGGAGGCACAGCTTGCTTGAAACATCTCCAGGATCAAGGCCTTTTCTGGCTCCATCAGGAGTTTTGGGTTTAAATGGCAATTAAATCAGATGTACCTTGCACCATCAGTGTGTGACATGCCAGCTCTGCTGTGCAGGGACAGGGTGGCTTTGTGTGCCATGCTTTGTGGTGGGAAGTTACACCAGGATGTAAGGCTATAAGTGGTTAATAACATCTCATCACTGATGATTTTTAGGCATTCTGACTGAAGTGAGGTGAAAGCAAAGCCTCTACAGTTAATTTTCATTTTTCCGTGATAAAAAAGGAGGGGAGAGATCAGCCTAGATAAGATGTGTATACTACAAATCATATACACTACAAAAGATATACACTACAAAAAATATACACGAAGCTATACTAACCTTTAACATACTTGTATACAATTTCTGCAGAGAGCAGGGGCAGCTTTTAAGCAGCAGCAGCCAAAATGTGGAGAGCACCATTTTCTGTACCATGGTGCTGGAGCCAGGGGTGTCTGGTGAAATCTCATAATGAAACAGTCGAATGGTTTGAGAAGTTGAACACAGCTCAGAAAAGCAGATCTGAACTAACACGGACTGCCTGTCTGCCAGTAAACAGATAATTGCGCTCCACTGATTTAACTGAACTTTCATGAAGCTAAAATACGTTTTGGTAAAATCCACCTTTAAAATATGTTCTGCTTGTGGATCCTGCATATAGGGGATCAAGACACTAGCAAGGGTGGGGGTGTCTATCAGGCACACAGATAATTCTTGAGATTAAATTTTTATAAAACAAACACAACTTCTACGTATTAGGGAACTTACATCTTTTAGCCAGAAGTCTTTTCATTCTGTTATTGGTAGTGATCTGTTCATAGATGGGTTAGAGTTGGGGAACATTATTAGGCCACAAAATGTTCTCTTGTTTTTGCAAAACCAACTTGCAGCTGCATCACTCATACATGTGTTTCTCAGCTACTAGTCATTCTAAATGGTAAAGAGCATACTACTGGACTATGGGAGGGGGTTTTTAAAAAATGGAAAAACGAAAGAATATTTCTGAGTCACATTTTTTCTCAAGAGGCTATCATTTCAATGGCTTGGCCTGCAAGTGACGCCATCATAATCTCCTCTGTTCTTCTCTATGCACTTCATGAACAATTTTTCATGGAGAAAAGGCTGGATGTTCTCAAGAACATTCTTACTCTTTGAAAATAGTATGAATTTTCTGATTCCCTGAGGCACTATGGGCAAGCTTAATAAATCCTCTTTGTTGCTTTGTTCATAGTCATTTCCATTGGGCATTACAATCTCACTCTTACTTCTAATTCTGTGATTTCATCCCAGGCTTGGGAATCAGAGGATTAGTACTTAAATTTCCCCTATATGCCATACAGGCTGCAGTGGGGTATCAAGCATATATGTGACTTCTTCATAACTCTCGCTGATGAATACTGCAATGCCTAAGCAGAGAACCTGTTGCTTGGTTTTCAGACGTCCTTTTGGTTTGCATGACCAGATTTAAATACCTGGAAGGCACGGCAGCTATAGATACATTTGAGGAATCTCATTGTGATTCCCTGAGTAGTTCTATGAAAAACTCTCCCTCTGACTGAGTTTTCCTGCTGTCCCACTAATCTATTCTGCTCCTGAAAAACTTTGAACAGTGTTCAAAATCACTTTTTTGGAAGCAGTTTTTTCTTTTTTGTTACCTTAATTGCTGAACATAAATCTTGGCCACTCTGTCAACTTCCGGTTTCTCAAATTAGTAGCGTTCCTATTCCTGAGCTAGTATTTAAATTTAACTCAGCCCTTTCCCCAAGAATCAACCTTTAACAAATAAATTGGCAATTCAAAGTCTTAAGTATTTGAATTTCACAAGGTAGAAGCATGTTCTCAAATATGTAAGACATGTAAAACATGACATGACATGGTGTCACATAGCTCAATACATTGAATAAGCCTGCAATGTAGACTATTGTCTGTTTTGGTTCCACTGTCCATAAGACAAGACAGGGAGAGAATCAAATAGTTTTGTTTTTTTACAGGGGAAGTGTGTTTTTGATAAGAGATACAAGATTTTTAAAGCTTGTGCTAGGATACTTGGAAATTATACACAAGAATACACAGAAAAAGAAACATTAATGTACTTTCAACCAGTCAAATATTAGAAGCAGAAGGATGTTGTGAAAATAAATGAATTCATGCTCCTGGAGCACTACGATAGCGTATTGCAGAATGTCACAGAAATGTCAATATGGAAATTAATAAATCTGGAGCTTGAATAACAGAGTTCGTATAACGTACACTAAGTAAATCTTGGGCCAGCAAATGGAGCAATGTGGATAGAACACAGCATCATGTACATGCTGATTCAATGAGTCCTTTCATCTTGTGGAATGAATAAGGCAAAGTTCCCATGGAAAAAAAAATGGTCTGTAAGCACACAACTATTTGTAAAGGCAGTCCCAGTCTTCTGGAATTTTCTAACTCTTAAAGTCTTTTGGCTTTACAGTGACAATATTGCATAGCTGTTTACGTGTGTACATGTACAATTCTCTAGCTTTATTTTAAAAAATCCACGTAATTATGATGTGGGATTATACCATATACCACACCCAGATCTGCAACGCTGATCTCTGACAAGAGAACTAACTGTAACTAGCAACAGAATTAAGTTGACATCCACTAGAGAGGATGTTAAATACATTTCGGCGTTAGGTTTCTAAACTAGAGTCATCCCAGAGAATGGGATTAGCAGACTATTGTGGGTACTGCTTCTTTTGCCCTGTCTTTTCCAGCCTGTTGATCTGCCAAGTCCTTTCTCCCTCTTCTTTCTTCTACATTTGAATCTTCCTAGCATCCTTTGTTGACTCAGCTCCTATTCCTCACAGTATTCCTTAGCTCAGTCCTTGTCTCCTTCCCTAGCCATTCCCAGTTCTTCCTCTCAGCTACTTGTATCATTGTTTCCCTATGCCAGATCTACGTGTTTCTCTCTTTACTCTTCTATTTTCCCTCTTCTGTGGGTTGTCTGTCCCAGTCTTCTTGAGAAAAAGTCCTCTTCTTCCTACGTAAGTGCTTCTTTTGTTCATAGTCTATTTGTTTCAGATTTTCCAAAACTGTAGCCTCACAGCTCTTCCTGTCTTCCCAGTTCTCAAGCCTAGCCTGTTGAAGTGAACTGGTCACTCTCCTTTTCCCCTCTCAGCTGTTCCAAGATCTTCATCCATCCTATCATTCCCATAGGCAAAACTCACTCCTACGACATTGGCTTCAACTAGCACCTGCTCTTCAGTGCTGGTCTTCCTTTTCTATGAGCAAATTTCTTCTTCACCTAGGCCCCTTGCCTTTCTCACAGTCTACTCCTTCTTCAATGCCTGTGTTTTAGGCCATTCCACTACATGGGCTGTGTGTCAACAGTGGGAAGACAAAAAGAACGGGACATGTTCTGTACCTTCTATCGCAAAATGGTCCCCAAGAGTCAGATATTTCAAAGAGCAGTTTGCCTTAAGCAGGCTTGCAATAGTAAGACGAAGTGTTCTCAGGATGAACTAAGTATTTGGAAATTTTCATTGTAATATTTTATGAGGGTTTCCACTGAACATGTACGAACGGAGCTTTTTCAGATGTACTTAACCTGGCTAAATGCAGTCAAAAGAGAAGGTAGTTACAGACTTTCTCTATGAAAGGGTTGCTATTTTCTTTTACATGCAATAAACAATGTATTTCTCCTTTACTTTTTCCTTTGAAAAGATGTAACTACACATTTTTAAACGATGTAATTCTGTTAATAGTTGTTACGCCATTGTCCATGGCAATTAAGGTCCATGAAAAGATATTGTACTATGAATGAGATCTGAGATATTAAGTAAATTTATTACATTCACTGTACTTACATCAGATCTACCCACATAAACTGCTAAGACTGGATTGCAAGTCGTATTGAAACCTATCCATTGAAAGGTAAGAGAGTTAAAAGATAATCTGTAGATTATCTTCAAAAGATACACCAAAAAGACCAAGTAATACAGGGCTATGGGTAGATGAAGAGATCAAAAGTTAACATGGCAGTATTGACTGCACATATGTTGATGCCAAAATGAAAGGATTATCCAAACAGAAGAGAAAGGCCAAAAGGAATGGTATGAACACAGTTTAGCATGAATCATTGTATTGAAGATGCTCCTTATTAATAATTCAACAAAATTCAGTAACAGTATCAAGAAGCTAATTAGCTTAGGCTGCAGTTATTCTCAAGCTATTAGCTGAGATAACAAACAATTTAATGAGTCTATCAGGAAATATAGAATTATTAATAAGAAGCATCAAGAAGTTACCTTTTAATTAATCTTACAGAGAAGATAAATTATCAATATTATCTGCAGTTATTTTTAGACAAAATATGTCAATATTTTTGTCATATGTCATTTTGTCAATATGTCATAAAAATTAGATGCGAGCTTTGAAAACGTGGGTCTGATTCCCAGAAGGCCCTCTGTGTAACCTGTATTTTGGCATCTGCAACAAATTAGGAGTAAAAGTGACAAGATTCACGAGAGAGGTTTTCAAAGGCTTTCTTGGTTTCAGGTGGGACTTGTAGACTTACCTCCCCCTTGCCCCTTCGAAAATCTTTCTGTTTTCCTCTACCGGTCAAGACCCATAATTAGGCATCAAAGTATTACCGTTACTATTATCTGGTGACCTAAAAAAATACAATTATTAAACACACTCCCCTCTTAATTATCCTAAATGTATACTAAGTTGTGGTGTTCCACTTAGACACAATCTTTAAGAAGACTGGGTAGATCCCCATCACTTTGTGGCAGAAAAACAGTAGTCAGTCTCAGAGTGGATGGTCCTGCACCCTCCTACACTGTAAATATGTTGTGAGTAAGAAGGTGAAGTAACTATTTACAATTCTACCAGGAACTTATTTTCTTGTAAGACAGGAAGGGTGGAGGAATCTCTCCTTTCTCCAGAAAGCTGACACAAAATTCTGCCGCATCATTAGAGACAGTACTGGGAAAGGGAGTTAATTTGTCCCTTGCTTGCTGCACGCAGCCTGGGTAGAGACTTGTTCTTTGTTATTGCTATAAACCACAACATATTTGTTTTAAAAATAATAGGAACTCTGTGATTATAGGTTGTATTTACAATCAATATGTTTGCTGTAACTGCGGAGAATCCTAGCAATGGTGCTCTCGTGTATCATAGTATTATAGTGTGCTTGACGAATTCAGCCATCCTAAACCACAGTCTTTCAGACTAGGTGTTCATCACAGAAATAGTCCAGTGCAGCGTTAATTATTTAGGAGTGGACTGGAACTCTTCATTCTTTCTGCATTGCAGTAATTGGATGGTAAGGAGAGGCCTTGTTCTCTAGACTGGATGTGGCCTGAACTCTTTTGCAAATGACAGTATTTAAACTGGCAAGGTTGGATTGACATTTGCAGTACTTCTGCAGATGAAAGATCTAGAAGTAATGAAGATGGGTTCGCTTCTCCAAAGTGGACTGAAGCAACTTAACATTTTATGTTTCAGTAAAGCATCAAAACCTTGCTTTGTTATTCTTATTTTAATAATGAGAATGGCTTTAACATGGCTCCTGACTCTGTAAGTGACTGAGAAAACTGAGGGTGAAACACTACCTGTGTTACAACTAGTAATAAAACTGCCATTGAAACTAAAGGAGTGAGGATTTTGTTCACTTTTTTTTTAATAGCTTTTTAAAACAGGATTGTAACCTTTAAAATTGGAAGATGGTGTTAAAAATACAATTTTTTGCATTCCAGGCTTTCCACAAACCTGTAGGTAAACACAAAAACAAAGCCCTATCTCTAAAAATATCCAATAGTATCATCTCACAAGAAAAAAATGGCCAAGAAAACTAGAATGCTGTTGTCTCCACACAATTATAATTTCATACATGCTTTACAATTAAACTGAATAAAATTCTCATCTAATTTCTGAAAGATATTTTACCATGTTGCACAATATAATTTCCATAACTTCCTGTGTGAACTGCTAATCGCACATTTCTTGTTTACTTTTTCTCTGAATAATAGTAATTTGAAAATTATTATTCCACTTTCATATTTTCTCACTCTTAACCTGTATCCTCCTTTCCTTTTATAATTTTTCTGCATTATAACCGAAATTAACATAACTACTTACACAAAAGCATGTCCAAAAAATAGAGGTAGTGTATAAAGAAAAACAGGCAGGTAAACACATAGTTTATCACTAAAATACTAGCTTGAGCCGAATAAATACGCTGAAATATAATCTATGATGTCTGATTAAAATCTGGCTATGAAAATATTGATTCCTAGTTTGTTACACCAATTTCATTATGCAAATGTCATTCTTTGGTCTTAAGTAATAAAAATCTAACAAGCTGTTGCTTTGCTTGCTGTGTTTTACCTACCTATATTAACAATACAAAAAAGTACCAAAGCAAAATATAAGCCCCCTGAACAAAAGAAATCCTACAAGGCAAGTAACCAGCAAGAACAGAAATAAATCCTCCAAGCCCCTCCAAAAACTCTTCCATGCACTCAGCCAAGAAACTCTTCTGAATCATATCACTTCTCTCTGAAATTAGATTTCTGCAATTCCTAGTACCTTAATAAAACATTAAATCTTTTTTCCCCACACAAAGTTCTGTGACCAAAAGTAATCTATCAGCTTCTCCAAAGTAATGTTATTTTCCCATTAGCGCTATTTTACCACAGTGCCCCAGATTCAGTTATCAAAAGAATGACTTAATAGTATTTAAATATCTTATGTAAAATATAAGATATGAAGGATAGTTTATATGACAATGAAAAGGATATTAAAAAATAGCAATATACTGCCTGTGATTCTAATCTTATTTTTTCTCCAAGATAATTAGTTCCAGTTACAAATTGTTCCTCAATTCTGTCTCCGCTTGTAGACTTTAAGAACACGATTTTAAAGGAAACGTGTGGTAAGCTCACATGCTCTAATGCGAGTCATTATTTCAAAATATTTAAAGGAGATCATGGCAAGCTGTTATAATGCTGCTGTAGTTTACATCTTTGGGAAATCAATGTCTGGTACAGAATACGGGAAGTTGACGGAGAGCTTAAGAGTCTCGTAACAACTTTCAAGGGTGGTTAGCCAACCACATACATCAGTGGTTCAGCAATGTTAATACGGGATTTGGCATTATTTGCACAGTCACACAAGCAATATGTGTAATTTAAAAGTGTACTTTGTTTTTGATTGTTCGATGTGCTTTTCATGGCTTGATGACACACATTCTCAAAAAGGAGACTACAGGTTAATAACATTTTGTTTGCAATTAAAGCACCTCTGTCATTTGCTGCATACTTCCGTGACGAGCATGAAACCTGTCCCAGGCCTCAAAAATGCAGTACTGGGATGCTGAAGGCACGGAAAACTGGCAGTGCTGCAGCTGTCCATATCCCCAAAGCCACACAATCACAAGACTCCGTGAAGCTGGGCATTTAGGAAACCAACAACCAGCTCCGAACTAATTGATCTAGTCTAGACCGACAGGCTAAACTCTGTTACAATATAACAGAGAGCAGAAGGACGAGCAGAGCCATTCACGACCGCCCCAACCTGCCTCGCCTCGCCCACCCGGCCGTCGCCACAGCCCCATCCTCTCCTCTCCCCTCATCCTCGCTTCCCGCCGCTCTCCAGCCCGCCCCGCGCCGGCCCCGCCCACCCCTCCTCCCCCCTCACAGGAACGAGTGACGGGGGACTTTGCGCGCCTGCAGATTTGCGCATGCGCACGGGGACACCACCGACGCCACCATCCACCTTCTACCCCCGCCTCCCCTCCGGTTCCCGGCAGGGCAGGGGAGGGGAGGGGCTAAGGGGTGGGAGGAAGGAGGGCGAGGTGGCTCCGCGGGCCGGGCCGCCGAGGCCGCGGGAGGCGGGGGTATATCAGCTGACCGCATCCCGTGACGGCCCCGGGCTTGACGGCGGCTGCGCCGAGAGGGCGGGCTTGCTGCTAGAGCTAAGATGGCGGCCTCCAGCGCCAGGCTCTGAGGGAGTTGGAGAGGTGTAGCGGCTGCCGCCTGGCCAGGTGGAGGGTGAGGGGCGAGGGCTTCGCTCAGGGGCCCTTCGCCCTTATCGCCGGCAGCGGCGGGAAGCGCAGTGCTGGTGGGGGCGGGTCCGGGCAGCGCAGGCTCCCCGACCAGGTAAATCCCGGTGGCGGGGGAGGTGAAGAGGTGGCGGCCGCGGTCCCCATCTCCTTCCACAGCCCCGGGCGGGGCCGTTAGGCTGCTTGAGGCCGTGTGGTTGGGGGCGGGGGGGCACGCCGGCCGCGGGGCTGTGAGGGAGCGGGGGCAGGGCTGGAGGCAGCGCGCGCTGCCGCCTGGGGGCGGATGCTTCCACCGACAAACCCCCCCGCCCTTGCCCCGGCGTAGAGGGGTGAGAGGCGGGCATCGTGGAGCGCCCGTGGCCTGGGGCGGTGACCGTGCGGCCCTGAGCCCCAGGTGTGGTACGTGTCTTCCTACAAGCTGGTCTCAAGCCCTTTCTCTTCCTGTATCTCCCAGCAGAGGCGAGGCTGGGCTTTTCTCTAGGCTCAGTCTGCCTGGTGCTTCACTGAACGTGCCCCACACTTGATGTCACTTTTGTCGCCGCGGGGCAGAATCTGTCCTCTTTCCTAAATGAGTACTAGTTTGTCCATTAGTAGAAGATACGTTATTTTTTTCCTCTTGGCCTCAGATCAAAATATACCCATCATGAGGTGCTTTGGGAAATAATTTATGAAGAGTGGGAGAGGTGAGGCGGAGACTTCTACTCACGGAGATGAGATTTTATTTCTTTATTGAGTGGTAATAGTGTGCCTGAAGAGAGTGAGCAGAACTATATTTATCTTTCAGAAAATCTACCCCCTAAGGTGCTTATTTTTCTGCGAGTTTTTGAATTTCTCCCATGGATGCTTTTCCCTTGCGTTTTGTTTTCTGAAAGTCAAAATAAGTAGGCGTGCAAAATGGTTTTCTGTCTGCAGTGAGCTGCCAACAGTCTTTGGGATAGATTTTCCTGTCAGGTGGTGTGGAGCTTGCACCTTGACAGCTCTGCTGCCTCTGCTCAGGGCCAGGCTCTGGGTGGTAAAAATGTTGTTTTAGTTCTTCAGGTTGGGGGGGTAAGGTTTTTTTATTCTCTTTTCAGCTTAGTGCTCTCAAGTTGAGGGAATGTTTGACCACTCTGCTTGGGGGAAAATGTAGGCGTATAAGTTTATTTGAAGTTGTCGTGTTCTCTGCTCTGTGGCTGCTTTTGAAGTTGATGTAAACTGA
Organism: Steatornis caripensis; assembly: GCA_013398225.1. Lineage (NCBI taxonomy): Eukaryota > Metazoa > Chordata > Aves > Caprimulgiformes > Steatornithidae > Steatornis > Steatornis caripensis. The sequence continues at coordinate 81,338 of VZSC01003135.1, read as the reverse complement.
AATATCCTTTCCCTTTTTCTCTTGTTCTCTTTCACAAATAAGATTTATGGCAGTGAGTCTGAGAAGATGAAGAGTAGATAGCTGCTTTATTTCCTGTTACTTAGCACTGATTAAATAATACTGTATTTCAGAAAATAGTCCTTCTTTTAGAACTTAAGTTCTTTTGAAGTTTAAGCCTTATCGTCTTGCTAATTAGAAGATTGTCTACGTAGGCTACTTGCATGTAGTGAGTATGTAGAAAAGGAGGAAGGCTGTTGAAGGGACTTCTAGTGACTCAAGTTTCATCTTTGAATTGAGTTAGGAAGATGCTATTCAAACAGTCTGCTGTGGCTTGGTTCAAAACAACAGGACCAGTATTACAGATGTAAAAACTATGCTTAGCTCTAGCCTGCTCCAGTTTATAGATATGCATCTTGGTCTAATTCCTGCGTGCTATAGGCAGTCAAGCGCCAGAACACTGAACCAGAAATTCCTGACTCCTTTCCATTATTACTGACAGTTTTTTCCACTTGCAACAAATTTCTAAGTGTTTGAAGACTCCGAGCTGAGTCTCTGTGTAATACAGACTTTCCAGGAACTTTACCTTGTATTTTAGCCTTGCTGGAATAAATTTCTAAAAAGGTTTATTGCTTATGTATTGCTTGCTCCTCTAGGTGTCATGTGGTGTTTTTCATAGTTTCCAAACATGTATTTGTTCTGAGGGACTGAATCACTGTGTGTTTCCGGATCTTAAGAGGTATGCTGGTGATTGGTCTTAAGGGCCAGATCTATGTTTCAGACTGAGCAGGTGACTTTTCTTCTAACTTGTGTTGAAGCTCAGTAAGTGAAGCTTACTGACTTGATAAAATAATTCTTCAGCTGGCGTTCAGCCATATCTTGAAGTGTTAACCTTCAACTGTTTAACCTCTCAGTTTGCTTCCAAAAAACTATTGTCATGCCAAGAAACACAATTATCCTACCTCACTAGCAAAAGTTAAAATAGAACGTTATTCTGCAGAAATATGGCAAGATATCTAAACTATGACTGAAAGGAGTACTTTTTTTCTTCTGCTCCATTAGTGAGCAAACTCTTTTGTTCCGATGCTCACCTGTGTAGCTAGTGAGTCACATTAGTTCATTGATACAGCAGAATGCTGATGTAGATGGAAAAAAAAAATCAATGTGGAAGATTCTGGTGGTTATCCTCAGCACTGGTCCTCAGTGAGGGAATGGGAGCAGTCAGCTGGAGGATAATAACAACTAATGTTGTCACCATGATTTCTAGTAGTAGTAAGGTTGAAATTCTCAGCCTGTTGTGTGCGGGACCACTGAAGGTGGCAATGCTGCTATCACTGAGACAGGCTGTGCTAATTCCCGTTTAAGGTTCTGATGGGTCTCGTATCTTTCTCTTCTTACAAAAAGAGCTGTGAGTTCCTGCACAACACACTAAGAAATCTGTTTCCACAGCTAATTAGGCTCTAGTATTTTAAAAGCAGAGTACTGTTTAGGGAAGATGAAAAAGTTTAGTGTTTGTTTAAAAAGAATGTGAAGGCAAAACGCTGCCAGTTAGCGCACATAGCAGTGAAAGAGGCAGAGGAAACCTAGACAGCTAAAATATTCTAGTGCAGAAAAACTCATTTATTAAAATATTGCCTTTAAAGCTACAGGTGAGTAGATGACTGGAAATCAGGCTCCAGACTGATTTTTAACATAAAAGACTTTTTTTTTAAGGTAAAAGGTAGGTGTGTAAAACCACAGGTTAACAGAACCTTGGGTTTTTTCAGTGTATTGCTCACTTTGTTCTAATTGGTCTCTGTTTTTATGATTTTGGTATGGCTTCACTCTCAGGAAAGTCACACTTGAGCTTAATGTGAGTATCTGTCCCTGTGTAGTATAGACTTTCCAGGAACTTTACCTTGTATTTTAACCTTGCTGAAATAAGTTTCTAAAAGGAATTCTCAGTGTCTTAACAGTATTTCTCTTCCTCCTCCTCTCAGTGGAACAGAATAATAATCCTGTTTGGGGCTCTGAAGTGCTACCTTTGTGTAGGTTAAACGTTCACTTAAAGATATGGAAGCTTTGTAATGGTGGAGGAATAATATCAGAAAAAAAGTCAATCTGAATTCTGCACTAAACTTTGAACGCCTGTCCCAACTTCTGACTTTCTTTAAGCTGAGAGATACTTATGTGTAATTACAGCTGTGCCTGTTGCTTTGATGCCTGCAAGGTCACAGCTTTGTTTCTAACTCTTCAAGTGTTAGTTTGAGACTGAATTGTCTCTCTTTCCTGAAATAGATTCTGTTTTCCCAGATGGTAATTTTGTCTGAAGAATGTGAAATTCTGGGAAAGTGTGTGCAAGTTGAACACAGCTTCTGACATACACCTGTTCATGTAGCTTAAACTGAAGCAAGGGGGGAATACTGACAGTAGTTTAGGCCCTTCAGATTTAGTGATTGCTGTTTCTGGTACATGCAGTACACAAAAATGTGGTTTCAGCTCTTCCTGCAAAAGCTTGTTTTGCTGCTACTTACAGTACTACAAGAACCAAATAGGATATTATTACTAAACTTCTGTCTTGTAAAAAAGCTAATTAAAATATCTAGGTATTGGGGGAGTGCTTTAGTTAGGCTTCAAAAAGAAGTTGCAAGTCATGGACAATGTTTTTGCCTGCAGGAACCTCAGGTTATTTGGCTATACTTTGCATTCAGCATGCTCACTCTGTCAACCAGATGAAACGTTTATAAACTGCTACTTTCAAAGTACTTGTTGCCTCTGCTCCAGTATAAATAGAACAACTGAACTAGGTGCTTCTCTAGTATTAAACCTTTGAGAGCCATGAGTATAGGATATCCAATAACTGCCACAACATGTTCTAAATAACCTTTAAAGCTGTGATTTTCTATTATTGGGTACCACAGGACACTAAGGTGATTATTATAATTGTGACCTTATTGTCCTGGATGCTTTTATGAGCGAAATAAAAATTTAACTCCACTTTTCTGTCAAGTCAGCTTCTTAAAGATCTTGAACACAGGAGGAAGAGGTAAAGGTGACAATAACAAGAATATTCTCTTATTTTTGGAAATATAATATGATACAACTAAGGAAGCTGCTGTAGCTTCCAGTGACAATATGGCTAAACTTGATTAATAATAAAACCTGAGGCGCTCTGGAAAGTCAATGCTTATACTATCTCAGGTAGTAAAGTTACAATATTATCACCTCGTAGATGGTATAGTAAGAGTGATGCGACCCTGATTGTACAAGAACGACTGAACGAAGATAACTTTTTTGTTTCTTCTAGAATATCTTTGTCTTTGGAATGAACTATTTTTTTTATCTTACTCTTACTCTTGAACCAAAGACAACTGAAAGATGGTGACTGGTCTTCAGCATAGCAGCTCCAAACACTAGGCTGTTGTTAGCCTTGTTCTCTGTAAAACTGCAGGAAATTGTGTGCAAGAATTAATTGTTACTAGATTTTGGCATATGTTACCTCTGTGCTTCTCAGTGGGAGAGATAATTACAATCACTGTCCAGAAGCACAGTGAGTAAAGCATCAAAGCTTAATGATTTCAGTAGCTTTAATCTAAACAAAAAAACCAATCTAGTGAATTTTCACTTCCACTGGATGTACAATACTTCATGTATCAGTATCCTGAATCTAGTTAGGTGCTGGTGTTAATGGAAGCTGCTGGTAGCTCATAAATGAGTGTTTCTCAGTTCTGTATTACTAAGACTAGATGTTTGTGACTGTGAGAACATCTTGCCTTAAATAATCTAGAGCAGGTGGTGTTCAGGACTGTGAGACTTAATAGAGCTGGTCAGAGGAATCCAGTGTTGGTGAAACTGCAGTTACAGACACAAAGACCTTATAATCCTGTACTTAGTAGAGCTAGTCTTGTTAGAAGTCTTTTATTTTATTTTTACTAATAAATTAGTCAATGTCAAGAAAGCTGCTTGAAAAGGGACGTGTGAAGATTGAGTATCTGGCACTTTATTCTGAAAGATAACTTTGAAACACAAAATTATCAGATATAAAGTGTGCTACTGTACAGTGAGATCTGTGTTGTTTGGACAGAGTATACTGTTTTGAGGCTTATCCATGGCAGTCATAACACAACATAGTTCTTAAACCTGGCAAAATGGAGAACTTCAGGAATAATGCTGCTGAGTACCTTACCCCTTGTGAAACTTTGCTTCCAAAAAGTGGCTTTAGAGAATTTAACTTACCACAAGGCAATGGGGTATTAACTGTGAAAGCTTGACTCAATCTCTGAGTCATTGAAATATGTAAATACTGCCTTTGTCTTTTTCCAGAGACAGTGCCACAGGTTCTCTTCAGTAGGTAGTGATGATTGTGCTGGCTCCTCACCTGAGGGAAGGAATTCTCAAATTCATTTCAGTCAGGCTATCCATTCTTCATGTTCATGACTAAAAAACTGTTAGTCTTTGCTCAGAAAGAAAATAGCCTGAAGCTGTAGAGAGTAGAAATTAGCAATGAGCTAATGTTACAAGTCACCATCTCAAAATGAGAAATCTTCCTTTGCCAAATCAAGTAGAGTTAGCTGAATGTAGAAAGATAACTGGTATTGTAGTCTAACTTTTGGTGGGGTACTGACTGGGATTGGATTACTTCAGCGGGGCTTCAGGCAAGCTATGAATATGAATTCTTGCAGACTAGCTTAAGTGTGTGATGTTAATGGGGATGCCACCAGATTAATGGTGTGAACCTGAGAAAGTGCCAGTCTGTAATCAAGAGCAGGGAGGCTTGTTTTGACAGATTTTGAAAATAAAACTAATGCTGTAGCAGTAAACTGAAAGTGACAACTTCACTCTTGCATCTTAATTGTTTGTCCACTTAAGTGCCTTGTATATGTAATAACAGCAGAGTGAAGTAAAAAGTTAATTTCCCAAGTACTTAATTTGCATCTGTTTCAATCACGGAAGATAGTGTTTAGTGTTCAGAAGCATTCCTTAGAACTTAGCAGCTGCTGAAGCAATGATTCTGTCAAGTAGTTGTGGGCAAGTTTCACTAAATTCATGTGTTCAGAGAATAGGTATTCATGTGTGAAATAAGCATGTCACAATGTTAGTGGTGGGATTGCTTAAATTTTTACAGCCCAGAAAGGATATGTGGTCAGCTCTTTAATCACAATGTTTGGCTAATAAGTAGGTTTCTTAACTTCAAATTCCATTTGAGGCTGGAAAATAAGCTCTTCTATCTATCCAGATTTCTCCTTGCTGTTTATTTAAAAGTTGCAATAGGAATCTGGTTTAGCTGGACTTATGGACGCAGAGTACTTAGATAGTTTTGGTATCATACAATTTTCAGGAGTTATGCATTCTGGAGATGACATAAAATACACTTCAATCTGAATGTGCAAAGGTGCAGCAAAAATAGTGTGATTGCAATAATATGGCAAATAATGGGGCATAAATTGCTGTAATCTGGTACTGTTAAAGAGTAACTGGTGGAACAAAGTCAGTGAGGAAACTAGTAATTCACATTCAACTCTGTGTGACTTAGTCCATGCACTGTTTCATAAACACAAGTATTCCTAATATTTTTTGTGTGCAATTGACAAAGCAGTGATTCGAGTGTTTGAAAACAAAGTCTTTTTGTCATGAAGCATATGGATGATTAGTGAACTTTGGTTTTTAAATGAAAATCGTGAGTGCTAACAGGATGTCTCTTTTGTTTTCAGGTCTTGGCACAGAATGAATATAATTAGAGAAAACAGAGATCTTGCTTGTTTCTACACAACAAAACATTCATGGAGGGGAAAGTAAGTAAAGTTTGTTGTGATTTTTTTTTTTGTGTGACATTTCTCTTCTCTATTATTGGATTTTACTGCATAATTCCTCTATTGATGAATGAAAATTGAACTAAAGACTCCTGCTGCTTAGTCTCTGAACTGAATATATTCACTAGAATCAGTTTGGATTTTAAACACTGTGTTTTAGCCTTCCTCTGCACATGTTCCCACAATTCAGTGTAGCTCGGAAATGGAACATGTGAGTTACTCAGCTTCTGAGTCTCTTGAACTTACTATATAAAGCACTAAGTTTAAAGTGGAAATGCTTCTTCTTAGAGCAGGTTCTTGGAGGAGTAAGGTCTTACGTACTTTAATAGATGAGGGTCACTAGTCCATGCATATACTTAACATGTTGTGTAATAGATTATCTGTTAAACTACTAACTGAGATTATCTGAAGACTTCTGTTACTAGAAATAAACTTCTCTAGAAATAAACTTCTCTAGTGGGGGTCTCTAAATCGTATCTAAATGAATTTCCAGTGATGCTTCTGTCAGCAAAAGCTAGGGAACTTCTAATACAATTATCGATTAAACTGGCATAACTGGTATCTGTTATACTGTGTTAGAAGTCAGCTGTTTTGCATACTTTTTAAAGCTTCATAGGACTGTCTTTGGTATCCTTGCCCATTGTTCCGTCTCACATGCATAGTAGTGCTGTGGAACTGAGACTTTTTTCCCTTACTGCCTAAACAGCAACAGAGCAGAGAGGGTACGTTGTCTGTACCTCAGGAGCATTAGTACTGCTTTGTTCTGATGATTATAATGAGAGATGATATCTGAATCTGTTTGACCAGTAAGTTGAAACTGGCTTTTTTTTTGGCTGTCTGCTGTTAGGTACTTCATGAGTTCTTCCTATCAAAGATTGTGAATGCTGGGAAGGAAAGGAGGATGGGGATTGCAAGGAGTGGCAGCCACAGATCTTTCTGAATTGTGCTTTGAAGAACCCTGAGATTGCTTCAGTGTCTAATCAAAAAGCTCCCTGCCGTTTTGTCAGCAAAAATTAAAGCCCTGGGTAGCTCAGAGTCCAGAGTTGACTGAGCAGCTGTCTGAGTGCAAAATCATTCCTCTACAGACACAGATTCTTGATTGACTTGAAATATAGTTTAATATTTAGTTTCACCTCATTAGAATTCTAGCCAATACTTGTGTAAATTGAGTCTTGCCTGGGTTAAGATCTATGCATTTGGATCTGTGTGGACATGGGTGAATAAACTGTTTCCTTTAGTAACAGTAAGATACTGTGCTGGGGTAGAATGTTAGAATGGTTTGTACCTCTTAATCTTTCTGTTGCCCAACAGAAAATACCTAGTCTCTTCCTCTGAAGTTCCTGTGGCATATGTACAAACGTAGTGTGCATATGATTTGAGCCACTTGGTGAAAATTAAATAGGTAGAACTCAGATTGCTTCTCTTGCCCAGTGCCTTCCATTAAAGAGCCTGTATCTACATGATGCAAGCTGTTGAAGTGGTATGATTTTTGAACTTTGATGGTAGTGTTCTCAAACTATGAAGTCTTATAGACCTTCAAACTAAGTCTAAAGTCTAAAATGGACTTAAAACCCCCCCCTTAAACTCAGTGGCATTTTACTTTTCATGTAATGAAAGGGAAAGGAGTATTTAGTGAGTAGTCACCTCTTGTGTTGCAGCAGAAGCTTATATGGCTTTTAGTAAGTTTATATTTGAATATTTAAGGCCACTCAGTTCATAGTTACACATTCTCAGTATAATCTATGGATAACACTTAAAAAAAAAAGCAGTAACTTAATGTGTAGTGCTAAATGATCCTGAATCACTTAGACTATTCATATGATTTGTCACTTTGCTGAGTATGGGCTGTGTGCATGGCAGTTAAAGTATTTCCTAGTAGTACAGATGATGATGCTCCAGTGTTGACCTGTGGCTCTATAAAATTAGAGAACATTATCTTTCTCTTGAGTGTGGTGGTATAAAATTTGTCTACCCGGGGGTTCATCCTGACGAAAAAAAAGTATAACTTCTGACTCGTACATTGTTTCAAAGAAACTAGTGAATAGGCAATAGCCTTTTTACTGGGAAGAGGACATTTGCTTGAAATTCTTCTCAAAACAGCCTGGCATTAAACTGTACTGCAGAGTAGTTTAAGAGATAATTGATAATACAGTCTTCAAGGCCTGGAGGTATAAGTACCTTTTTACATATTTAAAGGTGAAGTTCTGGGCGAGAGTATGTATGTTTAGGCCATGTGTAAGACTTGCATCTTCTAAATTTGCCTAGGGAGAGGACATGAAGGAAATGGTAACTAGGCAAATCTGCTGCGCTGTTTTCATTGTCACATCACCTATTAAGAATGCTGGATAATAAATATGCTTCCTAGATCTTGAAATGCTGGCTTGAGCACGAGGGGAGAGAAAGAAGGGGCTATAATGTTTGGAAGCTGGTCTTCAATTGTGTGTGATTGTTGCAGATCCTTATTCTGTCACAAAGCACTGTGAAGCTCTTTAGGATGTTGAGTGAGTAAACGAAACATTGAACCATGTAATAAAATGCTTTATTACTAGTCATAAATGTAGCTTCTTTAGGACAGCGTAAACAAGCCTTATTTGTAAATTATATAAAAGACAGAATACCTACCTAAATTGTGCAACAAGAGGAGAGGGAACAATTGTTTTATTGAAAGGATTTTCTTATGATCTAAGAACTGGAGCGTTCTTTGACATACTGAATATAGTGACATTATTATCAGTTAGAGTAACTTCAAATGTTCTGCATGATTACTGTGACTTCTCTTGACCTGTATCTTAAGTAAGGAAAATTCAACTATATGGGGGGAAAAAAGTAGGTTTTTCAAATAGATTAAACATCTTTAAGGTGGCAGGTCACTTCAATATTTTTCTACTTTTTGAAGAAAACATGCACTTGCTCTAATTCCTAGATAAACTCCTCTGGGCCAGTGATGGCTTGAACTTGCACTGATTTGTTTGAATGATGATGGAAAATGATAGGGAAGGAGGTCTGTGAGATTCACTGTGTCAGAGAGATGACTTGCCTTGCTATTATGAGAGAAGGGAGGATAGGTCAAATAACATGAGGCAGCAGCTCTGAATATATCTAAAGCCCATGCAATGTACAGAAATGATGGCTTGTGCTGCAGACCTGGCAAGTGAGAGAAGAGAAGAAGGGACTGCAACACAAGAATGCAGGGAAAAAGGGAAGAAATGACCTGCAGCTTGATGCGGTGTCTAGTATGGCATGGGTCCAGATTAGCTAGTCAGCCATCTGATTGATCCTATCCTGCTCTTTCCCTAGCAAACCCAGTTTACCCAGAACCAAAACTTGAACTGCTGCACCGAATCAGTTTCAATATGGACAGCTAGCTGAAGTATTTTTATTTGGTTCAAGACAGACATCCGTGTTCAGATCCTGCTTCTTTGGTCAGAGAATAGTTACAAGAGCTGCCTCTGGTTGAGGTTTGGCTTGACTTTCTAGGCAAGGCTGCTTCCAGATAGAAGTACCCTTGAACAAGGAGTTTGTACAAGTAGTAAGGGGTTAGTAATAATCTATTGTTCCAAAATATGGCTAGTTATGTTGCAAAACTTTCTGATTCAGAAATACATAAATAGCCTCTGTATAAAGAGTTGGTTCAGGGTATGCTGTAAAGATTGTCTAGGAAGCTGTACCATGATTTGATTTCCATTTTGCACCTGCTACATCTAAATTTCTTAGCTTTAGCTCACTGCTGCTTGTTTCTGATATGTCTGAAATGCAAGCAACCACCTTGCTACAGCTGTTCTTTAAGCACTATGGTAGTTAACATGTCTGTGATATCGATGTACCATGACTAGCTGCGTATTAAACCATAGCTTCAGTGATCTGGGTCTGAGTTTAGTAGTCTTAGTTTTCCTCAAGGTAAAGAAAATTAGACTTGGCTGTAGTAACACTTTGACTTGTTACAGTATTGTGACCAGGTGCATATGTTTGATTATTTTGTCTTACAACTGTTGTCTGAGACAGCTTTGGGCAGATGCTTTAGAGTATTGCAGGAATAGTGTTTTTCCTATCTGTGTAGTCTTTTTCAAATTTGTTCTCATCTGGTAGTATCTTCCAGTGCAAGTTTGAAGAGTCTTTGTTCCTGAATTAGCCAAAAATGTAGAAAAATACATGTATAAGGAAATACATTTACTAGTATTTAACTTGTATGCTGCCTTTATGGATATATAGATCAGAGGAGCTTAACCTATTATAAGGGTAAACTGCCAGCTAACAGCAAAGAAAATTCTGTGTCTGTTTTCTAACACTGACTTGTATATGGCTTCTTAACATAATCTTTGCTGTTCAACAGGATTTTTCTGTGACTTCTGGAGAAACTTAACACTCTCTGTATTCTAGGTATAAGCGAGTCTTTTCAGTTGGAACCCATGCCATTACCACATACAATCCCAATACGCTAGAAGTAACAAATCAGGTAACTATGATTTTTGAACAGGGCTATTTTGAGTTGATTTCTGATTCATGTTCACCATCCAGACTGAATAGTGGCATTCAGTCTTCAGAAACTGTCTAGTCTGACAAGTTCTCAGCAAAACCAGAAAGCACAGCAGCTGCTGTGAAAGCACGTGTAACAGAAAACTGGTGTTGCCTTCACTAACTCTACAAATATCCAGTAGGGTTTTTACTATTAGAAAATTTGTTTTTATTGGCCGTAAGTACTAGTTTGCTTTTGGGTATGCAGTTCTGAATGAACTGAGGTAAGTTTGATCACTGTAAGGCTATATCCCTGAAGGGAGTCAGGACACTTGTTTACTTCGTAGAGTATCAAATAGAAAGGTCAAGCTAAAGCTGTCACGTAACATGCTAGCTATTGTATCATTACGGCAACTCACTCAGTTATTATAGGTGCTAAGGGTTTTTGAGTGGAAGCTTTAAAATTACTAACAGTATAACGTAATTACTTTGAATTGTCTAGTGGCCTTATGGAGATATCTGTAGTATTTCTCCTGTTGGAAAAGGACAAGGAACGGAATTCAGTCTCACTTTTCGGAAAGGGAGTGGAAAAAAATCCGAAACTCTTAAGTTTTCCACAGAGCACAGAACAGAACTCCTTACAGAGGCACTGGTAAGACTTATTTTTGCTCTTCCTTCAAGCAAGCAGTAACTACTTGGTTATTACCATTGTGGTAGCTTACTATGCTTTCTTTGCTTACATAAAAGTAGGAAAGCAAGTTGTCTTTTGAGCTGTTCTGTTAATGTACTTCATCTAGTGTCAGTTGCAGGAACTAGTGCATGATTCTTAAATAGCAAGTAAAGCTCCAAATACTGAATATATTAAACTGCAGTGGAATGGTGAGTCTTCAAGGAGGTGTAGTTCAAGTCCCTTAAAACAGGGTCAGCTTAAATGTAGACTTTCTAGATAGATTGCCTATCATATTTGCATTCATTCATAGTTAAATTTTTTTAAAACAGAGATTCAGGACAGACTTCTCAGAAGGAAAAATCACAGGACGGGTAAGTGTCTGGCTTGTCTGGATCATGTGCAGATTAATGAAATAATTAAAGACTTAAACTTTTGCTGTATTCATGTATGTTATGCCTGTGCTACATGTGCTACTAACATAGCTTTTGTAAATGTGGATCTGAAGTCTTGCTTTGAGAAGAGAAAATTAAGAGTTTGTTCAAAAGCAATGGGAACTTTTTCAACAGTAGAATATTTGAGTTCTCTTCGCTTGGCCTGAGCCTTATGGGAGCACACTTAGACTCTGAATGTTACTGATGAAATAAAGGGCTTTGCCACATGGAGTTCTTATTTGGGCAGAAGGAAGAAAAACACAAGCTTTGATTCATTATTCAACGTTTATTACTTCCAGCATTTTACTTTCTAACTCTAAATAGTTTTCTGCATAACATCCTGAACTCTTGATGTGGGAATGTTGTTTCCTAGGAGGATTTCTGTAGGTCAGATTAAAGGAAAAATTGCCATTTAATGGATCTTGGTAATACAGTAATAAGCAAGGCAATATACAGAGCTGGACTTTGTTTGGTTTTGTCTTCTGGTCACAGAAGATAGCACTTAAAAGTAACTTAAACCATTGCATAGAATAAATCTTCAGTGATGAGCATAGTAACACTGCTGGAAGATGGAGGCTCTGTTTGTCTTGCTATAGTTTAGAACAGACCTCTAACTTTTGCTGATTTTCAGTAAGTCTGTATTTGTCATGGAATATGACTGTAGGAGATGAAAAATTTACACTGTAGTGATAAGTTCACCTTAATTTAGTCTTGATTAGCAGAATAACAGCATCTGGTGCAATAGCTATTTTCTTGTCTAACTGTACTGCACATAACCTCTGAGTAGGGCTACCTTCTGCAGCAAGAGAAACTTACTCCCTTTTGGAATGGCTGTTCTCTCTTCAAAATGCATTAAGCTTTGACTTCCTTGTCAGTAGACAGCTACTTTCATTTGGTTCATAGTGTTCTTAGTGTAGAAGGGAAATGGTAGAATTTTTTGAACTTTACACCCACACTGCTTACTAGATTGGAAAAGAACTGTTGCTGTGTAGTAGAGGAGTGTGTGTAGATGTCTAAAAGTAGTTCTCTCTGCAGAGGTATAACTGCTATAAGCATCACTGGAGTGATACAAGGAAACCTGTGATTCTGGAGGTGACTCCTGGAGGTATTGACCAAATTGATCCTGCAACAAATAAAGTCCTGTGCTCCTATGACTACAGAAACATTGAAGGCTTTGTTGATATTGCTGGCTATCAGGGAGGCTTCTGTATCCTCTATGGAGGATTCAGTAGATTGGTGAGTACTAAAACAAAACATCTTGGTATGGTGCTTAGGATGTTTATAACTGCATATTTAGTAATGAAGCTTCAACATAATTTGAGCATACAAGTATTATGTATGTTTGGGACCCAGCTGTAGAGCCTCAAGGCTTATGGACAGGTTTTAAAACCTCTTTTCCACAAGAAATTAGTTAAAACATTTGAGAGCAATATGTGGGTTTTTTTGCTTACTGCATGTTTAAAAAATACAGAACACAAAATACATAGTTATTTATATTTGGACAGTGAATAGGAATGCAGTGTGGACATGGAGTTTCCTGACATTTCTCAGTTATGGAAGTGACAAGCAATATTACTAATCTACCAAGCTGATGGAGGGATTCTATTCAGAAATAGATGAGTGGTAATGTTTCCGTTTTAGGCCTGTGATCTCATATATTCAGCAACTTGCTTGGGAAATACTGCAGTGTAATGTTGGTTTCAAAATCTTAGAACGGTTTCTGTGTACTATACTGCAAGCGGCTGAAATGGATCCTAATGGTTATTAATGAAAATATAGCTACCTCAGTCACTACTAACGAAATAGGACTGTGCTCTCTAGATCAGGGTTTCTGTGTCTTCTGTACTGCAGCATGCTTTTCTCTGGCATAAAACTAGCAATATATAATGATCCTCTAGAGCTGCCCTAACCTTGCCTAGCAAGGCTGGATAGCAGCCCTTACAGATAGCAGCTAGGGCTATCACTGTGCTTCTGTGGCTCCTCACTGCTGTCAGGATCTGTTGCCAAGGGTGGGCAGGCAAGTCATGCAGATCTTTAACAGCACGCTAATGTGTAGCAGGATATCCTTTAGGAATAGCTGCTATGTTGGTTGTGTTTTTTTGAAAGGGAAATGTAAACTTAATAGTGGATCTGTTGTGTAATAAACACCTCTTCTCTGTATACTATGCACTTAGCAAAGGCAGGCCTAGCTGCTGGGAAGATTGCCTACTGTTAGGTACATAGTGCAGGATTATTTATGGAACTAATTTCTTGAGCTATGCTACAGTTTTCACCTGTGTTTTTTCTTGTCAACTTGCAGCATCTGTTTGCATCTGAGCAGAGAGAGGAAATTATCAGAAGTGCAATAGAGCATGCTGGCAACTTCGTAGGTATCTCTCTGCGGATAAGGAAGGAATCCCTAGAATTTGAACAATACTTGAATCTTCGGTTTGGAAAATACAGCAACGATGAATCTGTAACATCTTTAGCGGAGTTTGTTGTTCAAAAATTAACACCTAGACACTTGGTAAGGGTATCAAACTGAACTTACTTGGTTCCTCTTAAGTGCTAAGAATTTGCTTTCATAACATGCTTTTTTTTTTTAAGGAACCTGTGAAAAGAGTACTAGCTCTTACAGAAGCTTGCCTAGTTGAGCGGGATCCAGCTACCTATAACATTGCAACTTTGAAACCTTTAGGCGAGGTAGGAGGCAACCTTTCTCAGTACCACTTCTTCAAATTGAAGCTCTAAAAGATTATGATAGTAGGAATTTGATGGTATATGTAAGATGGCCTCAATTTGTAGAGTAGACAAATAACACTGCTTCATGAATGTGATCGTTATCTCTTATTTTTAGGTATTTGCAATAGTATGTGACTGTGAAAACCCCCAGCTTTTTACCATTGAATTCATCAAAGGGCAAATTCGGAAATACTCTTCAACAGAAAGGTAACTGGTGCTCCTGTAGATTATAAGTGCAAATGGAAGTTGGCACTGTAGTGCTTCTAGTTTCTCAGCTTCCATAAACTCTGACCCTTGGAAGTGTTAATTTAAAGCCTTGCTAGTCTAGTAGTCTGCCAGTTACAAATCAAGAATTTGTTACAGGGTGTACAGTGTTACCTTCATCCCAACTTTAAGCAAATCTGTCCAGAAGTTTTCTCGTGAACATATAAAGGTGTTGGACAGTTAGATACAGCTTGTTTCTCATGAGGAGTGTTGTTCTGTGTATATTGTACTTGGTTAAGCAGTATATCTGAGAGAACGCAAGAAAGCACAATGGAAATGTGAAGGCTGTAACCCCTTCAAGCTGTCTGCTTGAAATGGTCTTGGTTGATTCTGTTGAAAACAACCAACAGAATAGTCCCTGGGTGCACTTGCAGTTGTGAGGCAGTCTAATCGGGCAAAGTGAGGTTTTGCAGAAAGCACAGGGATGAATTGGCTCTCAGTGTGTGTAACTCAACAGATAATCTAGAGTTGATCCTTTAGTGAAAGGCTGCAGCTGGCTATCCTGAGTGTAAGACAGCTCTGTTCTTAAGGTCAGTGAAGGAACGCTTGAAAGTTAGTGACTACTTCCAGAGGTGTAGCTGTTAGCACCAGTGTTCATAAGAGATTCCAAGTGTTGCTGCCTTTCATTCTGTGCTTGACTTCTTTTTTTGCCTGTTTTTCTTATAAATTGATTCTTTGGCATCACTTCTTTTATGATGTAAACTCTATTTGTATGTCTTTCTTCCAACGCAGAGATTCTCTCCTGGCTAGCTTGTTGGATGGAGTGAGAGCTTCTGGTAATAGAGATGTCTGTGTGAAAATGACCTCTACCCACAAAGGCCAGCGTTGGGGGTTACTCAGTATGCCTGTAGACGAAGAAGTAGAGAGCCTTCATCTGAGGTTTTTGGCTGCTCCTCCAAGTAAGCTAACACTTTTTATGTGGTTTATAGTGCTCTTTAGAGCATCCAGATATTTAGTTGGTTACTGTGTGCTTAACTCTTGTTATTTCTTCTTCCAGATGGTAACTTTGCAGATGCTGTGTTCAGGTTCAATGCTAACATTTCCTACAGTGGGGTACTACATGCAGTTACACAAGATGTAAGAATAAATCCTTTGCCCATCCTCTTAAGATGTTGTTAATGCATAAAGATATTAATAATTGTTGTTTCTTAACCAGGGTCTGTTCTCAGAAAACAAGGAGAAACTCATTAATAATGCCATAACAGCATTGCTCTCGCAAGAGGGAGATGTTGTAGCATCTAATGCAGAGCTTGAAAGCCAATTCCAAGCCGTAAGACGACTAGTGGCTTCAAAAGCGGGCTTCCTTGCCTTTACTCAGCTTCCAAAGTAAGTTAGGTATCTTCAGGGTTGGAAGTAGTAGGTGAAAACAGTTCTTGAGCTTTTGATGATGTCTTATCTTTAAAACTGAGAATTGGAGTTAAGCCTCACTTCTGAAAAAGACTGGAAGACTCTGTATGCAAATGTTTCCAGTAGTATAATGTTGTCATCAGGCCTTAATGTAAACTGAGAATCCCAAATGATCATTAGTATGTAAAGCTGATTCTTCCTTTGCTAAATACTCTTTGCCTTGAGTCAGATATGCTTTAATATTTTTCCAAGTGAAAGAACTTCTAAAACGCACCTTCGTCTGTCCTTGAAGTAGGCTGTTCTTCGTTCTTGAAGTACATTGATGGCATTGCTGTCATCAACACAAAAAAGAACTTGATATTAGGAAGTTGAGCTGTACGCCTGCAGTAAGTACAGGCTGCTTGGAGTTTGTGTCCTAACTGGGTAACATAAGGAAGCAGGAGAACTGCCTCATTTTCTTCTGAAAATGAAAAATTCTTTGGAATATTTCTGACTGGACTATAGGGCAACTGAATGATATGAAAAGTAACATACACACTTAGTTTGAGATCTTTATAAAGTTCTGTTTCTCTGAATAGTGTCCTGTACTATCGCTATCTTGTAACTATAGAAATATGTCTTTGTTTTGGAGAATGTGCTCTCAGCGTATTGTTAGCAGTGAAATCAATATTAATGTTTTCCTACCAAGGAATCTCAAATTTATGTAAATACCAAGGTACTGACTTGCCAAATGCAATGGATGTAGGCTGTTTTTGGTCACTGATTGGACTTTTATCTTAAAACTAAGACTTCTGTTTCCTCTCTAATCTTGGTGGTTTTGTTTTCCTTTCAAAAGATTTCGAGAACGATTAGGAGTGAAGGTTGTGAAAGCCCTGAAAAGGAACAATGATGGAGTAACCCATGCCTCTATTGACATGCTTTGTGCTCTTATGTGTGTAAGTATTAAATTGCAGATTCACAGAATGGCGAGGGATGGAAGGGACCTGTGGGGATCACCCAGTCCAACCCCCCTGCTAAAGCAGGCGTGCCTAGAGCAGGTTGCACAGGAGTGCGTCCGGGCTGGTTTTGAATATCTCCAGAGAAGGAGACCCCAGAGCCTCTCTGGGCAGCCTGTGCCAGTGCTCTGTCACCCTCACAGTAAAGAAGTGCTTCCTCATGTTCAGGTGGAACTGCTTGTGCTCCAGCTTGTGCCCGTTGCCCCTTATCTGTTGCCGGGCACCACTGAAAAGAGCCTGGCACCATCCTCTTGACATCCATCCTTTAGATATTTATAAGCACTGATCAGATCCCATCTCAGTCGTCTTCAGGTTAAACAGACCCAGATTCTTCAACTTTGGAATGTGTGAACTTCAGTCTGCTGAAAGATGTAGAAATAGGGACTGCCTTTCTACTTGCGGTGTGCGCAAACATGAAATAACTCATGGTACAGTGATTTCCAGTTAAACTTGAAGTAGGATGTGATTTTTGTGGGTTCAGAGTGTGGCTTATGTACTACAGTTGTTCAGAACTGAGGATTGAAATGTAACTGCAGAGTGAATGCTTTTTTATAGCCCATGCATGACGACTATGACTTGAGGCAGGAGCAGTTGAACAAAGCTTCTCTTCTTTCTTCAAAGAAGTTTCTAGAAAATCTACTAGAGAAATTCAATTCCCATGTGGTAAGTCAAATTTTGAAAACAGATTGCTTCTTTGAGTGCCTGAAAACACTTTTGTCATACTTCGATATATCTTTGGATGTATTTGTACCTGCAATTGAAGTGCAGAAAACACAGCTATGCCTGACAGTGAAGCATGTTCTAAATAGGTTTCAATCTTGACAGGTTAGAATGTAGCTGTCTCTACTACAGAACTTGTTATGCAACAAATGTTTGCATGTTTAAACGGAAACTGAGTGTTCCTTTTAACTAAAAGGATAGTGTAAACTGATGCTTATGGGATTAAAACTAGAAAAAGTAATTTGCAGCGCACCAGTATATGAGCTCATGAGTCTCCAGTATGCTCTAGGAGCAAATGCTTTAGCAGAGTATTGCCATGTGCAGAGTAATGGCATTTTTTAAACTTATAGTTTTTTGTTGCAGACTATTTCATGGTATGACAGGGAAGAAGAGCACCTTCAGCTGCATGAGTACTGAATAAAACTTGTGTGAATGCTGTTGGGCTTGGGAGAAACACTGTATCTGTATTACATACGTGTCTTCCTAATTTCAGGATCATGGGACAGGTGCCCTAGTAATTAGTTCACTTCTGGACTTCCTGACATTTGCCCTATGTGCTCCGTATAGTGAGACTACTGAGGGGCAGCAGTTTGACATGTTGTTGGAAATGGTAGCATCTAATGGAAGAACGCTGTTTAAGCTCTTTCAGGTAGGATTTAATATTTTTTTATCAGAGGCCTTAGGTAGTCAGTGAACCCAAACTTGTTGTTCTTCTGAAAGACAAATGTGTCTACTGTTTCAGCTGGTTAATCTGCCTAAAGCTTTTCTACCTTGGTAAGTTTAGTCACTTATTGCTTTACCTTCAGATACTGGATTGAGGTGGTTATTCTATAGTGAACGATATGCCAAATCACTGTAGAATAGACTGAATCTTTTTTCTAGAAACACTTTACTAGTTTAATATTAAGCTAGATTCAGCAGATGGACAGATCTTCATCTCTGGAGAATCTGCCACCTTTTTGTTTCTCTCTCAGTAAATGAGGGTTAAGAATTACAAAATGAGAGTAATATCTTCAGTGGTAAACCTCTAAGAATTCTAGGATTTTTAGCTAAAAAGTCAGTGCTTGCTTTCTGTAAAAACTATATTCTTCTTGATTAGTTTCTGCTTGTGCCAGACAGTTTCTCCAGCATTATTCCAGCTTCTCTGGTATATACTGCTGCTTAGTGCCAAGAAGTCCCTCTGATAGTTGCATGAGAGATTCTTGTTTAAAGATGTAGGATAGGAGCTCTTCCTGGGGCTAGCTTTCACAGACCTGAAAGGTTAACTGTTTACCCAGAACTGGAGGTAGAACAGCCATGTAGATGAGTTAAGGAAACTGAATCACAGATGATCTAGTCTTCAAATTTTGCACTTGAATAATTATTTTGTCAACATTCTATTTTAGCACCCTTCCATGGCAATCGTGAAAGGAGCAGGTTTGGTAATGAAGGCAATAATAGAGGTGAGATTTTTATCAGTGTTATCTGGGATAGCATGTGAAATATGTACTGTCTATTTTGGAAGTGCGATTGCTTACCAATAGTAGAAGTTTGTTGCATTAGCTTCTCTTGGGGTGGGAGGAGGGGAGGTGAGGAACAGAACACTGCTTAATTGTGAGTGGTTTAATATAGCAACTTGCTTTATTTTACACTTGGGGGTTTGGAAGGCATGTGAGTTGGGACATTAGGTAGTGCCTTGCATGTTTTCATACTGCAGTCGAGGTTTGGCTGTTAATGTTGTATGTAGCTCGGTCACATCTCGGAGCCACTGGTCTTCTGCATGTTAAAGAGGGTCTCTTGAGGAGAGGCCATATTTCCTGGGGTGCATTGCCTGATGGAATGGGGCAGGCAGTAGTGTCCCAGAGCAGACTAGTGATGTGAGCATCTGTTCTTGCTCTTTCTGCTTCAACAAAGGATGACTTGGCTTTTGTTAGTTTCCATACCACATGACTTACGGGCTAAGTCTGTACTTCCCAAGGGCTGCTCATGATTGTTGCAGGGTGACCTTGCTAACTGACTCTCGACACTTCCTGCGTTGAAATTCAGGGCTAAAGTTAGTGCTTCATTGTATCACGATGGCTTATGCATCTGAAATGCTTCTAGTACTTTCTTGGAATGGAAGTGAATGAACACTTGAAATAGAGGTATTATAAATATGCAAGTTTCTGTTGTTATACCTGATAATGTTAGCTGAAAGTTGCTATGCTGTTTATTACCATTCCTGTCATTTGAACTGTAGTGGGACATGTACAAGTAAAGATGCAGTGAAAGCTTTTTCTTAATTATTCATTGCAACCAATGTATGTCAACTGAGTGTCTTAACCCATGTGGGCTGTCTCAACTGAACAGCACCAGTTACTCTTAAATGGTTACTGTTGACCAAAGTCAAGCAACATGCAATTAATTGTGGCTATAGTTCTTTGTGTAATCCTAATTTACAGTTGCAGTGTGGAAGTGGTACTTGTAAATACCAACCTCCTGATCCATGATGATGAAACATGCATCTTACCTATCCAGTTACTGTCCACATAGATACAACTACCAATTATCTGGTCCATGGCTTGACTAGAACTTATAAGTTGCTGTTGAGAACTTGTACTTAAAACCTATCATACTATAACTTTTGGATATTAGTTGACATAACTGATGGTCAAGAAGGCCTTGGAACTGTAGACTAAGATAAAAGCAGCTTAACTAAGATTCTTTCTTTAGTAATCATCTTGCCCTGTTTCCAAAGGAAGGAGACAAAGAAATTGCTACCAAAATGCAAGATCTTGCCCTCAGTGAAGGTGCCTTACCTCGTCACTTGCACACTGCTATGTTTACAATAAGCACAGATCAGAGGATGCTTACAAATAGGTATGTCAGTCTCACTTGATCTATTATGTTTAAAAAATTGAAGTAATGGCCTAGTTAACATTAGAAACATCAGGATGTCTGGGAATAAAACTTGCAGTTCTTTAGGAGAATATTTTCTTCAGCAGCAAGTGTGTTTAAGTAGAGGAAGCTTCAGCTGAGGCTGCAGCCACTTAAACCTTTGATTTTTTTTTTGTTTTTTCAAAATGGGGCCTGGGTTGGTTACTCATTAAAGACTCAAGTTTTGATTTTTATTTTTTCTGAAAACATTCAGGAAAAGCCAAGACAAGTAGAATGTCCGGAACATGTAAAAAGGTTCAACTTTATTATACAACTGTATAAATGCTGGTGTGTGTACCTTGGACATCTTGCATGCAGTCAGGGTCACCCATCCCATCTGAGAGAAGTCTCCTCACAGAGAAATCATTCCATGAATTTGGCAGTCAGTAGAACTTGTGAGCTCTGAGACTGGGCCTGAGGGCATGCTGAGGAGGATGAGTGATAAGTCAATTATTTCCACCCAAATACAAGATTATAGAAGTTTTAACTGCATGTTCCTGAAGCACTTAGAATTGCTAAGCAGTGTAGTGACAAATGGATCTTGTTGCTGCTGTATGTCATGCAGGAGAGAGCTGGTATGAAATCTTCTGTCATACTAGTTATGTTTGAGCTACTACTTACTACTTGCTTGTAAGCAATGCTTCAGTTCAATGCAGTAGAAATCTAGTGATGAATGTTGGCAGAAAGTGTCATAGAAGGTGGGCTCCCAAAAAGGCTTTCCTAGCCAATAACTGGTATTAAGAACTTCAAGTAGGGCAGTTAACAGTTCTTGATGGCTGCTAGACTCTTAACTTTACCCAGTCAATCTTAAGTTACAGTTAAACTTACACTTGGTCATTAGATGTTTAGTTTTTGCTCTATTGCTCAAGTGTTCTTTTGAGGTCTAGATCAAAAAGCATGTGCTGCTACTGTTCCACTAACTTCACTGGAACATCTTAAAGGCAACACTTTCAAGCATGCTAAGCATATTCTTGAACTGGAACAATATAATGCTTTGTGCTCTTACTCATTCAAGAGCATGAAGCTCTGGCTCATCTTCATTTCACCAGCATGGTAAGGGTGTCAGTTCAGTGGTTTAAAAATCTGTTTAAAATACTAACTTGCAGTTTAACTTTAATGGCTTTTTCAGGCAGTTAAGTAGACATTTGGTTGGCCTCTGGACAGCTGAGAACAAAACTGCTATGAACTTGTTGAAGCGTATTTTGGTGAGTAAAAATGGGATATGGAATAGGGAAGAGTATAATCTGAAAGCCTGTAGTATTAGAAAACTTGGGATAGTCTATATAGTAAACACATCTCCTTTCACCTCCAAGGGGGAAGTATGGTTGGAAGATCAGCACTGGCATCTGCTGTTTGGAGGATATTGATGGCTAGTACAAAACATCTCAATTCTTTTGTTACTATTTATTATAAAGTATTTTGTTAGTTTCCTGCCACTTTTAAAAATGGCGTATGACACACAACTTAAAAATAAGGTGTTTGACTTCTTTTTTTCTTAAAAGGACAGGAATGTGAAACATGGTAAACATGCTTAATCCCAGTGAGAAATTAATGTTCTGTCTATGCTTTCATGCCTGTCCAACTTTGTTTGCTTATAACACAGCAAAATGTATATATTAGCTGATACTTCTTGTGTTCTTTCAGTGTTAAAGCCTCCTGAAAGGTTCTTGTTTAGGTTACTTCAGTGAAACTAGTTCAAAGAATAGTGTTGTAAGGAATTCCTAAATCTGGAAAAATACTAACTTTTAAATTTAAAATAACAGTTCCTTCATTTTTGGTGGAGCAAACCAGCTTGATCTTTGTCACTGTCTTCTGGAAGGCTTAGTCAAATGAAACTATCTCATCTCTAATGTCACATGAAACATTCAGTCCATATCAGAGGGTATGGATGGATTCTAGTGTTAGTGTTCATCCCCCTCAATATTGCTGTGGGATCAGCTCTTTTTCCTGCAGTGCTTAACTTCATTAAGTGCTGCTTGAAGAAATGGGGTATAGGCAAGAGCTGTGTTCTACTGAAGCTAATTATTTGCCTCTATTGAATGATTCTGAGGATGGTGACATTTAACTAATAAAAGCAAAAAGCTGCTGTAGCCTTACATGCTTGCTTTAGAGTAGAATATAAATTCTGTTTTGAAATCTTAATTTGAAGAAATGATCTTGTTACCTAGTGTGATGGTTTCTGTTCCACTAGCCACATGTATGTTTACATTGGTTTAAAATGTTTTTAGCCAACAGGTTTGCTGGCATATCTTGACAGTGCTGATCCTGTTCCTGAAAAAGATGCTGATAGGATGCATGTTAGAGATAACCTAAAAATTGCAACTGTAAGTAAATGTGGCTGTCTTAACATCTTCCATTATATAGATATACAGCCTTAGTGACTCTTTTAACTTGACTGTTGCATTGACATGCGTCAAATGTTGATAGACCTGCAACTGCAAATAACTAATAGGATTTTTTCCATAGGATCAGTATGGCAAGTTTAATAAAGTGCCGGAGTGGCAGAGACTGGCTGGAAAAGCTGCAAAGGAAGTTGAAAAATTTGCCAAAGAGAAGGTGGATCTTGTCTTGATGCACTGGAGAGATAGAATGGGCATAGCTCAAAAAGAGGTAAAAGTATTTAAAACTCTTATTACAGCAATTTGACTAAGAGTAGAGAGGAATACCTGCAACTCCATGAAATCAGAAGGAAGTTTGACAGTAACAGAAGTGTAGGAATGTGAGAAACTTCATAGTTCTGCTTCCTTTTAGCAAACCCTCTGCCTCTTACTACTCTTCATATTGGATTAGAAGTGGATTCCAGGGAGAAGGTAAAACAGGCAAATGGATTCCTTTAGCATATGTATTAACCTTTAGCTTGTTCTTGCTTTAGCCAACCTTATCAAACTGGACTGCAGTTTATGTGCATTTCTTCCAAGATAATTATACAGGAGAATAGGAAATGCCTTGAAATGTGGCAAAACCAGGTTTTAAACTATATTTGGAAGAAACTGAATATTCTTTGCATCCAAAATTATGTACTTTATGCTAGTGGTATTTTAGTTATGGGACCTGCTTGAAGAAGCTTAGTATAACCTTGAATATAGGTTATCTCAGTGCTTGAATTGCAACATAATAGTATATGTAAAACCCTCATTAAGATTGAAGTGATAAATGACTGTTTTGATCTAAGAGGATAGCTCAAGCACTGCTTGAATTCTTACTGTTGATCTGCTTTTTCCTTTAATTTTATTGTCATGTTCTGTATGACAAACTCTTTGAATCATGAGGTGTTTCCCATCACTTTCTTTAGTTTTCTGACTAAGCTTGTTCTTATGCATTCTGGAAATGAAACAATCATATATGCAAGGAAGGGCGAGAAGAGCAATGTAGTGCAGAGTATTGAAAATGCTTGTCTGTACTTGATCTGATGTAACAATACGCTTTAATTTAGGAAATCTTAATAATATCTAGCTCAAATTTGATGTAGACTGTAGTGCAGAATTTTGACAGGTAATATTTCTGGAATAACAGTGAACTAGGTTCAAAACAAAGTATAATGGAGAAATGTAGAAAACAGTGGTGGGAAGGGTAAATTGCACTTTAAACATAGTGTCTAGCTACTGATTTTAAACAATCATTTTTCTGTCTGGAGTTCTGAGCTGTTTAATTTCACAATAAATGTATGCAAGTGTAGTTTGGAAAAGGTAGTAGCAAGTTTGGTATTACCACTCTGAATTACCTCCATGGCTGTGGCTCATTAAACGTACCTTTTCTTTTTCTTCCAACTTTCCATCACAATCAGGACAGAAACAATATGGTGAGTCTGTGTATCTCTGCCAGTTGCGTGGATTCTGTTGCTCAGACTTCTGCTTGCATGTGATAACTCACGTAGAGTATAACATTGATTTCATGCTTGATCAAACTAGGGAACCTTTCAGTGGCCAAGTCAGATTTGTGACTTATTTCTGTGACTTGCTCTAGTTAATTCCTTTCAAGAACAAAGCGATCTTGTTGTGAGTTTTCTCATCTATCAGCTTTGGAGCTGCTGAGTGCTTATGGTGATGGGAACTAAGCCGTTCTTGGGGATAACTTGCTTCTACATGAATGACTTGTTAAACAGCTGAAAGTTTCTCTGGCGTGATTTAACTTGGCGTAAATAACACTTGTTACTACTTGCTAGAAAAGGGGATTTTATTAATGAGACTTAATTTAGTGTGGCTTTTGAAGCAATAAAAAGCCTCCAGATTTTTATTTTAGAAAAGGAAAATGAGGAGTATCTGTTTCTACCGACTTCTTAAATTAGGCTCTTTTACAGAACATTATTCAAAAGCCAGTGATATTAAGGAAACGACGCCAAAGAATAAAAATAGAAGCAAACTGGGATCTCTTCTATTACAGGTAAAATACTAAGATTAATATGGTGGTCTCTGATACAAGTTATTACCTGGCTGGATATTTTTGTTACTATCTTCTGAGCTGCTGTGGCTTGAGTCCAATTTCTGCCTGCTTTGTAACAGGAACTCATGAAAAATGAAATTCAAAGATATACTTAAGGGTTTAGTTTGTGTTTAGGAAAGGGGGGGAATTTGGAAAGCTTTTCAAATGTTATCAAACTACATCTTTTTAATCAAAAGGAAGAGTGAACAAGAAATTTCAGGTGCAGATTTGCAGGATGTTGAAGGCTAAGTAAGCAAAGTATCGCTGAAAAGCACTGTGGTGTGTTTGCATTAACCTGTAAGCTACTCAAGACAATTTTAACTTGAATTGGAATAAGAAAAGGCTTAAGGGAGGCAAAGAGAAAATGCATGGGTACTGGATTTCAAATAGTGCCACAGGTCCTAAATACAGCTTGGTTATCTGTGAGTTCTTACAACTGTCAATGAGTTTACAATGGAGGGGCCTCCACCTGTAAAAGATTATCACTTTACTTTGGCTGGCGGGTTATGTTAAGTAGACTAATAAAGCTTGACTGTTCAACAAACTCTGTGAAAGCAAGCTTGTGGAAATTCCATTAACTGTTTGATTTGGTGCTTTATGTTTCTAAAAGTCAAATATAGTCTGTTCTGCACAAGTCTTGCATGAAAGGAAGATTTGCGTGCTCCTAAACCTTGAGTATTAAAGTGCTGCTATAAGCCAGTCTCTGGATCCAAAGACTGTTTTGTAACTGCTGCTGAAGAATGTCCACTGACTCTCTTGTGACACTTGAGACATCAACTTCTGTTTTCCTGCATGAACTACTTTTTTTGTTTAAAACATACACTTGGTATGTGTTTCTGCTACTCTGACTTACTGTTCACTTGTAGCTGTTACTGGCAGACATGATGAATAGTTTGCACATCTCCTGGTCATCAGATATCTGCAGACAACAATTTGAGCCAAAAGGGATGACAACAGGCATGCTTTAGTTTAGACTGACCTCAACAACTCTGAAAACACTATACAAGTGAACAACCATAATTGCTGTAACAAACTAGAGACCACTACTCAGTGCCTTCTAATTAGAGTCCACTAATGCTAATCTCTAGCTTGCTAGCTGAGTCTTGTCTGCCTTTCAGTTGATGTGTTGAGGGGTTTAAGCTATGTAACTTCTTTCTTAGATTTCTTCAGGATCATGCTAGATCAAACTTGATTTGGAACTTCAAAACACGGGAAGAACTGAGAGATACTCTTGAGTCTGAGATGAGAGCGTTTAATATTGACAGAGAACTTGGTAGTGCTAATGTTATCTCATGGAACCATCAGGAGTTTGAGGTAAATGACCCTCTGTAGGAGAAACTGCATATGTGAAATATGTCTTAGAATGTCTTTTCTGTCTAACTACATGAGTGAAACTTGTGTTGACACTCCCTGACTGCAAGCTAGAATTCTTGTGGGGTTATGGAATAAACTGCTAAGACTTGAGGCTGTGAATAGGTACTATTGTCCAGTGTCACTTTGCAAAACTGAAACCTCTTCAGCCTGACAAATGACAGTGTAAGACGAAACACTGGTCGGAACCCTTGATGTGTTGTTGCATTAAGAGGAAAAGAGTTGGTATTATATTGTTGTCAAGGTAAGTAATACTTATTCTTGAATGTGCTCTGTCAGACTGGTTTTGGTTAGTTTCATGAGTCACTTCTTCCTGGTAAGAAGTTTCTTGTATTTTTTCCACCATGTCTCAGTGATCCTAAGGCCGTTAAATACTGGGTTGCCAAACCATGAATAGGTGATGTGCCTAAAGCCATGCTGTTCTGTAAACTGTAGATTAAGGCTACAGTTTTTGCATTCTAGTAACAGCTGTACCTAAAGTCAAAATAGCCTTTCAGGCTTCTGCAGAGCAATTGGTATGGTCCTAACTGGCTTTCTCAAAACAACTTGCAAGATGTTTTCAAGTAATGTGCTAATAAGTACTCCCTGTACTGTAACCTCTGGTATTGTGGTTCCACCCAGTTTGAATTGATGTGTAATGCTAAAGCAAAGCAAGGCCACACATAAATTCAACTCTAAGATATTCTTAGATATTCCCAATGCCATCCTTGTTACAGTATAGCTTTCTAGTTGAAATTTGAGCAGAGTGCTACTAGTGAAACAAGATTAAACTGCTGCTTTTGAGGAATTCTCAGTTGACCACTCTGGCAAATCAGAAAGAATTGCATAACTGGGGCAGAATCAGAAGTACAGATTGGAAACTTAGCAGTACAGACCTGTGGTTTGTGCTCCTGTGTGGCTTATGCTACTGGAATGTATCACTAGCATTATTGCAGTTGCAGCTCAGGATACTTTGGGACTTGCTTGAGGGGGCTTCTGTAACATGATCTTTCAACAGCTGCTGTCTCAAAGATTTGTTTTTAAATATTTTAAATGAATACTTTATCAGGCTATACTGTATTTGAACTATGTGGTGGTGACAAAGGCTTCTGTCAGCTGTGGAACCTGCCACTTTGCCAAGGCGGGTGGTGGCTTGAGATTGCTCTGGAAGTGTGCTAGTTAGTAGGTTGTCTTTGTATCGTGTGCTGTGGTCAAATCTGAAGATAACTTAGTAGCCTCACAACAGTGGCCTGCAAACTACAGATAAGAAAAATGACTGTAGAAGAGCAGCTTTTGTGGTATGTTAGAGGCACCTCTAAATGAGGTGCTTGCCAAATGCTTAAAACCACTGAGTGTTGAGGCATATGGTTAAACTTAATGTAGTTGCTCTGAAGTTAATGTTGGCTCAGATTGTGCAATTTCACTTTAGTTTCTTGGTGTGTATACTGATGCCTCTAGACTTTTATTACCCTGCATAATGGCAAGTATAAGTCATGCTTCTGTTTTATACTTGTAGTAACATTGAGTGAAATACCTTGCAATGGAATAACTACTTACTAAAGCTTGAGTTGTTGAATGCATCATGTATTATCCAAGTTTAGTTAATAAAACCAGCTGATACTAGAAACAAGTTACTTAAAGGCTGGAAGCTTGGGATTTCAGTAAGATGAGAAACTTCGTTTGTTCTAGGGAGCAACAATAGCTTATGGCTTATATTTTGTAGATGTGTGTTTCTTTAACAGCAAATTTGCAGATTTGAGCCCTCCTCAGAATGTAGGTGAGGTTGCTAACCTTGTTGAGGTTACGGATGCAAGCAAGTACAATGCTGTTATGCAAGCAAAAACTTAATGAAGAAGAAACAATATTTACTGTTAAGTAACTTACTCTGTGTTACAGGTAAAATATGAGTGCCTTTCTGAAGAAATAAAAATAGGGGATTATTATCTAAGACTGCTACTGGAAGAAGATGAAACTGAAGAGAGTGGAGCAATCAAAAAATCGTGAGACATTATTAAAATCCTATCTCATTCCCAAGGTCTCTGTTTTCTTCACTAAAAAATCCTATCTCTTTCTTAGATACGAGTTCTTCAATGAACTCTATCATCGCTTCTTGCTTACCCCAAAAGTGAATATGAAATGCTTATGTCTGCAAGCATTGGCTATTGTTTATGGAAGATGTCATGAAGAAATAGGACCATTTTCTGATACTAAATACATTGTTGGGATGTTAGAAAGGGTAAGAATTACTTAAAATTACTTGATACATAGTAAATATACAGCTGGGCCAACATGTGTTCAGATCCTTCAAGTTTCTGTGAAACCCAAGTTTTGGTTTTGCAGAATGTGAAGCTGCAGCATGACTACTTTTTTTATGCTGTCACCAAGTGTTCCTAGTATATCCCCTTGATTCAGTTCAAGTTTCACTAAAAACCTGCTGATCATAAAGATATTTCAAACTGTTATCTTTATATCTGCTTTTTATTGGCCTTAACATGTTTTCAGGCTGTACAGAAATAGTGTGAAGTAACTTTGTCTGATATTAATCTTGCGCTCGCTTTTGAAAAATGCAGAAGCATAAAGCTTTTAAAAGGAGAACCTTGTTCCGCATCACATTATTTAAAAATATTGACTCCAAGAGTAGTAGCAACAGCCCCAGACCTAGTGAAATGGTGGCCTTAGATGGGCATGTGTGATAGATCAGATTCTTTTTGCCTCTTAAGTGTCTGTTCAGTTCCGTCTGATAAGTGATACAGCTTGCAAAAACACATTTCTAGGTAGCTGTGGCAGAAGGGGTTCTTTGCTGACATCAGTATGAGTTTTATATATGGCTGTTGTGAGTGAAACTGAACCAATATAGTCTCTTGTTATTTTGCCTTGAGTCTTGATAGTCTCACCAGAGATGAAGCATCAAAGACCCATTCTGTCTGCTGGCTGAAAGTATTCTTTCCCTTGTATTTGTGTTAACCAGCTCACTGGGGAATCTGAACACTGTCCCTTTAGAACAATAGACTTAGTAGAAAAGTGGGTTTGAGTGTCAGATCCAGCGCAACAAAGGGGATGGAGGGCAACAAGGCCTTGCCTTCTGAGTGGCAGACAGCTGTGTTTAGTAGCTGTGCATAGGACTGTATACTTAATACTCAGCAGTTTTATCCTGAGCATGAAAAAAGTGAGTATTTGCAGGTGTGGCTGTATTAACTTTTGAAGGTAACTTCTAATGTGTGCTATCATATACTAATTTATTCTCTTCTGCTGCAATAGTGCACCGATAGGCTTGAGCGGGACAGATTGATACTGTTTCTTAACAAGCTGATCCTTAATAAGGTAAGGTGGACATGTACATTTAACAGTAGTTTATTGGTCTTTCAACTGTATAAAATGGTCTGAACTAGTCTTTCAAGGTCAACTTGAGCCAAAATTCAAGTGTTGAGGAAGTCTTAAAACAATACTTGATAAAGCTTTCTGGGATGTGGTGGTGGTTATTTACTGGTAAGAAAGCTGTAGGAAACATGCAGATGTTGTGGTCATTGTACCATTCTAGTCACCTTAGAGAATGACTTGACTTCTCGTGGCCACTTCTTCCTTGAATAAAACTGTTCAGTGCTCAACATCTCTTATCTAGAAATTGCTTGTGTTAACTTAGTTCATCCATTAACAGAAAAATGTGAAAGACCTTATGGATTCAAATGGCATTAGAATCCTTGTAGATCTGCTTACCCTGGCACATCTTCACACAAGCAGAGCTACAGTCCCTCTGCAGGTACGTGGCCTTTGTTTCTTACTAGTCATAGGTTGCTTTGCTAAAAGGACAATTCTTTAAAAAAAAATTCAATGTCCTTGTCACATTTCCTGTAGAAATGCGATATTTGCACTGAAGCTAAAGTTATTCTTATGAATATCAACTTCTAGAGCAATGTGATCGAGGCGGCACCTGATATGAAGAGGGAGAGCGAGAAAGAATGGTATTTTGGCAATGCTGACAAAGAAAGGAGTGGTCCTTACAGCTTTCAAGAGGTACCTGTCAGCTTCAAGCTCTCAAACTTGACAAATTATTTTCATCCTGGTGACTCAGTGTGTTTCAAACAGTGAGAGAGAAAACTGTAAACAATGCTAAACTGTATTCTCAAAGTAAATCTTTAAATAAGGATTAAAGCTAGATAAGAGACTTGATGTTGTGCCAAGAGCCACAGCCTTTTTTGGAAAGGCTGCCTACCTCTCCATGCCCCAACTATGCTGCATTAATACTGTCAACTTTTACTTCATGTTTCATGACAGAGTTATAAATACCTTGGAAATTCATGCAACTGTAGTAGTTGGCCATACAGTGGTTAAAAGCTTGTTTTGAATGTGAATGTTTAGGATCAAAGGTAGCTCTGAATGCTGAATTAACTGAATTCATCTCTCATCTTGCAATAGATGCAGGAACTGTGGAACAGTGGAAAGCTGACTTCAAAAACACGTTGCTGGGCTCAAGGTATGGATGGCTGGCGACCATTACAGGTCATCCCTCAGCTGAAGTGGTGCTTGCTTGCCAGTGGCCAGCCTGTGTTGAATGAGACTGACCTTGCCACACTTGTACTCAACATGCTCATCACAATGTGTGGATATTTTCCCAGCAGGTAAACAATAATTTTCAGCAGAAGTGGTTAACTTTCTCTAGCAAATGCATAAATTCTGTCTTAAAGATTTTCTTAGAAACTGAGTAGTATATTAATGAGCTATATGAAAGTAGTATTTTATGTAGTAGTAATTAATTCTCTGGGCAAATAGGAAGTTGGTAAATGAGATAATACTAATACTGTGAAAGAGACTGCAAGAATGAATGCACAAGCTATGTGTGTTTCTGCTGCACAGCAGCATAGTCTTACTCTTGCCAGGTAGGCTCTTGTTTAACTTAAAAACAAAGCCGCTTTAATGCATGACCCTAAACCACACTTATCAAGTCTAACAACAAACTTTGAAGTTAACAAAAGAAATAATGATGCTGAATATGATCTCAGTAGTCTGATACTTATGGCTTTATTAAGTTGTTCATTCTTGAAAGAAAAGGCACATATGTGCTTACTGCTGTGCCAATTCATTTTTTTTTTAGGGATGAAGACAATGCTATTATAAGACCTCTGCCTAGAGTGAAAAGGCTGTTGTCAGATAGTACTTGCCTTCCTCATATCACTCAGGTAAGCAACTCTTCAAAAATGTATCTAAATGAGTAAAAGTCTGACTTATTCTACCATCTTCCCTGTGAGAATACTTCAAGTGGGGCAAACACATCAAATGACGTCTGTAATATCCTGCAGATCTCTGGACTAGCAGGTGTTTATTTCACTGGGTGGTGTTACAAATGTCATGTTTCAGCCAATATCTCATTAATAAATATTTCCATTCTTGGAGATACTGAAAAGCCATCTGGACGTGGTCCTTGGCAACTAGCTCTAGGTGACCCTGCTTTTGAGGAGGGGGGTTTGACGAGATCACCTCTAGAGGTCCCTTCCAAATCTAAGCATTCTGTGATTTGAATGTTATTTTTGGGCTGAAGTATTCTTTAACTGATTGTAAGTTTACTGGCTTGTTCCAATACTGAATTAGTTAAAACTTCAATTTTGGCTAGGTAACTTGCACTACTTAAGCAGCTAATGTAAATGCTTGTGTTTTGATTTCAGCTATTACTGACTTTTGATCCTATCCTTGTGGAAAAAGTTGCTATACTGCTGTTTCATGTCATGCAAGATAACCCTCAGTTACCTCGTTTTTATCTGAGTGGAGTATTCTTCTTTATCATGATGTACACAGGTTCCAATGTACTTCCTATTGCAAGGTGAGGAAAAAAAGCTAAAAGTAACCTCTTGACCAGTTATGCTCAAAGGACTGCTGCTCTGAATGCTATAAGGAGTGTGGCTTGCTAGAACCAATGTGAGATTGCAAGTATTGCAAGAAGAATTTGCCTCCTCATGGTTAGTCACTAAAAAAAGTGAATTGCTTATGACCACCATGTCAAGGAGGGAACCGAGGGTATGTCTGACCGTATAGTCTTAACAGTACAACCAGGTGTGGCTTGTTGTAGAAGAACAAATAGTCATAGCCACTAAAGAGTAGTAATAGATGCTACTGATATGCTAATTAGTTTTTGATACCAAACAGCTATCAGAAGTGATGAAAAAATCTAATGGCTTTTTTTAGTATTGAAGCCTAAAACAGTTAAATCGGTGTTTGCTGTCTGACACAGATGGACTGCATGTGCAGGTGGCTATTGCAGTTCATTCCAGTACTCTTCCTCTAAATTCAATAGCTTGCAAAAAGCTATTGTATGTTCCAGTTAAGTCTTTTCTAGAGCAAAATTTATTGGGAAATGATTGCACATTTACCTAATGACTCTAGTGTAACAGGACTGTCAGCAGTTAGTGTAAGATCATCTTGTTTCATCCCTGTGTGATAACCTAATGGTGCAGGGAGAAGTTTATAGGGAAAGGTTGTCTGTGTGTCTGTCAGCTTCACTTCTTGTGTGTGTGGAGAAAACAAGCTTTCAGAAGCAAGACTTTCAAACTGAAATGATGAGCATAAGGCAACATTAATAACATGGGAGTGTGCTTGATTTGGTGGAGTTCCCAAGGATTTGATGGACTCTGTACAGAGATTCATTCATTTGTTGCTGTTACTCTTATCTCGCAGTAAATGTGTGAGACTTGCCAGCTGGACTGTGTTGGTCTGCTTATCTTTCAAGGGTGCCTTTAATATCAATTAATCAGAAAATAACTGCTGTTTCTCTTCTAGGTTTTTGAAATACACACACACAAAACAAGCTTTCAAGTCTGAAGAAGTGAGTAGATTGCAAAAGTAACTGCCTCTGTTTCCAAATAGTTTTGCAGACCATCTGTAGTTGTTTGACCAATACTTGATGCTTGCTATTTTTCTAAGTTCTCAAGAGTTAGAATTTAAGAACTATAAGAGAAAAGAGGGAGGGTTTTTTAGATTTCAAGTTGGTTAGCAAGACTGAGTTCAGATTACCTCTGAGATGACTATGTGATCTCTTCTGTAGACAAAAGGTCAAGATATAGTTCAAAGAAGTATACTTGGACATATTCTTCCTGAAGCAATGGTGTGTTACTTGGAAAACTATGAACCAGAAAAATTTTCTGAGATATTCCTTGGAGAATTTGACACTCCAGAAGCAATTTGGAGCAATGAAATGAGGTAACTGTTTTCTGTCAGTGACAAATAAATCTTAATGCTGAAGAGGTCTTATCTTTGACGTTTCTAAAGAATGCTGAAAATACTTGGATTCCATGGTTTCATTACCTTCCTGTTTGCCTTCTGCAAGGACGATGTCATGCATTGCCCTCTGCTCCTATCAAAAAATAACAGGGACGGGGGAGTGGGATTGGCAGTGGGAAGGGAAGTATTTCCCTGAACATCTGACAACATGCTTCACGTTTGTCTCTATCGCACTTAAGTTCCTTTCATGAGTGGAGACTTCACTGTTTATGTGGACTGCTTTATACTTACTGTACTCCTGTATTACCAGCACCTATCTAGGAGATACAGCCCTAATATTACAGTACATTAAGGTCTCCCAAAAAGTAAAGAGGTGTTGAGAGGAGGGCAAAATGTCACTTTACATTGTTTTTAATAAACTAATTTTCATGGCATTAAAATAATGTTACAAGAGAATAGGACTGAATCCTATTCTGAATCCCTTCTGAAACACGAGAAACTACTAAGGAAAATCTTTTCAGAAGATAATCGTTGATCACACCTGTACAGTCATTAACTATTAAGGACTGCTTGGCAAGTGTTAAATCAAACTTTATAACTTCTAGGCGTCTTATGATAGAGAAGATTGCTGCTCATCTTGCTGACTTCACTCCTCGTCTTCAGAGCAATACAAGAGCACTCTACCAATACTGTCCTATCCCAGTTATCAACTATCCACAACTGGAGAATGAGCTGTTCTGTAATATTTATTACCTCAAGCATCTTTGTGATACACTCAGATTTCCAGAGTGGCCAATTAAAGATCCAGTAAGTAAGAAGTATTTTAGGATTCATTTAGTTCTTGATCTTTCAGAGTTCTAAAAGTGGAATTTGTAACAAAAATTAAGGAAATCACATGCTAGGTTTGTTGCAAGTAACTGATTGATCCTGACTTTGAGTTCATAAGCAGGTATGTTAAACACTTTATCTTAAAGCAGAATAGTCTTCATGCTGTGTAGCAACCATGTTAAGTATATCTTCCTTGTGGTGACTAGTAAAAATAAAGCATATGAGAAACTTCAGATACTGTTTTGGTGACCCTCAAGTGATTGGGTGGGGGGGAGGAATAATTACTTTTAGGGTCTTATTTGTCCATGCAGGACAAGAAACCGAGATAATTTGGTATCAATACATTAACTGAATTGGTGAGATCTTTTTGGTACAAGTCTTATGATCTAGACCTGCCTAAGCAGCTTTACTTACTCCTGCAGCTTTGTTGTAGTTGTTGTAGTATTGAGATGTGAACTGCCTATCATTGAAGTGATTCTCCCTCTTCTAATGTGACTTCTACGTAGACATCTTCTTCTTAAGGTGCTCTTATCTTGAATAAAATATAGCACTAGTGAAGCAAAATCTTAATCGCTTCCTGACTGGAGGGGGAACCATAATTATTAAAGGTAAAAGGATTAAGTCTTTGATCTCTGGGTGATACGGATTAATTAATAAAGCAGCACTTTATTTAAAAAGATTATGTGTACTGGTGTCAGCATAAATGAAACACTAATAAACTGTAACCATTTAGGTTAAACTGTTGAAAGATACACTAGAAGCTTGGAAGAAGGAGGTAGAAAAGAAGCCACCTACCATGTCGATAGATGATGCTTATGAAGTTCTTAACCTTCCCAAAGGGCAAGGCCAGTAAGTTGTTTTCAGTATTTAAAGGTGTATGACTTCATTTACATAAATTCTATACACTGAACAAACTGCAGTTTCTTACCTCAGTACTTGCAGCCAGTTAGTAGTACTGGTTCAGTTATGTCTAGCACCTACTTTCACAGTGGAAGATTGCTTTATCTAAAAAGAAACAAAGCTTGAAAATCCAACTCCAGAGTTTGAGAGAGTAGTTGTGAAATGTTCAGATAAGCTGAAACTGGGGGGAAAAAATGCTTTGAGCTCTGCTTCAAAGCATTCAATAGGCTGTTTTACAGGACAAGCATTAGACTGAACCATAGCGAGCAAAGAATATGACAGATCTTGAATATA
Organism: Steatornis caripensis; assembly: GCA_013398225.1. Lineage (NCBI taxonomy): Eukaryota > Metazoa > Chordata > Aves > Caprimulgiformes > Steatornithidae > Steatornis > Steatornis caripensis. Next base: position 46,060 of record VZSC01003135.1, on the reverse strand, counting down.
TTAAAAATGGAACTTGGTTTCTCTAATTGTACTTCTTCCCCTGCCAAATACTGTTCAGTTTCTTAGTGATAATACCCTGAGGATTTTTACCTCCTATCTTGCCACTGGTTTCTGACTTGAGACTTCTAGAAGAGAATTGACAGCGCTTTGTATTTATCTTTCAAGAACAGTGCACTTAGTACAAATCATGAACTACTAACTTTTACTACTTACAGCTCATACAAACCAGAAGGTGCTCAAAGTCCCTAAATCTTCTAAATGAAGAGTCTAAATGAAGCAGGATTTTCAAATTGAAATGAGAGCTTTGTAATTTAGGCTTAATTGCAGTTACTGTTCATACTGTTGTCAGAATCCAGGCTTGTTTTTTCTGGGTTTTGTGATGTTACTCAATGTAATGGGACTTGTTTTCTTGTAGGCATGATGAAAGCAAGATAAGGAAAGCTTATTTCAGGCTGGCGCAAAAATATCACCCAGACAAGAATCCAGAAGGCAGGGTATGCATAACACGAATTTATGATGTTAATAAAGTGGGGACAAATTCAACTGTTACGTGTATTAAGAATTCTGAAATGCCCACTTAAATTTTCTTTCTCCCTTTTAAAAAGCTATGCCCTAGATGAATACTAGAATACAACTTAATGCTACAGATGAGTATTTTAACTGATGTCAATCCAGGAGTATTAGGATTGATTTCCGATGTAATTGGGTCAGACCTACATCTTGGAAGCGTCTAGTTTAAAGAGTTACACAGGATGTAAATAGGCTAATTGCTGTTGTTCAAAGACAGTCTGCATCCTCTAGCCATTCTTACAATCAATTAAACTGTACTATTACTTTTTTCATGGTGGAATTGACTTAGTTTTAGTCTCTTGCCTACGACGGAGTTTAGGAGAAAAAAGAAAACTGATCTGTGAACCAGTGTCTTAAGGTTATTCAGAGTATTTTCTGAAAAGCAGCAAAACTAATATTGTGGCTAATAGCCTGGAATGCTTTATTTTACCTGCACCTAAACTGATGCTGTAGACTTGCAGTAATTTAGGGGGTTCTTAGCAACTCTTAAGACTTTTCCTCTTTATTTGCAGGATATGTTTGAAAAAGTTAATAAGGCATATGAGTTTTTATGCACAAAGTCTGCCAAGGTGACAGACGGGCCAGATCCAGAAAACATAATTTTGATCTTGAAAACTCAAAGCATCCTCTTCAACAGGCATAAGGAAGGTAAGCATGCTATCTCAAATAACATTTTATGTTGATTTCTTTAGTGGCTATTGCAGTCAATTTCTGGTTTCTGGCTTGCCACATCGTTATGTAGCTATGGCAAAGGGCTTCAAAGTAGGACTTTTTCTTCTGTGAAATAAATTTATCTGCAGTAAAACTAAATTCAGAAAAGCATTAATAACTTTTTGAAATTCTCTGCACCAATACTAATCAGGCTGAATCTTCCTTCATATATAACTGACAGTTCTGACTATGCAGAAGAATCCTCACTCGTACTCAGTCACCCAGATGGCAGTTTCTGTGTATAAATGAGATTTGTCTGATTTTTAGTAGCCACATGAGTGTAATCTTGCAGAAATTCAGACTAGTGTTAGAATTCTCTGGTGAATGTGCTGCAACATTACCTCTTTCACAGCCCAGCTGGGAAAGAGGGATTGTTAGAATACCCTAACCCTTGGCTCTAGCTACAGTCCCTGGCTGGCAGCTGCTGGCATGTCCTAAGTCTTGCAGAGTCAACAATGTTCTATGTAAGTGTTACGTTATAATGGTAAACTAAGAACCTCATCTGCAGTCATAGCTCTGTCAGTTGTGTGGAGGTAGTGACAAAATTAGTGTAGACTTACATAGGTCAGCTCACAATCGGCCCCATACTGCAAGATGAAATTGTTCTTTAGCACTGTTGAACCCTAAAGGAATGAAAAATATAATTATTTAAAACACATGGTTGCTGTGTCAAACTGGAAAAGGTTTAGGAATAGGCTGATTGTTAGACAAACCTGGCCTAAGACAGACAGATAAAGCTGTACTTGTATTCCTCTGGAGACAGACAAGCATCATCTGGAAGCCTCTGAGCCTGGGGGCTTGCTGAGCTGGAGATAAGTCTTTTTAATCTTAAATGAGTTCGTTCCCTGAAGCTCTGTCCGCTTCTAGCATGAGCAGTCTTACATGACAGGGAGTCAGATTGTGTGGACTGCTCAGTCTTGCTCCAGTTTTCCCAGGTGTTGGCTTTCTTTGACTCCTAGACATTATCTATCTAATATCTTTCACTGATAACTATGTGGTGGTTTAAATTGCTTTGACTCTGCATATATGTAAGCTTTGACTCTTTTCTTTCAGAGTTGAAACCTTACAAGTATGCGGGCTATCCTATGCTGATAAAGACTATTACCATTGAAACATCAGATGACCTTTTGTTTTCCAAAGAATCTCCTCTGTTGCCAGCTGCTACAGAACTTGCTTTCCATACTGTCAATTGTTCAGCATTAAACGCAGAAGAACTGAGAAGAGAAAATGGAATTGAGGTAAATAGAAAGAAACTTATTGAAATTATTTTTTTTGTCTAACTATTCCGCAGCTGACAGCCCTAGATCCTCAATGCATAGGACATCAGATGCCATTGAGAATCACTTTTGGTCTTGTAGAGACATCCATTTTTACTGTCTCTTTTCTGGATGCAGTAGGAGAAGCCTCTTGCAGAGTATTTGCCTTCCTGAACCTTTATCAGTTTTTATTGTGACTGAACTTACGTATCATCCAATCCTTACAGGTACTGCAAGAAGCATTTAATCGTTGTGTAGCAGTCTTGACTCGTTCTAGTAAACCAGATGATATGTCTGTACAGGTAAGTTGCAGCATAACTGATTGTATCAGCTTCTCAGAAAATACATATATATATATAAAAAATATGGTATAGATAGCATATGACAATAAATATAACTGTGTATATATAATATAAAATATTTAATATATATAATACTATATCAAAAATAGGATTGTAAACATGCATTTCCCCTCCACTTGCAACCAATAAAATACTGCTTTTTGTAGGTGTGTGGCTATATTAGTAAGTGTTACAGTGTAGCAGCTCAGTTTGAGGAATGTAGAGAGAAGATTACAGAAATGCCTAACATCATTAAGGACCTCTGTAGACTGCTGTATTATGGCAAGGTAAGAAGTCCCCTCCTTTGCCTAAATGGGTATTTGACTGTTAAATATTTAGGGGAATGCTCTGGTTTTGAGGGAGATAAGACAATTGTAGAGGCTGATCAAACCGTTCTGTAAGATTGCAGCTAATCATTGTGCGATACAGAACTCTACTGCTTTGTTCTCAACACTTGTTTTTGAATCCGTTTAGTAGACTTAAAATGCAATCACTATAAAGATTCAGCTGCTTTTCCCTTTTAACTGACTTATGTCTGGTTAATTTGGTTTACTGTACTAAATTGGTACATAAAAGTAGTAGAGCTAGATCTTGCGTAAGCAGATAAACTCCTAAATCGGCATAAACTCTGGGAACAATATTAAAGAAGTTTTGTGCCATTTAGCTCTTTAGAACTTACCTCATGTTACAGAAATGATGAATTTTGTCTAAATTAAGAAGGCTTGTCTTGAACTTTTAATGTGAGGTATATGAAAACAGGAGACCATAGAAAACAGAAGACTAAAACCAGATTATAGTAACTGGCTATAAGTATTTGTCTGTTCTTTGGTCCCTGCAGAGCGCATGTATTGCCATAAAAAGCTCACCTGGGAATCTCTGCCACCTTCTTGGTTTGTTTTTCTACCAGTTCATCAATGCTCCTTTCTAATCATATGAAATAACCATGCAAGTACTCCTCCTTTGAAGGATGACAACTAATTAGCCATGTTTCTTGGCTATCAGACACTTAACTTCAGCTACAGATGTTGTTCTGTCTACTTCAGTTTTCATCTCTGTGCTACTTAGATAGTACTAGAACTAGCAAGTTTTGGCTTTAAGCTTTTGCTTGGTAAGGAAGCCAGTTGGCTTTCTTTGGTCACAAGTACTAAGGCAAACTTTTTTTCCTCCCTCAGAACATACCACGAGTAGCTGCTTTGGGAGTGGAATGTGTTAGCTCCTTTGCTTTAGATTACTGGCTACAAACACACTTGTTCCAAGCTGGAGTTCTCTGGTACTTACTGGGTTACCTCTTCAGCTATGACTATACGCTAGAAGAGAGTGGTATTCAGAAAAGTGAAGATTCCAATCACCAGGTAATATTAACAAGGTGCATGCTTTCAGACATCAACAGTTGTTGCTTGCCATCTCTCATTAACGATATAAGTATGTTCAAATACTTGTTAGAATCATTGAAGTATGTGAACAGTTAATGTTAACAGAGACATTTTGGAAGGGGACTTTTGTGTAGTAGTGTAAATAATGTTGTTTGGGTTTTGTGTTCTTCTTTGTTTTTTAAAGAGTAGCTTATGTTTTGAGTTCAAATGTTAAAGCTGCCAAAACCTGTAGTTTCTAATAGACTTAATGCAAGAGATTATCTACAATGAACAGTAAAAAAGTAAACCTGTGCTATCAGAAAAAGTCCTTTTCTCTTGAGGCTCAACTGAGGGGATTGTCTAGTGATACCATGAACTTACCTGCTTTAGGACCATACTGTCCCTTTGCCCCACTGCTAAGTGGCTTCACACTTCCATTTCTTTAAATGGTGAGCCTCGAAGTATGGCATTTCTTCCTCAGCTACTGCATGAGATGATCTTTGGACTGTGTGTTGTAGTTATTAACTCCTGTATCACTGTCATAAAAGGCTTATGCTGATATTTGACTGTGCTACTAGGAACCATTGTCTGGGCAGAAGCTATCACACTAAAGCTATTTAATGTAGCTTTCAGCTCATCTTGATGACCCAGTTTTTCCTCCTTATCAATGCTTATGTCTAACTGCATTTATGAAGCCCCCAATATGGTGATCATATTGTGCTGTTCTGCAGTACCTAGTGTTTTATTAGACATCAGTGCATAACCAGTGAAGCAGTGCATAATTAGTGATGCAGATAAATAGGGAATCGCAGTTCTGTTTATTTTGGTGCAGAACTGTTGGACAACTCTTTCTAGCTACTCTAATACTTCTTCAGTAAGCTCTAGCTTTTTAATAGCTGTCTTTGTATTTTTCAGGAGGTAGCAAATAGCCTTGCTAAGCTCAGTCTCCTGGCCTTGAGTCGCCTTGGAGGGTATCTCTCTGAAGAACAAGCTACACCTGAAAACCCAACGATCAGGAAAAGCTTGGCTGGAATGTTGACACCCTATATTGCAAGGAAACTCGCTGTGGTCAGTCCTACTGAGGTAAGCATCTGTTTGCCAAAATTTTCTTTAGTGATTTATGGAAGGAGTACGTGGCCACTTATAAAACACTGAACTCTCCTAGACCAACCTGATTCAGAGAACAGCAGTGTGATTTTTCTTGGCGGTTGGAGCAACTGCAAGGAAAAGCTGTTTCAGCCTCAAACATGATGGACAGGAACAGTACCCTATATAATAGTAGGGCAAAACAAATACGAGAGCAAAGAAGTTGAGGTAATTGCTGAAAGCTTAAGGATATAAAGATAATGGAGAGCAAAGGCTAAACTACTCTCTTTAATGGTGTCAAGGAAGTCATCTGCAAAGAGATGCTGCAAGTGCTCTTGCTGCTCACTGTCAAAAATAGGAGAATCTGAACTGGAATTTAGTCTCTGCAGAACACATGTGTTGCTATAAAAAGCTCATCTGGGAATCTCTGCTGCCACCATGAATTGTTTTCCCACCAGTTCCTCAATGCTCCTTTCTAATCATATGAAATAACTATTCAAGTACTCATACTTTGAAGGATGACGACTGATTAGCCATGTGTTAAATTTAGGGGAAAAAATATTGAATTTCTGTGTTTGGGGGGGTGGGGGTGGTTTTTAAATTTAGATTGTACTGTACTGAATTTACACATACTGTTTCTCAGATATGTGGAAGACTTGACACTTAATCTGTTTATGAAATTGGTCTGATTGTTAATGAGACTGTTTCAAGATTTAAGTTAATCCACAGCGATTCATGTGCATAATGATCCAGAATTAAGTTGTAAACGTGTTACATCATGTAAATTCCATATTTCTTAGACTCTGAAGATGCTTAACAGTAACACAGAGAACCCCTACTTGATCTGGAACAATGGTACAAGAGCTGAATTACTTGAGTTTTTGGAATCTCAACAGGAAAGCATGATAAAGAGAGTAAGATACTTTAAATCCCACTATTACTTCTTTGAACTATTTCGTGTTTTGATACAGCCGCTTGTAATGCGGTGGTATAGCTAACACAAATATTCACTGTCACTTTCTTTATTCAGTAGTCTTAAACAAAAAAACTAAGAGTTCGTTTGTTTATTTCTTGTAATGCTTCAGTCTGTCTTGAGCTTCTGATTTTGCTAAAGCCTTAAGTTTCCTGTTCAAGTATTGTCTATTTCATTATTGGGTTATAGTGTTACACTTTCTACAAGATTATTTTCTGTCTGAGCTTGTGCTGCTTATCTCTGCTTAAAGGGTGATTGTGACAAGAGCTATGGATCTGACTTTGTCTTCAGTGATCATGCAAAGGAACTTATTGTGGGAGAGATCTTTGTTAGAGTCTACAATGAGGTCCCTACGTTCCAACTAGAGGTGAGATGTAGCTAAAGCTAGTATTTGGAATGTTACTACTTCATCTGTCAGTGCAAACAGGATGAGGAAAATATGAAATCTTACCGAAATTTCCTTCAACATGATCAGCATGTTACGGGATATCTCTCTATCGGAGTTGAATAAATTAAAAAGAACAATGAGTTTGTTTATAAGATGTGCTGCTTTGGATGGCTTAATGCCTTTTCTCTACAAGCTTGTGCTGCAGACACTCAGGTTTATTCAGTAATTCCAGGAGGCAGTGACTCTGCCTAGTGGCTTTACTGACCATCTGTATATGGACAAACATACACCTTAAGAATGCTATTGAAGTAGTGGCAGCTCTCTAAGGGTATACTTGGAGATAAAGAGGGTTAATCTGCTCCAGACTTTATAGTGATCAGAGTAGAAGTGTTTCGGGTCTGGAAGAAAGGGATATGTGAAATACAGGAGAAGTTATTTGGATACGCTTTCTTCTAGTGCAAATACTGTTGCATCACATGTCTAAAAATGCTCTCATCTCCAATTTAAAGCTTCCTAAAGCATTTGCTGCCAGCCTCTTGGATTACATTGGCTCACAAGCACAGTACCTTCATACGCTAATGGCAATAACACAGACTGGGAAAGTAGAGTCCAATCAACATGGAGATCGGTTACGGAGAGTTGAAATGGCCCTGGAGGCTCTGAGAAATGTGATAAAACACAACCCAGGTATGCTTAAAACTGAACTTCCCTGATAGGCTTTCTTGTGTGGGACCTTAAAAAATGCAGAGCTCTGTAGTCTTTATCTTCCAGTGAGAAGGAAGCTTGTTTTGCTGGTTAACAGGCTTTAGCCATATAGGCTTGCTGCTGCTTTTTTTTTCCCTCCTGGAGAACATTATCAATAGATGTGTTGGTTTTGTGTGAAATCCAAGCCTTATCTAGTTTCTTCTCTGAAACATTTATTGGGTTTTAACTGTAATTCTAGCTGGCTGTTGCCAGGAAGACTTAAACCTCTTGGATGAAACTTTCTGGAATCCTTCAAAGACTCTTTAACTGACTTTTTTTTAAACTTCCTTGCGTCAAAAAGAACCTCCTTGAGCTGAGTACTGCGTACTATAAACCCCTAAAAGCATGTCAGGGCCTTACTAAAGCAGGAGGAGAAGATGCTCTTGAGAGTAGGTAGCTAATACCAGCAAAGATTCATGAGCAGATATCAATGTTAAGCCTGGAAAAGCCCAAGACACACGATTGGGATGTTTTCCTACTATATTATATGTTATTTCTAAAAGCCACTCATGTTACTATTTTGGCTTCTAATAGTAGGTGGGTAGGTTGTTCTCAGACTGGATTCCCTGTATTTGGCAATTGTAACCGTGGAGGCAGGTGTTACTGCTGCAGATACTCTGAGCTGAGAGAATAAGAAGGGGCAAGTGTATTTGAAGACAAGAAGTACTGATAACCAGTGATAAATAACTGGACTTGCTTAGTTGTCTTGTAAGAATGTAAGTAACTGCGTAGTCCAAGAACTAGCTCAGTTACTTGCCTTAGAGGGAGGAAGTAGCCTCTCAGTTTGAAATACTGTTGACCTGAGACTTTATGGAGGCTAGATTAATAGACAAGACTCCGGAATTTTCTAATTCTGTGGCAGGTGCTGCCCTGTAGGAGGTGTTATAAATGCTGTGGCAGACTGTATACAGACATGTGGTCTTTAACACCTCTGTAGTGAATTGGGGGCTTGGGATGGCCTTCAGTTGGTGTTGAATGCGTTGGCTAACATGAAGAGAATAACTTACTTGGTCTCTTGCAGGTTCTGAGTGTGAGTGCATAGGTCACTTTAAGTTGATATTCTCCCTTCTACGTGTTCATGGAGCTGGCCAGGTGCAGCAGTTGGCTCTGGAGGTAAAAAACCCAACCCACCAAAACAAAACCCCAAACCCCCTATGTCTGGATGCTCTACGTAAGCAGCACAAGCAAATCTGATTGGGTATCTGTTAGAGCAGGACCTAAAAAGTATTAAGATTGGGGTTCCAAGGAGTCAGTTCCTCCTCAGAGGAACAAGTGATAGCTTCTTGCCTGTATTTTTGCGCCCTTCTTCACTGAGGTGACAAGACAATTTGGTGGCAGAAATAAGCATTGTAAATGTTAGCAGTATTGGCTGGTGTGGTGACAGACTTTATCATATACTGCATTTTCTGGACGATGCCTTAACAGCTGGAATATGATCAAGTGTTGTTTCTGATCTTTTACAGGTAGTGAACATAGTAACAAGTAACCAAGAATGTGTTAACAACATTGCTGAGGCAATGGTTCTTGCTAACTTACTGGCACTCCTGCATTCCTTACCTTCAAGTATGTACCATATACTTCTGAAGTCTTGCAAGGCAAAGTGTTTTGTACTCAGAAATCACTCAGTAGAAAGCTCAGCTAGCAGCTGCCTTCTGAGTTTTAGGTTAAAACGTCATTTCAGTGAGGACAATTTAAAAAAAAGTTCTGTGTAACCTGTTTATTGTCTTAAATGTGTGAGCTGAAACATGAATTGCAGGTATTTGAATTGTGTAGTATTTCATTGACTAATTTTTTTAGGGAATTTAAGTAGTAAGCATCTAATTAAGAAATTATGCTGTACTAGAATGTATGATTGATTTGACGTTCCTTAACTAACTGAATTTAGCCAGTTATCCCTAAGCTTGCAATTGTCCTAAACTTATTGCAGTTTTGATACAGCTTTCTGTTAAGATCAGTTTAGTTCATCTTTGATTACTTAATAGTCTATATGGCACAAAGTTCTTCATACTTTTTGTTTTGACAGGTCGGCAGCTCGTCCTTGAAACTTTGTATGCTTTGACATCTAGCACAAAAATAATTAAAGAGGCCATGGCAAAAGGTATAGTACCACACTGAAAGCAAATGTGTCTGCAACGCTGCACTTAAAGTAAATACAGTGGCCAAATCTTGCTCTTCCCTTCAGAACAATCAGTGTGGAATTGGTGAATTCATACTACTTGTGACCAGAAAAAAATTTGAATGTTTTCCTATCTCTTTGTACAGGTGCTTTAATCTACTTACTAGATATGTTTTGCAACTCAACTCATCCACAGGTCCGAGCCCAAACAGCAGAGCTCTTTGCTAAAATGACTGCTGATAAGCTGGTGGGTCCAAAGGTAAGAGGCTTAACTCTTGTTGGAACTCTTACCTTGATATCACCAGCCCCTCTTGAAGGAGGGAGCAAAAAACTCCCTTCCGTGACTGGAACATTGATGTGAAGAGCAGTCTAGCTTTTTCAAAATGGTTAACTCTTAATTTGTGAGCAGATTTCTGGAAGTAGTTGTATTTCTTGTAACTACTTTAAGCAGTTTGATTTCCACGTGCAATGACTTTAACATTAGATACCTAGATTTCAGGCCTGTCAATGGCTATCGCTATTTAAAATCATAGCACTGTTTTATTTTGTGGTGTTGAGTTCTAGGAGTTGGCAATACAGCACTACAAATAACTGGACTTTCTGGAGTTCTCTATTTTTCTGTTGGTTCGTTTGACTTACGGTATACTAAATGTCAGTCCTGTTCATCCTTTCTAGGTTAGAATTACACTAATGAAATTTTTACCTGGAGTCTTCATGGATGCCATGAGGGACAACCCTGAAGCTGCTGTTCATATCTTTGAGGGAACTCATGAAAATCCTGAGTTAATTTGGAATGACAACTCCAGGGAGAGAGTATCAACAACAGTTCGAGAAATGATGCTTGAGTACGTGGCGACCTACTAAGGATTTCCTTAATTGAGACACTCTTTTAGTGGCAGTAAACCAGAGTGGCTGTAGAAGTGTCAGACAGAGCTCTGCCTGTAAAAGTAGAATCCTTGCAAGCCCGACTTCAGTGAAAAGAAACTTGTTCATTGTTTGTGTATTTCACTTGTAACTTAGTAATGCAAGTGTGTTTTGTGCACAATCCAGGTATTTGCTCACTGGGGAGGAGTTAAAGTGAGGAGAAAATGTTTAGAAACTGGAACTCCATCACAATGATGGAGGGAGACTGGGATGTCAAGTAGGGAGGACGACTGCTTCTTTTACTGCTCGTTAAAACTTACTTTCTTTTTAAAGGCACTTTAAACTTCAGAGGGACAACCCTGACACTAACTGGAAGGTAACAGTATACTGTTGTTGCTTTGGATGTGTCCGGGCAGACTATAAGCCAGCTGATAATAAACGCATGTATGTAACCCTCTGACAGGCTTTTACTCTTGAAGTACCAACAGGAACTCACTGCTGTGCAGGCATAAATGTTTTAATATTGAATTGATGCTTTCATTATTTGTTATACCTTGAAATCAGACACTTTATTGTCAGTGGTTTTTCCAGTAATACTCTGAATTTTCTGATAGTTAGGTCACTAAAACCTATCAGAAGTTCAGCAACAAAGGAGAATACAGATTTTTTGGAAAAAAGCCCTTTCACTTATTACATAGCTGTAGTAAACATGCTCTTGGTAAATGTTCAGGAATGTCAGTAAGCCACTGAGTCTCAAAAATGATTGTCCTGAGCCATTCCATCACATCAGGTCAATCAATGAGATGTTTCAGGCTGTAGCAGTTCCCAATATCTGTGAAAGGCCAGGCAGGACTTACTCCCAACAGTGGTCTAGTTAGACATTAAAACAACTTCTAAACACATGCTGTTTTGAGGTGGAAACTGGGAACTTCTCTAGGTTAATTGTGAGAAACCTTCCCCTGAAGTGTGCAAGAAAGAAAGGAAACGGCTGTTTCATCAGCCTTGTCACTGTTACTTCTCTTGAACTAGTGTTTATCACTAGTGTGGTTGTAGACTCGGTTACTTGTGCTCTTTGAAAGAAAAGTCCACTGCAGTAGTACTGCCTGCATTCTTTCTACTCACACTTCTTACCTCGTGTTTCCTCAAGTGTTTATTGGTCTTGCACAGCTCCGTTTCAGAGAATACAGTTAGCTCAGTGACCCTTACCACTTAGTCGTGATATTAGACAAACAATTACATCTCTCTTAAATATCCTTGCCAATAACTCCTACTTTACATTTCAACAGCTGCCTGAAGACTTTGCTGTGGTGTATGGTGAGGCAGAAGGTGAACTTTCAGTAGGAGGAGTCTTCCTAAGGATTTTTATTGCCCAGCCGGCCTGGGTTTTACGGAAACCAAGAGAATTTCTCATTGCACTGTTGGAAAAGTTTACTGAACTACTGGAGAAAAATAACCCCCATGTAAGATGATTTTCTGATTGTGCTCTTTGAATTTGTGTAGTGGTCTTAAGCAACTAGTCTTTCAGTATCTGATTAACTTCAGTTCTCACACTTTCTTCCCAGAATGAATGATTTTTTTTTTACTGCTTTCTGACTCTCTGTAAAAGCATGTAGATGTGTTTAGGCAACTTCTGAACATGAGTCAGTACTTTTAAACTCCCTGAAGCCACAGAACTAGCTTCAGTAAGTCCTTAGAGGCTTATTTTGTGGTAGAGATGAGGCTTAACAAATGAAGTGTCTTTAATTATTCCATGACTGACCAACCTAAGAAAATGGCACTTGTTCTACACTGCCTCAATTTTCAGGTCTTGACACTTCTAATGTTCTCCTGCAATGCTAACTTCCCACTCTGGTGTAAATTATGTGACATACACAAGGCTGCCACCTAACAATTAGTGTAATGCAGTAGAACTAACGTGTTGCAGTTTGAATGAGAGCAATGTTCAATTAGGTAACTTAATGATTTTAGTAATGGAATTTTATAGTGTTCAGACAGATTCTGGGTTAGACTTGCAGGGAGGCAACTAACTTGTACATTGAATAAAACAGACATCTTTGCAGTAAAGTTGCAGTAGCCGTTTGCATGGGCATGCGGAATACAGCAAGTGTGGTGACTACTGCTGCACAGACTGCACAACCCACTAAGACATTTGGGTGGTCAGCCTAAACATCCGTGGTATCCAGCTTCCACTGAGCAAGTTAGCACGTGTGCTGCTGTGTGTGCAGAGGCTGCAGCCAGACACTGGCTTCTCTAGATACTGGAAATAGAGCTTAGAACCTTCTGTGTGATCTGTGTTCATGAAACTAGTGAATGTCTGTCACTGTTGGAGCTGATCACCTTCTTATAAACTTCTTGTTTTATCAATTTTAAAGCGAAGTGATGTGATAAAAGCATTAAGGGAAAAAAACCCTTATAATGAAGAGTAAGTAAGAAATGTTACTATTATGGTAATACACAAGGCTTTACTGAGTTATATTTTCTGTTTTTTGTTTTTTTTTTCTGCAGGGGGAAACTTTAGAAACCATTACCACAGCAACCGTGTGCCTGTTCAGTGCCCAGCCCCAGCTAGCTGATCAAGTTCCTCCGCTTGGTCATCTTCACAAGATAATCCAAGCTATGAATCACAAGAACAATGCCATTCCTAAAAGTGCCATACGTGTCATGCACATACTGTCTGACAATGAGGTACTGAATCATTTAAGTGCTCAAACGGAAAAAACCCATAACTGGAATTATTTGTATTGTTTAGTAGTGTTCCAAGAAGGGCATTATTCTGACTTAAATACTGTGACCCAGATGAGCAGGGACTTACAGCTACTTGATGGGGAATTGATAGATTAAAGACACTGAGAAATTGATGGTCTTGGCTGACTGTATCTGCCATAACCGTCAAGCTTGGCATAAAATAAAGTACTCTGGATGTTTCTGTCTCTCTATAGCTTTGTGTTCGAGCAATGGCATCACTAGAAACCATTAGCCCTCTCATGAATGGAATGAAAAAGAGATCGGATGTAATTGGTGTAGCCTGTGAAGCACTTAATCGAATGTTTCAGAAGGAACAAAATGACTTAGTAGCCCAAGTAAGTAGAATATTGTCAGTCTGTAAAATGTGCTATTTTTATATTTGGCTATCCAGTCTGCTCATAAGAACAGAGGTACCATTCAACTTCAGTGTCCAGGATGCTTCCCAGAAGCTATCTAGCTAATGTGCTTTTTTTCCCCAAGTAATGTTGGGGAGGTTGGAAGCCCTTTATCCAAAATGTGGACCTGTTCGATGATGCCTCCCGGGCACTGAAGCTTCATGCATAGGGTCGTGGTGGCTTGTGTCTGCTGAGAAAGCATGACATAGGAATGCCAGGTAATTCAGTGGAGTTTACACCTGGGTGGGGCAGAACTGCTGGACAGGATCTTTGCTTTCTCTTGTTTGTATTTATGCAGCTGAGGAGAAGTTGAGTAGGTTAACATACCTAATAATAGCTGTTGCCCTTCTGGTTCACACTAATGCTAGTAATGTAGAGCATCTGTATGGAACTTGCTAGTCCATGTTAAGACAACTCATTTGTGTATGTTTGCAGGCTTTGAAAGCAGATTTGGTCCCTTATCTTCTAAAGCTGCTTGAAGGTATTGGTCTTGAGAACCTGGAAAGCCCATCTGCAACAAAAGCTCAGATTGTTAAAACCCTGAAATCCATGTCTCACAGCCTGCAGTATGGAGAACAGGTAAGTACTGACAAGTCCTTAAGTGGGCTTTGTACGCTTGGAAGATCAAACTCTGAACATTCCTTGTTTAATTTTACGGGTGTTGTGTGCATCATTCCACCTAAAACGTTAACATCGTGTAACTACGAAATCATTATGGGTTGGAACATCTCCATCTCTTTCTTGTGGAGAAGTCATCGGCTCAATGCATGAGAAGAGCACTAATAAAAAAGACAAATCCCAAATGCAGAAATGTTCTACAGACTTGTAGGCTTCTACTGGCAAGTCTTTAGAACTTCTTAGAAATGTAAATGCTTTCCTGTTTCCTGGATAAATACTGTTGTAAACAACTGCAGCGGTGTTATGGATGTGTGTTCAAGCTGGTAAAATTTGTCCCAGTAACTCCTAGTTCTTGGTGCCTTTCTCTTACCCTTGTGTTGAAAGCTTTCTTAAAGGGTAGGAAACTGGGGATAGGTCTTCCCACCCAATTGGCCCTATCTTGCTACAGTACAGGAAGAGTCCTGTCCTACCTCAGCTTTAAGATGCATGGCAAGTGGTTGGTTGCTTTTCCTTGTCACCTAACTGGGGAATGAGGGAGAAAGTCAAGCTGTTAAATGACTTTTCTTTATGAGCCTTCCACATTATGTCTTCAGCTGCACAACTCAAGTTGCCACAGCCTCCTTGGAAATGTATGCTTCTGTATCGTAGCCTACACTACTGCCATGCTATTTGGTAATCCCTTCAGAACGGTTTGGTTCCAGAAAATGAATTTGTTCACCTAGAACATTACAAATATCACTTGCTTATTGTGTCAATCTCTTCAAATACTGTAGGTAAATGAAATTCTGTCTCGTTCTTCTGTGTGGAGTGCCTTCAAGGATCAGAAACATGACTTGTTCATTTCTGAGACGCAAACAGCAGGATACCTCACAGGTTAGCAACCCTTTCCTATTTACATCCTGAATCATACTGAACTTAATTGTCAGACTTGACTCTGGAGATAAGTGTTTATCCTCGGGATCTAGTGCCATCATGTGGCCTGAACATTCAATGCTGTAAAAATACAGTAAGGTTTTTTAAATACTTATCAAAAGCCAGACTTTTTTTTCTGGTCGAGAATGTATTTCTCTGGATAGTCTTTGCTGTACCTACTTCTAAAATATTAGAGCAATGGAATCTGGACACCGGCAAGTCTTGCAAGTACCCTGTAGTGATAAAGCAGAGATGTAATCAGAACTAATGAATGACATAACTTTCCATGCTTTCTCAGGATCAGTCTACTTCAAGAACAGACTGTTTTCCAAGGAGAAGTAAATGCTCTTCAGTGTCTTTAGACACTGTATTGTGCCATGTGAATTATGCTGCTTTGAGTGTTAGGCACATTGTTGTAGTATTGGAACAATTTGAATGTTAACGGCTCTTGAGTGTGAGGCCACATTCCAGTGAGACCCAGTGTGCTGGCAGAGCCCTTCTCTGTTGGGAATGGCCTTGTGCTTGCACTTGGAGCTGCGGCATGTACATGTACACACCTGTGGTGCAGCCTGGGTGAGTCTCCTGCTGGTGCCACCAAGACTGAAATTGTACCCTGGAGTGCCACCTCAGTCCCACTAGCAGTTCAGTACATCCTAGCTGTGCATGCTGCGTGCACACAAAAGATAGCGCAACTGATGTGAACTTCCTTGCGGGTAATGGCATGGTGTGGACATAATCCTGGGGCAGTTACGTTATAGCAAATCAAATTCTGGTTCTTCTTCCACTCGTGTGCAGCACTTGATAGACACATCTTTAATGACTACATTCTGCTGTATCACAGTCCAAACCCTTGCTATCACAGATTACATGCTCCATCTGAAAATACTTCATGTAACAACATGGTAGCCAATGTTGTCTAAAGCAATACATGATGCAAACTTCTGACCCCTCAATAGCCACCAGCTTGAACAATCATTTGGTCTTAAAAGTTTAGCCTCCCGGCTAGGGTGTTGAAGTCCTTTGTGACAAGTCAATATGAATGCTGCCATGTGCTGCATGGAACTTTCTCATCTAACCCAATACAGGGATCTTGGTAAAGCTTTTGAGTGCAACTGAATTAATCAGATGGCCACATAGGCAGGAAAGTTTTTCTGGCAAGATGCTAGCATGTATTTTGAGAAAATGACATAGAAGCAAATGCTTAATACTTTGAAAGTAGGTATATTGCAACACTCGATGCATTTTCCACATAGGAAAGACTCTGCCTTAGCTCTGAACAAGAGTTTTCTATTGATTGTGCCATTTAATGCTGCTGTGGCAAAGAACACTTGAATGCTTGATTCAGGTGGTACTGAATTTCCTTGGTATTTCACAAATACTGTAAGAAATATAAAGTAAACGCTGGCTGATTACTGGCTAAGAAGTGAAACTATACCAGACATTGTCAGGTGTGAGATGGGGGGGCAATACAGCTGTCCAATTGCCTTAAGGCCTGCCTGTGCTGCATTTAAATTGCCTAATGTTTAAGTGCTTGCAAATGTAGAATGCAGATGCGAAGTATAGATGGAAACCAAAGTACGAACTCTGTTTTTAACCTGCCTTATCTTGTGTTCTGCCTTATGTCTTGCTTCAAATTGCTTTGCTATTTGCACTTCCCTTGAAACTTCCCTTGCTTATTTCTCTTCCCTCAGGTGTCTCTTCTCCTTCCCTTCTAACTGGTAGCAGTCCCCTTCACCTGAGAAGTGGGCTTTAGATCTGCTCTGCCAGGCAGCTTGCTAACTTCTGTGTAGCTCTCTAAAGCAGGTAGATACCGTCTTGCAAAATGCACACCACACTTGCTGCATTCAAAGTAATAGATGCATGTCATAGAACAAATGCGTGGTCCCAAACTGCAAAACACATAGACTTGCCACCTTCAAGCATGCGGGAGCAGGAAACTAACAACTGCAGTGGCTGATACTTGCTGGTACTACCGATGAGCTAAACTTCTGAAGTATGTTAGGAATCTTCCATAATGGGAAAGTTTGAGGGACGAGAGAACTAGTGGAATTTTTGCACTAGGACATGTAAAAGTGGGTCTGGCTCTTGGCAGGTGCCACCGATGGGCCGGCAAGAAGTTCCCTTCTGACAGCAGGCAGGGTTTTTTGTACCAAAGGCATTGCTGGCTTTGCTCTCCTGCTTGCTGTGGTCACGTAGGACTGGTCACAAGGAGACAAACCATGCTGTGATGTTCTGGCTCCAGGCTGTAGTGTGAGAAGGGGGAGTGGGGCATGAAGGGACAGGAAATTTAGGGGAACTTAGTGAGCGTGACTTCAGGGGAGGAGAGTAGAGGACCCAGCAGAACTTACCATGTCAAAGATTAGCGGTGTAGGCTGAAGGTCTACTACCAACTTGATCGCTGTATTGATGCAGGAGCATGTTGTGGGTTGGCAGTTTTCTACAGTCATTAATCTGGTAAGAGTTGCTGTTGAAACACCTTGTGCTGCAACTTGAGCTTTTATTGCGTTTGAAAGTCTCTGTATGACTAAACTTTAAACTCCGAGCTTTGAGGGAGAGGGGCTTCGGCAGCAGTGCAAAACTGACTGCCCATATAGCAACTGCCATAGCTTCTTACTGTCAATAAATCTCTCTGATACAGAGCTAGTATATCCTAAGGATACTGTTACTTTTTTTAACTGAAGGCACAAAGAGCTGCCTAGGCAAGCATAAGGCAGTTCGGCCTGTTCATGGGGCAGCGCACTGAGCTTCCTTTAAATATGCGGCTGAGAACCTTTGCAACACTGAAAGCCTAAATGCGGAGCCCAGTAGTGGAATGCGTGCCTGAACTCACTTCACTTCTGCAGCTGGTCCTTTTCCGTAACAAATGAAGGCTGCCCCCTCTTTACTGCCACTTCTGTGGTGGGAGGCGTGATGGATAATGCTGGTGGTTGGGGTTCTGTTGTAACTTTCTTGGCACATCAGAATAAAAAATGCCGAGCAAGTCTGAGTAGTCTCCACAAGCTACTCCGCTTAGTGGGCTAAGATGCCTTCATTCCTAGGGTTCCTATATGCCAAAGAATCTGAAAGAAAACTCTTAAATGTTCTTGTTTAAGGTGTCTGGTTGACTTGGATGATGCATTTGAGTGTGACCAGAGGGAATAAAGCTGTTCAGTTCTTCTTTAGCATCAAGACTAATCACCAATATTCTTTCTTCCTGAAAGGCCCTGGAGTTGCTGGTTACCTTACTGCAGGGACAACATCATCTGTAATGCCCAACGTACCACCCCCGGTAGACAACGAAGTGGGAGATGTCAGCTAAGGACTGGAACTTCTTGTGAAAGAGACAGAAAGGCAGACTGGCCAGTGATGAGGAACAGCACTTTCCTCCAACACATTGAAGTGAAGTTGCTGCCTTTCCAAGTGTTTAATGACAGTGTTATTCCTTTTTCTATGACTGTTTCTTTTTTTTTAGGAAAAAGTCAGTGATTCTAATGATCACACTGTAACACAAGAAAGCACTCTGTGGATCAGCTGAAATGGGTACACGAGAATTTTTTCTTGTTGTACGTAAGCACATTTTGTTCCTTTATATTTGTTTACAAGACTGTGAATCAAACTTTCTTAGTTTTTTTATATTTTATGAATTAGCATGACTGGAGTTGAGCTACAGTCTAGAGGAATTGGGCTAAAATCACGTTGACCTCACTGTACCCCCCGTACAAGGGCATCCCTTCTTTCCCCAGTCTGATGTATGTGATCACTCCGATTGAACATGACTTGCGAGGGGTTTGTTCCTGCACCACTTCACTGATGTCCTTAATCATTAACGTTATCTTCTTCCTGAGATCAAACAGCATTAGACATCCGTATGTATAACTGGCTTGACCAAATTGACAAAGCTTCAGCAAAAAAACTTAAAAGTTGACATGTTCTGTAAGAAATTAGTGTAATTGTGAAATGTTCTATACATTATCCAGTATATAAAAACTTTCTATATTGAGTGTACATTATACAGATCATTCATATGTACATAAAATTTTAAAATAAAGGGAATTAAGAGCCTTGTTAATGAGATAGAGGTGGTGTTCTTACACAGCTGTTCTTTGAAGGCATGGGAAAAGAGGGTGCTCGGAGACCTTAATTTGAGTGTGGCTCAGTAGGGTTCCTGGGTGTTTCTTGCTCGGAAAACACATTGTGCAGGTTTTGACAGCCTGGAGCAGAAAGACGGACCCACAGGTAGTGGTACCGTGCAGGTTGTTTTCTATTGGAAATGCACTTCAGCCATTGACTTGCTGATACTTTCAACCTCCTAGAAAAGTTCTTGGCAGGAAGTAAGAGGAAACTTAAGATGGATGGAAATATAAACAGTACTTACTGCTTTCTCAAAAGAGATTTACTCTTGGTTTTAGGTATAATGAATTGAGATAAACTTATTTGTGGAAGGCTTCCAGTTCTAGGTAGTCTGAAACTGCACCACCCCGCCTGACTTCAGCAGCCGCTGCTGGCACACCCTTCAGGGGCACACGTGTGGCTGTAGGATCAAGGACAGAGCTGGCTGCACTCTCATCCTGAAGGCTGAGCCAAACAGGGCCTCTTCTCTCCAAGCTCCACCACTGTGCTGGGCTGGTTTGTTTGTTCATGCAAAAAGTAAACACTTGTAGGCTTAAGTTAATTGTTGATCAACCCTGTATAAGTTGAAAAGCGACTGTCCTGCCTTCATAGGAAGTGGAACTACTGACAGTGCTGTATGCTGTGAGCTGCCATGTTCTGTTACTGTATGAAGAGTTCTCTTGTAAATAAGTACTGTTGAAGAGGATTGTTACAGAGGCAAAGCTGAGGAACTCGTGACCTTTGAGAACTTCACCAAGGTGCATTGGGCGTAAATGGCAGAGCCTGTTTTGGCAGCAGAGGAGGCTGTGAACTGCCCTGTGCTGGTCACTGCTGGTTCCAGTCAAAACCTCTGCTCCTCAGAGGGGAAGGTGCCACCTATGCTTCCACACACTTAAGAAAGAGTGGGAGCAGCTGGGGCCAGGAGATGGGAAGAGGCTTCTGAGGCTGCACAAAAGGAGATGCAGAAGGAAAGATGCAAGGGAAGACAAAAGGGGCATCTATCAGGAAAACCATGAGGAGATGTGTTTGGAGAAACAAAGCAGAGGAGTAAAAAGTAAGGAGTAGCAGACAAACTGTTACATGCTGGCCCCAGCCTCACCTGAGGGGAGGTGGGAAAAGGACTGAGCGTAGCCATAGTTAAAAGGAAGGCAGTTCAGGGCAGGAACTGGGGAGGAGAGAGGGTTGCATTGAGGCTGGGCTTTGGAAAGGGAAAAGAAAGGTGTTTAATTGTCCTTCAATCAAAAATTAAAATTTTTTCCTAGCTTGCAATAAATAAATTGTGTTAAACTGCTGCATCAAAACTGCTTTGCCTACAATATGAGGATAAAAAGGGCTTTGGCTCAGAGTAAAGCACTTCAGGCCTGTTAGAAAATAGATTTTATTTAGTGTTATAAAGAACTCTGACAAATTCTGGTACTTACATGGCATTCTGTAAATTTTTAAAAGCAAGCTCCTGATGATTAAGTGTAATAATTACAGTGAGGAGTGAGAGAATATGTACTGCTTCTTGCGAGAATCAAGTTTCTGCATTCATCCCATTTACCTTAAACAACATTAATGCACTGAACAAAATCTTTTCTAAATCTTCCATGCATTGGAGATGGCTTTATGCTGCCATTAGATTTTTGCAGTTAGCTGCTTCGATTGATCAAGCAGTTCCCACCTCGCAATTGTTGAGAGATGAACTTCATCTGGCCCATCGGCCAGGCGCAAGGTCCGAATATAAGCAAACCTGTGTTGGAAGAGCTGAATTAGGGGTAGATCTCTAATCCTGCCACAGCAGCAAGCCAGGTGGACAGCAGGAGTGCTCAGCAGTGCTGTTTTTGCTATGGCCACCCTTTTAACAGTCTCTTTGAAAAGAGCTACCACACAGAAGATGTGCCAGGACTATCTTGCTGCAGTCACTGAGCTCTTTGGGCTGGAAATGTGGAAGGTTTGCTTCTCTCCAAGGCCATAAGGGATAAGATTGAGCTTTAGAAACAGGTCCTTTATGCTGCTGCTAAGAACTGTTTTAGGTCCCATACCAACTTTTTTTTAAGGATAAAGCAATGCCATTGCATTGGAATTGAATTATAAAAGCAATTGTTTTAAGTGTTATAGCTTAAAGGCATATGGACCATTATTTCTGGCTACCTGAGGTGAAAAATGTACCGGTGTTTTATAAAATTATCTTAAAAGGAATGCTTGGAAGCTACAGCTACGTCTCCCTTACTCACATAAAAGCCAAGGGAAAATCCTGGGACATTCCAGCTCCACCACACACTTGGATTGCACGGTCAATCACTTTAAGCATAGCTCGAGGGACAACCACTTTGGTCATAGCTATCTGTAGTTAGAAGAGAGCTCATGTTATCAGTAATAGTTTCATAAGCAAGTGAAAATGTTTAACGGTTCTCGTGAAGACTGGTATCACAGTACACTCCTTCCTCTTTGGCTTGGATGAGAGCTCTGCTGTTCCCGTTCCATGGGCAATGTAAAACTGTTTCCAGTTTCCCAAAACTATCCTGTTGTGGTGAGACAGGTGAGCACTACTTGAACAACTTTAATTTTTAAATACTTCATCAGATTAGTCTCAAAGTCTTTAACCCAGAACACTTTCCAGTCTTACAACAACCAAAAGCACAGCTTGAGCCTGTCTGTTTTCAACATGAAGTTATGCTCTTCCCTTAGAAGGATAATGTTTAGCAATACGTTCTAGCTTATCTTTTAACCAGTTGCATGGACAAATATTGCAGCCCTGAGTCTGAGCCCAAGCCTGCCAAAAAAAAAGTTACCTCTTTTCTTGCTTTTCTGTTGCCTGACGTGTCAATCTTGCTGGCTGTTTTTAGCGTAAGCAGTCGTGCCTGTTCTATGTTAAGGCGGCATTCAGCGATCCAGTGGGCAACGACCTCCTGCAGAAACCGAAGCCAACAACCAGAAAGTCAGTGAATGCCACGTGGCCTGTCTGGGTAAACTGCCCTAGGGAGGATGTGTGTTAGTCATTTAGATACACCCTTGGGCCAATTAAATCTAGTTTGATGCATGTCATCTACTATGAGGGGAAAAAAAAAAGGAAAGAAAACACTTTGACAGAGATACTAAAGGTAGCGCAGTTCTTTTCCTTGTGGAAAAGAGGATAAAGCTGAAAAACTTCTGATTCCCATTTCCCTGAAACCCTTCAACCCCTGCGTTTTATTCCCTGCTTTCCATTACCCGCTACCACGACTCACACCCCTCTTGCTGTGTAACATGCCCCAGTATACAAAAATTGTGGGGTGAAAAGAGGAGAAAGAATCAGTTCTGTTTTGCTTAAACTACTGGTGGTGGTGTGTTACACATCCAGGCAAACAGCTGCAGGGTGGTGCCTGCTGCATCTGGCTGTTCACATTGATGATAAATTAGTAGCTCCCTTGATCCAAATGAAGTTACCATCTTGGCAGCCCTTCCCTGCTCCTCTGAGGTAATTCCCCTCTGTAGCCAACTACCACAGTAGAAAAAAAATGTTCATGTGATGCTTGTCAGTGCAAAAGCTGGTTGGAGCCTGAGCCAGCCTCAGGCACACACTCCTGCCTGCAGCATGGATGTTGTAGCCTTGGCAGCCACAGGAGGCAAGAGCAAATGTGCGGCACTCACTTCAGTGTAAAGTCTGGGGGCTCAGCTTACCCCATTGCAGGAAAGTCAGTCTGAACCTGGCCAGAGGTGCTCAGACACGTTCTTCTGCTGACACCTCCCGGGGGGGTGTAACTTAATTACTGCCACGCGGGCAGTGGTGACAGTTGGCCTGTTACCCAAGGCAGCCAACAGCCTCACCAATTGCTTAGCTATCCCTGAGCTGTGAAGAACCTAGGCTGGCTGCACAGTGACACCCCCCCCCCAGGTCATGCCTGTGGCTTCATCAAACATTGTTTTTTACGTTGACGAGCTTCTGAGAAGCAGAGTGTGCCTCATCCAACTCTTACTAATTCTAGGTTACGGTGATGAATGGGAGTTTGGCAATGACATGACTGGAAAATGGATATGTAAGATTATTCCCTCTGGATCCGTGCAAACAATTTTTTATAACCTGTGCCAGATGCTAATTTTCCTCTTTCCGTTGCCTTTACTTGTTTTTTCCAATAGTCATCCTATCTGTTGGGTAAGAGTGAGGAAATGTGATAGGCCAACTACTAAATGCTGATGGTTCCTATAAAAAGCAGACTGTTGTCTTGATTATTCTGGCGAGCTCGCTTGCACGAAACAGTATTTGAATTCCAGAGCAAGATAAAACCAAAAATCACAGTGTGGCCCCGGTTTGCTCTGTACTTTCATAAGTAAGTACAAATAATTGATCAGAGAAGTAAAATTTTAGTCAAATTTAGGTCCTGGAGGGTCTCAAGTAATCATGAATGGAGATGTCTAGGTGACAAATTCAATACACAAAAATTGTGAATTTAGATTGTAACTACAGAAACATAAGCTGGATGCCTGAAAAAATACCTGTCCAAACTGATCAATGAAAGCAGAGAAAAAACCATGGGTGACAAATCTGTATTCAAATCCAGCAAAGGATATCCAATTCATTGCACGGGGGAAAAAAAAAATCTTGTAGGTTATAGTGAAAACTGGGAGCCTCGCAATGTGGTTTTTTTCCCTACCACCTGAGGCATTATGAATAGGAGTTCAAGGTTAGGGCACATCTACTGCAGTGTCCATTGTCAGAGTCACAAGGTTCTGTGTGGGCAAAACAAGGGGTGATGTCTGGAGCATGCAAATCGAGAAAAAGAGGGAACACACTTACGTGGTGATACAGTTTCTTCCCGAAAGTCTCTCTTTGTGCTGCGCGCTGGCACATTATCTGTAAAGCGGTTTCAGCCGCACCAATGGACCTCATGCAGTGATGAATACGGCCTGGCCCAAGCCGACCTTGAGCTATCTCAAACCCTCTCCCCTCACCTGGTTGGAGAGAAAAACAGGCACATGCAGACTCCTTGATTCCTGCTTGAAACGATCCATGGCTCTGAGCAGAAGTGGCCTCATAGCACCAGAGCTAGAAGGAAGCTTCTTGAAAGTTTATTGTGCAGAAGTGTTGCTTGTTTACTCCAACTAGATCTATATTGGCACGCTGTTGATGAAACAGCACAAAGTACACTCTGAGGTGGTTTCTGAGAGGGTTTGATTTACCTGATTTAATTTAAATGTTGTTAATCTTACTTTGAAAAATAACATCTATCAATCAGATGATTTGGTATGAGAATCTGGGGGGGAAGACATTGAGGTTTCCAGGTCCTAGGGCTACTCAAGAGAGACAGCTCTTTCAGGGACACAAAAATAGCAGAGAGGAAATACTATAAATTCTGATGTCTTCTAACTGAGAGATGTAAAGCTCTCCCTGCAGAAGGTCACAGTGCTGGCCTACTCATTCTTTCTTTTCTTTTTTCAGTTCTGCTAAGCCTGCAGGCAGCCAGGCTTGGACAGCCACGGACTACAGCAGAACGCTCTTTTTTTAAAAGACTCTGTAAAGTCTATGAGAACTGGTTTTGGGGAAAGAACGCCACTGAGTTTCTGTTTTGCTCTGCCTTAGGGCAGTGATTTTTGCATGACAGCTACAGCTTCCCTGCTTCCTTCAATCACCTTTCTGCTCTAAACAAGTTCTACGCTTCAAGCAGCACATAGACTGCCAAAGGAAGAGTGGGCTCCCTGTTACGTATGTTTAAGACCGACCATAGCTGGACTCACCTTATCTGAGGAATCCCCCGTAAGCTGTTTACAATAACTTACGGTAATTCATAAAATAAACACCATTTCATAAAACTTCATTCATTGCTGTATGTATTAAAAAGGAATTAATACTGAAACTCACCCAGTATTATATTGGAGACAGGTACTCGCACGTCATTAAAATGTATCTCAAAATGTCCTCCATGGATCTCATCTACAGGGATAGAGAAAACACACAGCAGGGTAAAACAAAGGAAGATAAAAATACAGGCCTTCAGCCCTAACTCTTTTTCTACATATGCGTTTTACTCATTTATTTCATATATGATATTTCTTAGTATTGCTGCAGTCCCTGAGATTATTAACAAATTAATACACGTATAGCTGATAAATATTATCACCTACCCAGATAGCCAAACACCGAGAGGGGTCTTATGAGCTTCAGCCCTGGAGTGTCCATGGGAACAATGATCATACTGTGCTGCTTGTACCTGATCAAGACAAAATGCACAAGTTCCGATGAGCTTTCAGCCTCCCTTCTGTCCCCTCCCTCCACTTCTTAAATTTTCTATCCTAAAGTTAGCACTCACAGAAAGCCAATGGTGAGATTTACCTATACCGATTACAGCCCTCCTGCCTGCATGCCGTGTGGCATGCATGCTTCAAAACTCCGTCGATCACCAGTCAACAAGTAAAAACGTACTGCTGGTATCTAATGCACCACGACCAAAAAACGACTACTTCTGCCACTTCTGTGCAAGTACTTCTGTATCACACAGCCAATTCCCGCCTCCACCTCCCCACACCCCCCCTTTCTTCTTTGGTCTCCAAACACGTTCATCATCTGGGCTTAGTTTAGGAAAAGAATCCCCGTGTTTAAATTCCTTCAGAATATTCAAGGTCGGTTATTAGTCACATAGAATGGGAGGTGACATCCCAGGTCCCTGAATTTAGTCTCCAGTCCTAGCAAGTGCAGTATCACATGCTCCGAGAGCTCAACAGATGCGACTGTCTGTACAGCCATGGGACAAACCATCCTGCCTGCTGTAAGCAAGTTACAATGGAACCCAGTCAAATCAAAAACTTAAGATAGTGAAATTTGAGCTAATCCAACTTAGAGATATAAATGTTTCAATTCGTTTGTATTATAAGCTGAGTGATTTTAATGGAACGCACGAAGTATTTTATTCATCACTTACGTAAGTCTTAGTAAAAGGCAATTTTAATTTGGTAATAAGAGTTGACCAACATACTCATTTTAAACAAGAAGAGGGAAGTATTATATTTACACTTACTGGAATTGAATGAGTAGGTCTGATTAAAGATGTGCAATGCTCTTTGCTCACACATCTTCACATAACAAACATCCCATGTTTCAAACTTAACTTTCTATACCTACAGGTAACTGTGTGAAAAACTCAGCAGACAGATAACTTCAGGTCTCTGACATGCCACTTGTACTCATTCTGTTCAGGGAAGCTCTCAAAAGTTTTGTTTTTATTTTCATTTAAGCAAGCGATTCTTCTCTTGTTAATTGTTTTATATACTACACTTATGAAATAAATTATAAGCCAGAGACAGTTGTTGGTTGAACCACTGATGCAGGCTAAAACTAATGTGACCAAGATAAAGTTAGTGAACGCCCAAAAATGTCCTGATCCAATTCATCACAGAGCTGCATGAACACTAGAGCTAGTGCCGCGGGGGCGGGGAAGTACGCAGACACAAGCCGGTGACAGTGGAAAGGTTGGGAGGCTTCAGTCGTCAGCAGCGGACAGCAAAACAGGAGCTTGGACAGCAACGTTTTTCTCTGAACAGGTGCGTGCACAGGTTTAAAACTCACCTGTAACTCATGAGCACATCCAACTGATCAAGGTAATTAATGATATTTCACTTAGCAAAATTTTTGCAAGCAGTGACTCCTCCACGAAACAAGTTTTAGGTAACTCTGAATCTCCTAGGAATCCTTACCTGGATGCTGAGGAATTTTTGGTTTTGCCCATTACAATTGCAACTTTGCAATGTGGGTTCCCAGCACCTTAAAAAAGTCACAAACACAAAAATAGTTTTCAATATAAAAATCTCAATGTAGAATCAAATGAAGTTTCATACAAATAAATCTTCCTCCCTCCCTTTCGTGACACAGGAGCAAAAGCGTGCAATCTACTTCTATGTTTATACTCTGAGTAATTAGACTGAAACAAAATACATCTTATTGCTTAACATGAAAAAGAAGTTGACTTGTAGGGAGGGGAGCAATAAAAAGCCAAACATCCAAACCCTCCAGGATCCAGCTCCATCATCTATTCCTATGAAAAGAGAACAAGAAGGTACTTGAAATGGAATCTAATTACTTCAGTCTCCGTTACAGCTAAGTAAATAAGTGTTACACAAAAGCATACCTGAAGGTGAGATGCTGCCATTTCAAAAGTAAGACTTTTTAAAACTATAAAGACTGGAGGAACGAAATGCCGATGACACTATAACCAAATTATGTAAATAAGGTTATCAAAGGGTTACCGTAATGACTTTGCTGTTACTTTAGCATAACTTCTCTGGAATGAAGGGTTTTTTCCCCCCTTCATGGAAATTATTTTAGTTTGCACTTCAAAGAAAGATCTGAGTGGAAATGCTTACCTGAAAATAATCTGCTCGCATTTCAAGCCATTGATAACATTGAGACGTGTCTTTGTACCATAAAGATAGCATTTTAATTTACAAGCCCTACAGAAGATTCTACCATTAATTAAAATGGCATCTTATTTCTAAGAGCCTTAATCCTCCCTATCTTTTTCTTTAAAGGTTTCTTTCTTAGTACCAAAGCATGCTCTCATTCTTTTCAAAGTCTCACACAGACAATAAAGCTAGGGAAGAGGGGCTAGGGTTATACCTGACGTACGTAACAATCGGTAAACTTTTTACTGCTATCTCAGTGCAGATGATGAGCTTTGCAGAGATTTAATTCAAGATTTGGTCTGCACCAACTCGGTTTGTTTTGAGGTCAGAAACAAAGATGACTTCCTAACTTCTCTGACAGCTGTTACCACACGGTTTGGGAGCCTCTGGTCTAGACAATATAACCACCTGGCTTTAAGCTGAGTTACTTCCTACTAAGAACAGCCACTGTGATGGCCAGGAAGCGGGAGAGAGATCTATTTCGTTCTGATAAACGCTGCCTGCTTTGAGGGCCGGACTGCTGGCTGTTTACTTTCCTCTTCTGCAATATGGTATTCATCCATTGTTTTCAAAGTGGGCTCATATCTGTGGCCCACGAGCGGTGCAACGCTAACGAGCTAAAACATCCGAGTGAAAACATGGGGCGGAGGGGAATAAATCAGCTTCGTACAGAAGAAGGTAGATCTCAAACAGTTGGCTCATTTCAGCAACTGCAACAAGCAGGTGACCAACCCCAAAATAACACAACGTATGGTTTGCAACGCACTACTCTGCAAAGAGAAGTGCTGTACTCTTAAGGGGTATTTGACTCTTCTCCCTTTCCACAGAAGGTAGAGAATTGCACAAACGCTATTTTCTAAACCACATTTATCTTGAAGTGAGGTTTACAACAAAAGATATTTTGACTTTCTGGAATCTCTACAAAAAGTGTGTCGCAAACAATCTCCAAGTCACATCCCTGCTTCAAAAAAGGGCAAATTTCACCATGTTGTATGAAAAAAAATCAGAAGGAGCTTTCATATTGAACTTAGTGAGGAGTTCACTGAGAACCAGACACCTGGGGAGATGCTCTAAATCATCAGTACAAGTTTCTGGAAGGCAAGCAAATACTTCGGTTTCATATGTACTTTTTCCCATCTGAACACAGCAAAGGAAGGCAGATTCCTGGCCTTTCCACTCCTTTAGAGTCTGAAGTTCTGAAAACTCCAAACAAATTTTATGCAACTTTGACCCATAAATGCCAGAAAGAAGTTCTGGTCTAATGCAAGACTCTGAAAGACTCCAGTGGAGTCCTTTGGAAGAAATGCAGGCTGCCTGGATGGAATAAATCCCTTGTTTCTAAATAGCATTTTTACATTACTTACAGAATTCAAAGAAGCTGCTAGAGGACAGGGGGAAGAGACAAGAGAAGTCTGTCATTTTGGCAGGAGTCAGAAGTAGTTTTGCAAGAAACTCCCAAATGAACAAATAGAAATAGCAGAGACTTCAGAAGGTCAGTTTTAAGCATATTTCCATATTGATAAGCTTTTAACAAGCTTTTTCATACATATGTGTCCTGGTTTGGGCCAGGACAGAACCGATTTTCTTTTAGTAACTTTGCTTTTTAGTGAAGTCTCTTCTGAGAAGCTGCACTCTCTGAAATTAACTGCATGTTTTTCCAGACAGTAGCTGCTTCTAGCAGTGATAAGGCTTGGTCTTTATAGTTAGTGCTGGAACATCAGAAGCAATGGTATGCAGAAAGGCCCTTGCTTATAGTTATCCCTATGGAGACCAAGGTCGATGCTTGCTTCTGCTAACTTTCTTGTGCGCCGGAACTGAAAGAGCAGAGAAGTCGTCACCCCTGCGACCCTGCGGTGGGGAGGAGCGGGTCGGACAGGTGACCCAAAACTGACCAAAGGGAGTATTCCATCCCATACGCGTCATACTCGGTATAAAGCAGAGGGATCACGAGGGTCTCGCTCT
The DNA here is from genome assembly GCA_013398225.1 of Steatornis caripensis. Lineage (NCBI taxonomy): Eukaryota > Metazoa > Chordata > Aves > Caprimulgiformes > Steatornithidae > Steatornis > Steatornis caripensis. The sequence continues at coordinate 16,586 of VZSC01003135.1, read as the reverse complement.
CTTCTTCTATGGCCGGCATCCGAGGAGGACTCTGTCTGATTCTTCTGCCTTCGATCCCGATCCGTGCATTCCTGAATCCAGCTCCTGCCTGCTGCTGCTGAGTACAGTCCGGGACTTTCCTGGGGCGTGCCCCGCAGCGTCCGGGTGACGTATTCGTCATCAGTGGGGGGGAGCTCGATATTGGTTTTGTACATATTTGTATATTTGTATATATTTCATTATTATTATTATTCATTATTATTGTAGTTAGATTAAAGCTGTTTTAACTTTTCTAACCCATAAGTCTCTTTCCCTTTTCTCTTTCCCCCCCACTTTGGGGAGGGAGGGGGTTAACAAAGAGCGTCTGTCGTTCGCTTAACAGCCAGCCCAGCTTTAAACCGTGACAATATGTCTGTACAACCAGTCCAAAACTTTTAAACCACAATGCTGCTACACTGGGAAACATTGTAAGTTTGAACTAATGCATTATATTTTTTTAACTCTTCACAGCACTCACATAGGCAAAGACAATAATATTTTAAAACGTGCTTAGAGGGTTGATCACAACCCTTTAGAAGCCTAATCTTTGCTAGCAAGGGGTGTAACAAGCTTAAGATTACTGACCTTCACACAATCAACTTATACAGGTTCTTCCTGGTAGAAATCACTCAAGGCGGCACAGACGTGGTCACTACAACCTCTACTTAAGAAAGCTGCCATATAACCTGGTTTCAGAAGCCAAGAGCACTTAATTCCTTCAATCTAACTATCTGTTTTTCAGTGTCCAGTCTTTGGCTAGATTTTTGGCTAAGATGACTAAGGCAGAATAATCTACTGCTTGAATGCCCAGAATACCTATGACTCTTGCCACGTTGACTGCTGCACCAGTGAGCCAGATGGGTTGCCCCTCTCTGCTAAAGATCAGGGGTCTGTGGTGACATTACAGACTTGGCAGCGTCCTACAAAGGTGCTGATAAACACACGTTCTGCACTCTCCTACAAGAAAAAAACGGACTGAGTAGGGTGGATGGCAGCATGGTATTGATTGCTGTAGTATGGGGATCTTCTGATGGAGAAAAGGGGACCCCCAGGAAAGCCTGAGGTAACTTCTATCCGCTAGCACAATGTATTCCATAGTTTTATCTCATCTTCTCCAGATAACACTGTCGGGCATCTGGTTCACGTACGGTAAATAATGCGGCTGCGAGCAAACTGGCTACAACCAGTAAAGAGAGAGACAATGCTGGGGTTCTGCAGCTGGTGAGCAAGGGCTACGCAGTCCTGCCACTGAATGCGGCTGCTAGTCATTCCCAGCTAGAGCTCACAGTCTCGATGTGAGAGTTCTCGAATGAGAGCAGCCACTCTCAACATTTAGGAATAGTTTTTATCTCGCCTTCATCCCACTTTCACACAGTCACAAGCACTTCTTAGTTAAACAAGATCCATTGTCATTTTGCATTCACTCTTACTTATTAAATAATTTTTGTTATTTTTGAGCCTATAGAGCCATACTGAAATCTACTATTACACAACAGTACCATGGCTGAAAGGTTCTGTCCTCCCTGCACCCTACACAGTTACGAGGAGCTGAAGCACAGGATTTACACGAACTGCTTTCCTACACCCCGCCCACAGGACCTCTTAGGCACTGATAACACAACTGCCTTTTCTGCAGGCAACACACGGAGATATTTCGCTGGAAGTTTTCTCAGTTCTACCCTGATTATTCTAGCTATCTCGTTGGAGACCATACCGAGAAAAAGCCCATTCAGAGCTTTGGGAGTTCACTTATTTTAACTTATTTAGCTCAGGCCTCTAAGCAATGACACGATTTGTGAGAAGCGGACGTGCCAGAAGCGACCCAAATGTCTTATTTTCCACTGTGAATAATACCAGTGAAGTACTGTGATAACACAAGACGAAAACATTGCAGAAATATGCACAAATATTGCAGCACTCTCTCTCTAGGCTCCAATTCCTCTCCCAACCCATTCTTCTCTCTCGTTGTGAATGCAAACGAAGCTAGAAGCATGTGGAAAACATCTGCCCGTTACATTCTTAGCTGCCCATTTTGAAGAACCTTTCCTTTCACATATTCTAAAATAGTGGAAGCACAGACAGATGGCCAATCCAGCCTTGGCAGGTGCATCCATTTAGTCAGTGTGCCAAAAAGCAAAACCTGGCCTCTGGTCTGCTCAAAATCTCTCTCTGTTGTTTGGCATCAATATTGCATTTACCGAAACTCATTAGACTGCTACAGGATACGGGATAATTCAGACAAAAGAAAAGCTCTGGAAGATCATGGAAGGCTCCTGACACTCTACGCAAGGTACTCTTGCACAAGAGACCAATTTGAAGCTGTGGAAATTTAAGCAAGATCCAGTCATTTTAGGAATTCCCAGTACAGGTAAGTCCATGCCTCAGTGCAGAAATAGTAATGTCTGCGTGTAAACTGCAGAACTTCTCCATCTTCTCTTTTCTGTGAAAGTTTTTACTCTCTATAATGCAGACAGACAACTGCACGTGGAAGAAACCTCATGGATGGAATAGCATCTTTGTTTTTCTTCTACAGTATCTGCCTGGCTTGCAGTTTCTGTAGAAATATTGTCAAACACTAACTTGGTTATGAGTCTGACTGGTGACATTCAAGTCCCCGAGAATTCTCCCACAGGGTGCGGGACTATCTGCTTATACTTTGGTTGACAATTTACCACTTGCTTTCACATCTTTTCCCTGTCATCTCCCTGGTTTTGTTCAATATCACGTACTGAAAAAAACAACTTCCTCTGTCTCACAAAAAGCAAACTCATCTTTCTCTCGTATCTCGTAAAAAGTTACTTAAAGGGGGCTATAAGGATCCCTTAAAACCTTGTATAGGCAGCTATCAGAGCACAGTAGCGCCCAGAGGAAAGAATATAGTGACTCTTTACAGGTAACTCTGTCCCACAGACCTCTCCCTCTTTCTCTCCTTTTCACCTTTTAAACATGTGATTTCATGAAAGCCTTTTGAGGGTGTAAAATAACATTTGGACTTTCAGGAATGAAGCAACTAACACCACAGTGAAATAGTAAGACAGTCTTGACCTTCCAAAGAACACTCACATTCTGGTTGGAACAGGGAGGAATGTAGGAAATGCATGTGTTCAACACAAGAAGAGTTTCCAGGAAAGCAAGATTTATTTTTATTTATTTATTTATTTATTTATTTTTAAACTGGCAAGTCAAAACGAAAGTGCAACTGACTTCCAGATGAGGGTGTGGCGCTTGAAGACAAAATACAATGTGTCAGACCAATTCAGATCATTTCACTGAAGCACATCTCAATTGCAGTACCTGCTACTACTCTGCTGACAAAAGGTTAGTTTTGTTTTAATATTTACTGCTCTGTATATTAAGTGTGATATCTTATTTACACAGAGAAGAGCTAGGATTTAATCAAATTAGCTTTACAGAGAGACATCACTGCAGGAAGGCGCATGCTCATTTCCAGTCTTAAAACTAGATCTGTTCAGTAAAAGAACAGAATACTGCTTAATTCATTAAAGAAAAAATCTGTCTGTTTAAACTGGTGATATTGACTTCATTCAACATACATTCATATAATGCCAAGTCAAGTTTAAACACACAGAAACACTGAATTTGTGTCTAAATGGAAGGCTGGAATAATTCTGCAAGAAAACATGCAAAGCTGTCTATTAATATACCTCCTAGAAAACAGTACTTGAAAAAACAGCTGGGTACTTGTGGGCAGTTTTGTATGTCATAAGGTTCCTTTCTGTGCATAACATCCTGAGAAGTCTCTAGCTGTAAGATGCAGCGTACCCACAGCAATTTGATTCCAAAGGAAATTCCACATGGGCATAAGGTGGCTGGCTGCGTGGGATGGAGACTAAACTGAGCCCGTTCCACTGCTGTTCAGGAACGGGTTTACTCTGCTTTATGTAATGGACATGTATGCACCCGCGTGAGAAACATTAACAGGAATGACAAATACGAATTGGTAAGTCAGACAAATAAAACCGTGTTTTTAAGGGAGAAATATCAACTGTTGCATTTTAGATAACTTTGTTTCCGTCAAGAACCCACATCAGCAAAAAGCCTATCACCCAGCTCAGCATGTTCCTTGTCGCAGCCAAACTGCTTTGTGATAACCCAGACTTCTTGAAGTTTGCACTGAAATGTTTGCTGTTTTGCTGTCAAGCAAATTTGCCAGTGATCCAGTTTGATTAAACATTCCTAGATGGGTTCTGTAATAAGTGTTTTAGAGCACAACCAAATATTTTCAGTTTAACTTTCAATTTTCTTCTAATCTTGGCTAAGTGGATCAAAGTCTCCTTGCAGCAGTTTCTCTTCTACTAAAAAAAATTAAATAAATGAAAGATACATTTGCTACTGATGTCTGAATCTCTCATCAAAGTACTATAAAACTGCAAAAAGATTACCCCTGCTGAAACATCCCGCCAACACAGCTTGTTAGGCATAGAATAGACATCCCTTGCTGAACTAGTAAATAGAATTCCTGTATTTTTCCATTCTGCACACCACATTTAGGCAACAGTAGATGACAGATAACAAGACTTAAAATAAGAGTAATCATTGTTTAAAGTTTAATCGGAAGTGTTTGGAAAAGTTAACAAAATAATCCAACAAAGTCGTTAAGGATGAAGCCAAACCAAATAGATCATTTCTAACTAACACACTTTAAAAAAAAATATAGATAGCAGATTCACTGAAAAAAAGATATCATGGAAAAATAGATATTGTTCATTTCTTTCTATTTAATTGGTCTGAATCCTTGAATATAAGCAGCACAATCAGTAACTTATTTTTCCTGCTAGACAGAACACATGCAATTTTTTTTTTAAGAGATATTGTTTGTAATAAAGGTTTGGCAACTCTTCATTTAAACCCTTCTCTAAAAAACAGAAATAGTATTTCGAGTTTTTTCAAGCTTGAAAAAGCCAAATTGTAGCTATAGGGCAGAACAGCAGGTAAGAATCTGCTTTCAGTAACACTGGCCTCAAATCCTGAAACACTGCAGACCATGAGAAAGGGGGATCTGTTTTTCACTTTCAGCTACTGTTTGCTACTGCTGTTAAGAAACCTTAATCCCGTTTATTTCAAGAAAAGAAGGGCAATGCAGGACTGTAGTTTACAACAGAAAGAATTTCAGCAAATTAGTCAATGAACACATTACAAGACAAAGAAGAAAATACTGTAGCACGACTTGCCTAGGACACAGTCTGAAGACAGGAAGACACAGCCTTCAACCCTAAGCTGGCAGTGAGAATACAGCCTTAGTGTTTGAGTAAATCTGTCATGAGATAGTACTTGAAAAAACAGCAGAGCTTCTGAGATGTTTGGGTACTTGTGGGCAGTTTTGTATATGATAAGATTCCTTTCTGCCATAACATCCTGAGAAGTCTCCAGCTGTAAGATGCAGTGTACCCACAAGTATTTGATTCTGTAAGAAATTCCACATAGGCATGGCTCGCTGTGTGGGATGGAGAGAAACTAAACCCGTTCCACTGCTGTTCAGCAATTGACTCCACTGCCGTGCTTTACGTAATCTATGTATGCCTGAGAAACAAAAAAGCACACTCTCCCTATATTGTACTCATATCCCAAATCTGCCAAAAGTTACGACAGCAGGCACAGAATACAACTGCTTGCCTCTCAGCTTTAACCTGTTAGTATTCCTTATCCGCTCTCTTGTAATAGGATTTACAGCCTTCAACTGGTACTCCTTTGCTTTGCAGAGGCTGTAGAGAGGAATGTGTAATTTCAACCAGACCAATTTATTTTGCAACGGAATACTGTCAAACATAACTGAGTCAGAGCAATTTAAGCAATGATGGCTCCTCAACCGAAATGTGGAAACCAGCGAGGTGCACTCCAAGCACCTTGCAGTCTCAAACGCTAAGGTTAATGAAAGCATTTCAATTGAATCCATTTTACTTTGCATTCCACACACAGACATAGTCAGTTACCTCACTTCATGTGAAAATCTGAGAGGGTCTGTTCTGCCTCCATCACTGTCTAGCTCTACTTTGATTATTTACAAATATATTCTCAATATGCAATTTCTTTAAACTTGAGGTGTATAAGCAACTCTGAGCCAGGGCTTTAGGTTTCAACAGAAATTTTAAAACTTAAAACCAGTATTAATTCTTTGGTGTTCCCTTCTCCCCCCCTTTTCTTTTCTGTCTTGTAGCTTTGCCATGGGCTGGGATATGAATACCTCAACTGATTACTGGATTGAGGAAGAGGAGGATGATCTCAACTCTGTTATAGATTACAATACATATGAGCTTCTCTGTGAAAAAAGTGATGTGAGAAATTTCAGTAAATTATTCCTTCCTGTGTTCTGTGCGTTGGCTTTCACTGTTGGAGTCACTGGGAATGCATTAGTGGTCGCAATTTATGCCTACTGCAAAAAGCCCAAGACTAAGACGGATGTGTACATCATGCATCTAGCCATTGCTGATTTGCTTTTGCTCTTTACACTCCCTTTTTGGGCTGCAAATGCAGTGCAGGGATGGGAACTCGGAAGCGCAATGTGCAAGCTCACTACTTCTCTGTACACCATGAATTTCAGCTCCAGCATGCTGTTCCTGGCCTGTATCAGTGTGGATAGATACAGGGCCACTTCTGAATCCCAGGGTCACAGAAGAATTGGTAAGCACTGCAGTGTTACCTGCACCTGTGTCTGGCTGTCTGCCGTTCTCCTCAGCATACCTGAACTGATATTTAATCAAGTCAAGAAATACAACAACAGGAATGAATGTCTTCCTGTATTTCCAATGAACATGCAAACGGTCTTAAAAGCAACCATTCAAATCCTGGAAATTATCCTGGAATTTCTGCTTCCTTTCCTAGTAATGCTGATCTGCTATTCAGCTACTGCTCGAGCAATCTTTAGATCTGCAAATGCTAAAAAATCTAGACCTTTCATGGTTCTGCTGGCAGTAGTGGCTACTTTCATTATTACCCAGCTCCCTTACAACATTGTTAAGTTCTGGCGAGCCATAGACATCATCTACATGTTGATTACTGACTGTGATACAAGTAAAACCATAGATGTGGCCCTCCAGGTCACCAAGAGCATAGCTTTGTTTCACAGCTGCCTGAACCCTCTTCTCTATGTCTTCCTGGGCGCCTCTTTTAAAATGCGTATCATGAAAATCGCAAAAAATTACAGATACTGGAGAAGACAACAACAGAATGGAAGACTTGAAGAGATTTCTATGAATTATGAAGACCATACTGAAGAAACAATTAGTTTCACTATATAGACTCTCTATCACTTTCATTATCTTACATAACCAAGGGAATTATTTACTAATTCTGGGGAGTATTGTTTCAGTAGCTGTTTCTCTGCAAGTCAACTTTCAGATTAATTTCTGAACCTGCAGACTAGCCAAGACACTACAGTGCAGTTCAAAATGGAACACGTTGATCAAACTTAAACATCAGGAAAGAACTAAATACTGAAATTCATAGAAACAGCTAGAGATATTTCCTGAAAAAAAAAACCCACAACCAAAAAAACCAAACAAAAACCCCCCATAACAAAACCCAAACACCTAAAAAACCCCCAAGATTTAAATTTAAAAGTGTCACAGTACTAGGAAATTAAATAGCTGTGTAATGAACAATCTGTACACGTCTAAACTTCTAATTAAAACAGAAAAAGAAACCATCAGCAATAAAACAGCAGTACAGGAACTTGCGTACCTCAGTTAATCATCTTGTTTTTCTCTGACTATTTTGTAAAACTTTAGAACATTTGCCTAAGTCATCAGTTCCATTTTTCACCTTAGCTATCATTCCATAGATACTCTTGCAGCTTGAAATGAGGTATCAGTTCATGGCTGAGAATTGAAAGAGAGGGGACTGGAGGGAAAGCCATTCTCTATGTGTTTCCACATAGCAACAACAATCTCCACAAAACCCAGGAACTCCTTCTCTGTAAATCTCTACCAAAAATGACCTTTCACGTCTCCTTTTCTGCTCACTCTAAATTTCAACAAGCCCAGTGCCCTATGGGAGGCACATTCTAGATCTCTGTAAACGCCGTGTCAAATGCAAATGCCAAAGTAGTGTAGTAAAGCATTAGCAGAAATGTAAAATAAAGTTAAGTTAATCTTCAATATAGAGCCTGGATTTTCTAGTCAGAATTTGTAAAATGAATCAAACACTGCAATAACTGTATCTGCTAAAATATATGGAGATACAATAAAATGAAAGAATACAAACAGTGCACTGGCTGTCATTTATTCATATATTTATGTTTGTTTTGTTTTAGCAGGTATTGACATCTCTCATCATAGGCAGTTATCAAGCAGCAAAGGCCAGAGGCATTGCTTCATGAATGAGAGAGGTTCTGACTCCATATGGAGCTCACGGTGGGTGGGATTTACAGTTTTTCCACAGAGAGGTACCAAGCTGTCCCCTGCCCCAGTGCTGGCGAGGATTCCACGAAAACAGTAGTTTTCCAAAACTGTCTGGAAGCATTTCAAATGTATTGGCATATTAACTTTCAAAATCAGAAAAGTGGTATTACAGCATACTGTCCCTGCCTTCAAACACCCCACGGGCTCTGACAAAGTGCCTCATCTATGGCTTATGAAAGCCAACAAGAATCCCTCATTTTCAGAGACTGTTCCTAGTTCCACAATTATGGACTGGAAGAAAAAGCTCTACAATGACAGACAAGAAATAACAGTAGCATAAAAAGACACAAGCTTCTTCTCTCTGTTTGGATGACAAAAGCTGACAGAATTTCTGCCCAGTATTTTGAGAAATACTAGGGCATGAACAGGTAAGTCAGAAGGGCTTGACAGATGGTCTACACATACACCATAAATCTGAGATGTTTAAGCCTTACTGGATTTACTGTAGATGTGCAACACACCCATGCAGAGCATGGTAAGAAACTCCAGTTCTTCCACGAACCAACTGATTCCTTGCATGTATGATTTATGATTTGTCGTCACAAATACAGAGTGGTTGCACCCTGAGTGACATTCTGACCAGGCTGTCAGGATTCTGGAATTCCCAAACATCCAATGTCCTGAAGTCCCACTAATACTGAAAAGGAAAACAAACAAACAAACAAAAACCCCCACCAAACCAAAACAAATAAAACACCCAAAAAATCAACCAGGCAGAAAAGTAGACTCTGACTAAGGCAGAGCTGCATGTACGTGTTTCTCAAACTTCCTGAACTGCAGCACCTTCTATGCATCTGTCTTTATGCAAATCTGACTGTCCTATTTATTTTTATTAGAAATAAGACAAAGCAAATCATGCTTACTCTCTTATGTTTACTCTCCTTTTTATAATTCATGTCACTACTTTTATGAATAAAATTTTGTGTGTGTGACCTCCTACAAACTTTCCCATTACTTCCTTAGGAACTGCAATGCACAGTTGAGAGACACTGACACAGAGCAATCATAGCAGCCAGCCCTTAAGTGCTACTCTCAGATCAATAGACAAGATACCGTGGCTCCTTCTGCTGCCAGTTTTGCAGTTTGAAATGAGAGCAAGCCCCATCCTCTGGTGAGTGAAGGTATTGCACAGTAGGGAGCTGCCACACTCAAAGGTATATAAACGAAGCATTCAAGTTTCACTCCAGTTAGCAACTCCCTTTACGTAGTTGGCTTCCAAACTCACAGAAAGTGATGGTTTTCCAGTTGTTGTCATGTATGTTTCAGTAAAAAAGTAATGGTACTATAATATCAAGGACATTTACCAATACACATAATACATTGATTTTTCTGGGAAGTACAATATAAGAAAATTACCTGTAAGAGTCAGTCCAACCGCATCACAGGCTAGTTTAAAAATCAGCCAAATTTTACTGTAACTACACAGTATATTCACAACTCACACACACACTGTCAAAGATAGCTTCATAAAAACAAAGATTAAAGGCTACAGCCATAAATGTGTAAGTTACCTGATGGAAAGAAGTAATGTTTAAAGAACAATAGTAGCATTCATTCTGTGAATGAAATTCAGAGGTTCCAAAAACAGCCCAAATCCGCAAACTGGATTTGAGTCTTGGACTTTGCTTCACAGAACAAAAGTTCAATTCAGCTCTCTTGTTTTACATTCTGTTGCCTTTACCCACGAGGAGACAATTTTCCATCTTGGAAATGGAGCACAAATATTTTTGTTTTATCAGATCTTGGAAAGCATTTTAGACTTAGCCATTCTTATTTAGGGTTTCCATACTTACCACTGCTCCACCATTTCTTGCCATTGATCACATAACTGTTTCCATCTCGCTCAATGCTGCATTGCATATTGGTGGCATCACTTGAAGCCACATCAGGTTCTGTGTTAAAGGAAAAAACAAAACAAACCACTGGATTAAATATACAGGTAGTACTACCACCACAAATATAGGAATCTAGACATACTCTATTGACAGTAACAATGTCTTGCTCCTAGTAGAAAAGCTGTTTTCAGAACCTTGCTCTGCTGGTGGTCAAAGGCCTTCTATTCTCTAACACCTGTTATTCATACCCAGTGTAAACTTACTTCTTGGGCTCCGACTACTTTTTATAGTCAACAGCCTTCTTTCTTCCCTGATGTCTTTAAAGCCTTCGCCTTTCCAATGTACTTATAGATAACAGTCATATCTCTCCTCAGCCTTTTTTTCCCCGTTGGCTCTTCTCAAGTGAAAATAAAGAGATTTAAACTACTTTTGCGATGGTTTATGAAATAGGTTACACAAAGCAGTTGCCAGCAAAATGTCATCAGTTATTGTTTGGAACAGGAAAGCTTCTTCCTCTCTCTTTTCACCCTTAACTTCTTTTATAGGCCATCTTCTTTAAAGCAAAAGCATCTATTTCCTCTTGGCGAACACAGTGAAGTAGAATTTGTAAAATAAGAGTCCAGCTCTGTAAGACTGACTTCTCTGAACTCCTGCTGAGACAGGAACATCAAGATTTTGACATCACATGTTCAAAAGCTACCTTCCTAAATCAACAGCCAGGCCTTCCACAGATGCTGAATGCTACAAGCTTTCAAGAGCAAAATGAATATAATGCTGACCTACAGACATAAAGCAAGATCATCATAAGTTTAGCAAGTTGTCATCAGGCTATGTCTTAAAATCTCCACCTATGACATACTGCAGAACTATACAACTTTAATCGCAATAATCGTATTTGTATCTACATACATGTTTCTAGAGAATCTCAAAGCACATTACAAAAAAGGTTAAGTTCTATTGTAAATCTGGTACAATAAAATGTATTTCACTAGCACTAAAAAGAAATTGAAAATATATAGAAAGCAAATACTAATTATCATAACCATGAAAAATGGTAACTATTGGGGAAGGGCAGCAAGGATGCTTCACTTTGCACTCACACCTCATGCGTGATCTCACATTCAAACACATTCACAGATCCAGTGGAAATGTCTATATTCATTCATTAACACAAAACAACTTGTGGTTTTGTACTTTTTGCATATGCCATGTGAAATTTCTGCCAATTGCCTCTAACTTCCTTCCGGAAAAAAATTTACCTGTCATGCAGAAGCAAGAACTAATCTTCCCTTCTAGGAGAGGCTCCAGCCACTCTTTCTTTTGCTCTTCAGTCCCATACATGTGCAGGACCTCCATGTTTCCAGTGTCTGTAAGAAATCAGCAGTCACGTTTACTTCTTGAGACACACAATTCGTAAAGTGTAAGATGCCCAACTTTTTAAGGCTCTCAGTGTTGTAGTTACACAACAGGGTTGCTGACCTGGTGCATGACAGTTGAAAACCTCAGGAGCAAAGAAGCATTTCCCCATCTCCTCAGCTATTAGCGCATAGTCAAGTTGGCTGAGACCACTGACATCTGGGAGAAAAAGGTTCCACAGACCTTCTGCTTTGGCCATTTCCTGTTGAAAGAATCAACAGAGGAAAACTCTAGCAATAAATCTAAAAAAATGAAAAATTAAGTTCTGGTTTGCTTAGCATACTGTCCAATATATCTGATGCTTTTTTTCAATAGCTATCTTCAATAGGTACAGTCTTTGACTCAAAGTTCAGACATACCCCTCACAGAAGACACTTCTGCTTTTCTCCTCTCTCATTCGTATCTCACCTCCTTTTGTACACTTGCTTCTTCCTTTCCTTTCACTGTTCCCCACTCTGTTTCTTCTCCAGCTGGATATGCCAAACATTCTTACGCTCTATGTCAGTGCCTGTTTCTTTCTTCTCTAGAGTGCTCAAGAATGTTTATTAGCCCTTACCTTCAGCCTCTCAAGCAGTGGTGGTTTCTTCCATTTTTCCTCAGTATCTCCATGTCCAGCATAGTATTTTATTATTTCCTTAGAGAAACAATTAAAAAGATGCTGTTTAAATTAAGAACACATGAGGCATACACAAGTAATAATATGGTCTTTTCCAGTCCTACATGCCAAGAAACCAATACAAAAAAATTCACATAGGTTTTTATTATATAGTTGGTTGCATTATGAAATTAAAAATATAATTGAAAATCAAACTGCAATTTATTCATTTCGCAAGACTTAAAGTGAGTCAAGGAGATAACCCCAATCAGTACCTTATTTTGTACAGGAAAATGAGTGGTTTAAAGTATGTGGTGATGACAGTAGGTCAGTGTTTTCTGATGATGCAAGTAACTGTTCCCAACAGTACGCACAAGAGGCATGAACCCAAAAGTAAAACAAGTAAAAGCCTGGTGTACTGACACTTAAGATTCAGGATTCCCATCACAACATTCAGATATACAAGCCAGTTAATCTTTTTTTAACTGAGAAAAAACCACAAAGAATACATTTTCATTTCTTGTCAAAATATTTCCTTAACAGATTACGTAAGCAGTCACTCTGAGCACCAGTGATTAGCACTAAGTAAAACTGAGTGTTCCGTAATCCTAGTATTTTCACAAGCATGTTTTAGTGAGGCACAGCACTTCAAAGTTGGCCCAGAACTAGTTTTATAACGAATAAAAGCAGTGTCCTCTTCTGAAAATCACACAATAAGAAAAATTCCTAAATAGAATTTACAAGTCCTGATTCATGATCCCTGTTACTAGAAATAACTGACAAGCACGACACTACTCATCTGCAAAACTTGCATGGCTATTTGTGGTTCATTTGTTTATAAAGCAAGTACTTTAATTACTGCAAGGCTTCCTTAGATAATCCAAAATCAGTTACAGACAGACTTTTAAGAAACTTTGCATATTAAGTTTCTGCTCTTAATCCCTCCTTGTGATAGGCGGATATATTCACAAGCCTGTTAGATAAATATGTTCTCTGTGTTTCTACCTGATGCCAAAAAAACAAAAAAAAAATCAAAAAGCCAAAAAAGCCAATTCTGCAACAAGTGTCATCTATGCTTCCATGACGCTAAAAGTTGAACCAACTTCCTAACGGGAAAATTTCTAATCTCCCTAGGCTAAGAAGTAAAATCCTTCATCTTGTTTTCTGTTCCATTAATTACACACTACTATGGATATTTCATTGTCTGTTTTCAAATCTTCACTGGTATTAGATATTAGGAATGAGGCCACATTGATACACTATGGAAGCCCATTTGTCATGGAAGTCACACCTTAAAAAATAAGGCAAGAAACAGAACCATTCAACTTTTATGGTTAAAATCAGCAGTTTTCATTTTTTAACTAAGCATCTTTGTTTAGTACATAAGAGTTATAGGTTTTCATTAGTGTTAAAAGTATTTTGGCAGATACCTTTAAAAAGTAACTCCTAGAACGAGTAGGTCTTTAAAAAGTTTAAAAAGTAACTCAGCTTTCATTAACAATGCATACAAGGCTCTAATACTGCAAAAAAATTTAATGCAGACTATAATGCTTTCTATTAATACTTTGCAATGCCACAAACATCACTACATGAAAATAAGGCTGGGGTTTTTTTTAAAAAAAAAAGAGGACATGACTTCTAGACATAGTTTTACATTTTTATAAACTGTAGTCATAAAATTTTCATTTATAAATAGGTTAACTAAAACTTTTACCTTCTCAGCCGGATATATGTGCTGCTTCATGAACTGCTTGACCTTCATCAAAATGTCTTGGCCTTTCCTACTTTGATGGAACAGCTCTCCAGAAATGCTGTGATATGTGCTGCTGAAAGATGACCTAGAGAAGAACATTCAGTGCAATAACAAGTAAGACCAGATTTTCCTTCATAATAATATAAGCTGCCTTATACAGGCATTTAAATAAATGATGATGTTGCAAAAGCTTTGCCTTGCTTTTGACCAGTAGTTTAAAGCACTCTTACCTTTTTGAGAGCTCTAGCCCTCTCTCTGCCAAAGGTTTCACAATCTTAGCAAATTCATGACTATTTTCTGCAGAAGCATTTCCAATGAGATATCTAGCATATACACCCTAAAACCAAAAAGAAAGGCACATATGGTATAATATGCTCTTAAAATTGTCTCTTTAATAGATTGGTGATTTCTCCAACTATGAAAGTAACACTTAAACACACATATTCTTTAAAGGAAAAAATTAGCACCTAGACAGATTTTACTGGCATATCTTAATCTTGGTTTTGGTGCATTTCTGTTATAATGGAGATGCTTGGTGCACAACAGAAAAAAAACATACCCCAGCTAAACCAAACTAAAGGCAAAAAGTAGAAAAAGTAGTAGAGGAAAAAAAAAGAAAAAAAGAACAAAGAAAAGTCTGCACACGATAACTGCAAGCAAGCCCAGCCTGTCTCTGAAGCCAAATGACAACAGTATATGTGTATCATTACTATGCATGACTAAATGAACTACCCACATACATACTTTTACTCCCTATTAATACCAAGTACTTTATCCCACATCTGGTATGCCAATCTCATGCTGCAACTCATTGAAATACATTTATGCCCTACAATGGCTGAAAAGCCAATTAAACAGTTACTTCCAAAGGTTTTAGATTTTAGAAAAGCAAACTTCAGCTCACTCAGAGCTCAGCTGGGAGGGATTCCATGGGAAGCTTCCACAGAGGATAATGGAGCTAGTGAGTGCTGGGAGTTTTTCAAGAACGCTCACCTGAAAGCACAAAAACAGTTCATCTCCTTTAAAGGTAAGGAAAGTAGGTGTAGCAAGAGACCACCTTGGCTTAACTGTGAGCTTCTGAGTCTGCTCAAAACCAAAAATGAAGCACACCAGAGATCAAAAAGCAGACAAATACCCATTGAGAACTATAATGACATTGCCAGGGTGTGCAGAGATGCAGTTAGAAAAGCAAAAGCCCAGCTTGAATTGAAATTGGCCAGAGACATCAAGAACTACAAGAAAGGGTTCTTTGGGTACATAAACAACAAGCAGAAACAGAGGAAAATAATGGCCCACTGTTAAACAGGAAAGGTGAATTAGTCACAGACAATGCTGAAAAGGCAGAGGTTCTCAACACTTTCTTCACCTCTGTCTTTACTAGTGCTGTTGGGCCCCAGGCCTTGGGAACAAAAATCCATGTCGATGCAAACACAGACCGGCTGTCAGTGAAGGAAGGGTTGGTACATGAACTATTACAGGAGCTTAACCCTGATGGGCCCAGATGTCATCCACCCAAGAGCTGACGGCTCTCTTACAAGGGCTGAGATAGCTCTCCACAAACTTTGAGAAGTCATGGCAATCAAGTGACGTCCCAGAAGACTGGAAGAAGGCTGATGTCCCCCCCATCTACAAGAAAGGCTTAAAGGAAGATCCAGGAAAGTACAGGCCCATCAGTCTTATTTCAATTCCTGGGAAAGTGCTGGAGTGAATCCTCCTATCAGGGGCGATCACAAGTCAAACGAAGCACATGATTGGGAAAAGCCAGCATAGATCCACCAAGGGCAAATCATGCTTGACAAACCTGATTGCCTTGTACAGTAAAGTAACCTGTTTGGTTGATGTGGGGCAAGAGGTGGACATTGTCTACCCGGATTTCTCCAGGACTTTCAATATGGTTCCCCATGGCCTCCTACTACAGAAATGGATGCATTACAGTCTGGACAACCGGTCTGTGTGGTGAGTGAGGAACTGGCTGATGGGCCGCACCCTGAAGGTGGTGGTACATAGCTCTTTTTCCAACTGGCAGCCTGTCACAAGTGGCGTCCCCCAGGGACCTGTATTGGGCCCAACGCTGTTCAAGATCTTCACAAGTGATCTGGATGATGGGATCACGCAAACTCTGATGAAGTCTGATGATGATACCAAACTGAGTGGGCAGGTGGACACTTCGGAAAGGAAAGCCACCCTGCAGGAAGACCTGGATAGGCTGGAAGAGGGGGCTAACAAGAACCTTATGAAGTTCAACAAGGACAAGCGTCAGGTCTTGCACCTGGGAAAACACAATCCAGGAGTGCAGCACAGGCTGGGATCTACCTGGCTGGAGAGCAGCTCTGTGGGAAGGCACCTGGTGGACAACAAGCTCAATATGAGCTAACAGTGTGCTGCAGCGGCAAAGTAAGCCAACAGGATGCTGGGTTGCATCAAGAAGGGNAGGTCTTGCACCTGGGAAAACACAATCCAGGAGTGCAGCACAGGCTGGGATCTACCTGGCTGGAGAGCAGCTCTGTGGGAAGGCACCTGGTGGACAACAAGCTCAATATGAGCTAACAGTG
>VZSC01003133.1:0-10112 GCA_013398225.1 Steatornis caripensis | reverse complement strand
GCAGCACGGCCGCCGCCGGCAGAGCCCGCGGCGGCGTCTGCGTCCCCCAGGCAGCGTCTACCGCGGGCGGCGGGGCCCGGCGCCGGTGAGGGGACAGCTGGAGGCGGGCGGCGCCCGACGCCGCTCCCCGTGAGCACCGGCCCCGGGGCTGTGGTTTCTCTCTTTCAGAATTACAGGAAAAGCGCTACGTGCGCTGCGCCGGTAGCTCCCTGCCCCGTTACGTCCCTTGGCGGCGGGGCAGAGGCCCCTGCTCAGCGAAGCGCCCGTTCTGCAGCTGCGGTAAGTGAAAAGCTTTTTTTTTTGGCAGAGGTTCCTCTGCTCTCGTGTGTGAATATGGAGCGTGGGGAGGTGTGAAAGTCTTCGGCGGAGTGTTACTCGAGTGGATCTTCACAGCCGCGGTGCGTGCTTGCATTCGCATCTCTCCAGATGCTCATCACAGGCGTGAGGCCCTGCGTGTTTCCGTGTCTCTCCGGGCCAAGCAGCTCCTTTCTGTTCCTTCAAGTCCGTGAGACAGTAAGAATCGAAACTTCCCATTTAGCTGATTGTGTTTGTATGGTTTTGGGAAGAGTGCGATACAGATGCTTGCCAGTGGTTTTCCTTGTGTGTGCAATCGTAAGAGTTGGTTCTCAAAACGTTTGCAATATATGCAGTCATCAATGGCAGTAAGAGCTATTTCCTAACTGCTGCTTAAATAGTCTGTATTCATTCAGATTTTCTCGAAGTGGTGTATCAGATTTAAATACACTGGCTGCATGCTGCTTCTATGCTTGCGCCGTTTCCACCTTCTGGGAAAGAATAACTTTGTATGATGTTTGTGTACACATCCCTCATGAGTATCGCCTACATGCACTCGTGCTTACATTGGGGAAGCTGCACTGAACTTCTCCTCTGTGATGGACAGTGTGACTGTTGTCCTTTGAAGGTGATTGTGTAAAATAGCTGAAATCCATCTTCTGTCTGTGAGTTAAGACATTGGGCAAGAGACTGTTTTAATGCTTGAAGAAGGCTTCACGTACTGAGCAAAAGAACAGAATGATCAGTTCAGATTCTTCTGTCAGATGGAGGCTAATCAGTAACAAAACTGGTGGTGTCCAAAGAGATAAACATGGGGGAGAAAAAAAAGCTTTAGGTTTATATCTTAGAGGTTGCAATATCGAACGTTAATGATCTTGTTCTTTCTAATCATGTAAGTCTGGTAATTTTTTGCATTATTTGATGCTTGTGGGGAATGTTTTAAATTAAAAAAACACCATACTGGCAGATCTCAAAATGTAGCTGTTTTTAGTAGGTCCCACGGAGCCTGGTTTCACACTACCATTCCATGTTTCGGCTAGCGGTTTTGACTAAGAAACAAAAATATCATTAGTAAAGTTTACAGTATAGGTACTAAGCAAAAGAAAAACAAGACGTACAGCCTTTACGAGATGATCTGAATTAGCAGGGTGATATGGCAATTGTCCTGTGCAGGTCAAGATAAATATATTTGAGGTCAAAGAATTCAGAGGATTCTCAACAGGACAAAAAACTTTTGGAAATTAGTAACATAAAGAACGTTTTAGATCACTGTGTCCTCTGTTGGGGAAAAAAGGGGCTAATGTTCCGCTCAGACATACAGAAACAGGAGCAGCAGTTAAGTGGCTAGTAGTGATCTTATGTTCCTTTAACAAGGTGAGGTGTTTAACATCTGGCTGTGAAAGGTATTAAGGAATCGGTGAAGGTTAGCTGTGCAGGGGCTTCACTGTCGTGTTATACGTTGACTGCATTAATGTGATGGAGACTGTAGCTTACTTCTGTAAATCCAGCTCTCGACTATTCAGATACTGTGTCCGCACTTCAGGAACGGTGTGAAATACTGGCGAACCTTCAAAAGAAAATATAAAAAAATAACCAAAGGAAAAGGAAACCAAACATTTTAAAGAGGACTTAATGTATACTTTTTACATTTATGTAATGTTGAGATGAATATGGAGAAGGCTATTTGATAGTAGGAGTGTAAGCAAATTTCTTAATCACTGTGAAAAAGACAGAAGATGAAATCATGTCTAGATACTGTCTATATTCCAAATTAACTCCTAAACCCAAGAATAAGTAATGCAATAGTAGAATAAGCGCAAAACTCACCATCAGCTGAGTCTGTCCTCAGTCTGAGTTTACTATGTTTTCTAGAATATATTATTACATCTCTCTTTCAGAATGGAGTATTACGTGTACAGGTAAGCTGCGGGGTCACGGTCATCTTGTATGAAAGCGTGGTTTTGTGCTAATTTTTTTTCTTTTGTTCTTGTGTCTGTGGGAGCACGGGATTACTTGCGTTGTTCTTTGCATTCCTGTAACACAGCACTGCAATAGGACGGGGATTATAATTACATCCTGTGATTTGGAGCTGTAGCTGATTCCTTGAACAGTCTAGGAGAGTTTTTATTTGCTTTCTTGTGAAACACAGTTTGCTAACATTATTTGAGTGAATGTGCGTTTTACGCTGGGACATCTGGAATTGGTCTTAGTTTAAGAGGCAAGGCTGGACAAGGTGAGCTCTGAAGTAATACAGAAAATCTTCCTCTGATTCTCTGATGGGTGTGTATTCTGTACAAACTTTAGGTTAAAACCGCCTAAATGTGGCAACTGTAAGAGATTTGCATCTGGCCACCCTCTCTTGGTGAGAGTTCTTGTTTCTTTAAAGCTCAATGCATGGATCCTCCTGCCATGACCATCTGTTTTTCACACGCAGGATCACAAAATGGTAGGGGTTGGAAGGGCCCTCTGGAGATCACCCAGTCCAACCTCCGTGCTGAAGTAGATGCCCCAGTGCGGGTTGCACAGGAACGTGTCCAGGCCGGTTTTGAGTATCTCCAGAGAAGGAGATTCCACAGCCTCTCTGGGCAGCCTGTGCCAGGGCTCTATCACCCTCACAGTAAAGACGTTCCTCCTCATGTTCAGGTGGAACTTCCTGTGTTCCAGTTTGTGCCCCTTGCCCCTTGTCCTGTCCCTGGGCGCCACTGAAAAGAGCCTGTCCCCATCCTCTTGACACCTGCCCTTTAGATATTGATAGGCGTTGATCAGATCCCTTCTCAG
The DNA here is from genome assembly GCA_013398225.1 of Steatornis caripensis. Lineage (NCBI taxonomy): Eukaryota > Metazoa > Chordata > Aves > Caprimulgiformes > Steatornithidae > Steatornis > Steatornis caripensis. Next base: position 7,040 of record VZSC01003133.1, on the reverse strand, counting down.
TCTTCTCCAGGCTGAACAGACCCAGGTCTCTCAGCCTTTCCTCATAAGAGAGATGCTCCAGTTCCATCGTGATCTTTCTTGCCCTCTGCTGGACTCTGTCCAGTCGTTCCCTGTCTCTCTTGAACTGGGGAGCCCAGGACTGGACACAGTACTCCAGATGTGGCCTCACCAGGTCAGGGTAGAGGGTGAGGATCACCTCCCTCGACCTGCTGGCCACACTCTTAATGCACCCCAAGATACCATTGGCCTTCCTGGCCGGAAGGGCACATTGCTGGCTCATGGTGAACCTGGTGTCCACCAGCACTCTCAGGTCCTTTCACCTAGTTGCTTCCTATGGCAGAGGCATCTTGTTCTCCACCTTTGCTTGACTGACTGTGCTCAAGGAAGGGGCACAAAGGTAATCATCCAATCTAATGTCTTCCTGACTGAAAATGTCTGACACAAAGTCATCTCTCAAAGTAGACTCTTTTAGCCAAAATAGACTTTGTAGTCCTTCAAACACTGAGCCTAAGAAGAATGCTCCAAGACCAGACCTGTACCTGAAGCCCGTTTAAGCCCTGGATTGCATGTTTTTCCTTTCTTAGTGGAAAAAGAACAAGGAATGACGGTACCACTATGAGAGCTGCAGTTGTCTTCAACATACAGTTCTAGTGATACTGATGGCCAGGCCTTTCTTTTAGTGAGCATTATCAAATTGGATATAATCATGTAGTTAAAGTGAAAAAAGTGACCAATATTTAAAAATAAAGAAATTATATCTTGTTTTATGTTTGTAGTTTGAAGCTTTTTCCCTAAAAAGTAAATTTTTATTTAAGGTAAAATATTTATTAATTAGCAAACACGTTTGTTTTGCAGCATTTTTATCTAGCCGAGCATTTTATACCTTGAGATGTATCTATAGGCGTATTTGTTATGCTTGTTCAGAGAACAATGAATTATATTCTGTTTACTAGATAGGCATTAATTATTTTTCTGTACTAGTATCAAGGTGCATTTAGGTAAAAATTTGAATTTAAATGCAGTGTACAACACTTTATATTAAAATGTGTTAACTTTCAATATGCTGTTAAATATTGTTCTGTAACAAAACAAAGGGTTTATCAAAACATGTTTTGCATCTGTAACTCTAGGGTATACTGAATAAAATAACTGTCAGCATTTAGGAACTGAACTGAACTTTCCTGGTCTCTGTGTCCTTCAGGATTTTAGAACAAAAGTGTCTTATCCTTTTGTGCGTATTTTCTTTATGTAGGGACTGAAAGAGGAAAACAGTTTTCCTGCTTTTTCATTTTTCAGTTGATTTGCAGCTTTTAAATTAACAAGTTGTTGAACTTGGTGAATACTACCTTTGTTTTTATTTTATTTTTTTCCCTACTGTGGCATTTTTAGAAAAAGTTTCTGCGGTCAGTAGTTGGCACAGTGTTTCAAGGGGCTCTGCTCTGTGCTGCTCCTTCAGATGTATCTGTAAATTAGTGTTTTTTGTTTTCTCAATAAATATGTATTGTTTGAATTAATTTAAGTTAAGTGATTTTAGTAGATTATGATAGTAGTATGTTTTAAGGTAGGCTGTCATAATTTCAAATTTAAATAGGTTTATTTTTCAATAGAAAATGTGCCTACGTCCTGTTTAAATCAAGTTCTATTTAAATGTTAAGATTTTAAAGCTTACTCATCCTGGTGTGAGGTTCAGATGGCTATTTTTAGCTCAGTTAAGGACTGTGGGTTATGAAACCAGTGTGCTCAGGATCTTTCACTACAGTGTCTGCCATTTTTCCCATGGATGCGCTTATTAGTGCATGATTTATAGGAATTAGAGAGTTGGGAAAAGCCATTAGCTGTGCCTCAGATGTACTGCGTCCTCTAGTATGTTTACATGTTATTCTCTTCTCTTCTCTGATCTATGTAGAGAAATCTCCATTTTCATCTTCTAATGCTCGCTAGTACTCACCCTTAATGGAATCCTGACCAACCCTGGAAGCTGATGCTTCTGCACCTTGTTATCTAGGAAGGAGACTGAAGTTCGTATTTGGGTTGTTTGTCTGAAGTGTCTTCTTTCCCCATAGGATTTGTGTAAATGCTGATGGATTTGAATATTGAAGTTCTGAAAACTGATGGTCGTGGCTTTTTCAGTTGCATCTGTGCATAACATCACGGTTGGGTGGCCCAGTGGGGCCAAGCGCAGGCTCAGGCTCCTGGCGTTCAGCATTGGCTGATCTGGTGTAGGGCAAGGTCTGTCTCTCCATATGGTAGCTGGCACGGCAGAGCTGTAGCAGTTGCTACTAAGCACTAAATGAAACGCAGCAATGGCTATTTGGCTTCTTTCCTTTTTCATAGTTGTTGGAAGAGTGTCAGAGTTAGTAGGAAAGGGTGCCCTGTCAGGTTCCAGCAAAGGTGTTAGAAATTCTTGAAGGTGACTGGCGTTATGTTTTGTATAGGCTAAAGGCATACTGCCTTTCCATTTATAGACATGCCATGTTCTTTATTCATGGTGTAACAGCTACACTGCATGCAGAAATATGTGTTTGTATAGTTAAAAACAGTCTTAGAATTGGATCAAATGAGAAAAACTTTCCTGTCCCAAAATGGGGGAGAAGGGTGATTAAGAAATGGTCCTAAAGAGAGTATGGGGAAAAGTTACTGTGGGTAATTTTTTCCTTTGACTTCTTTAAATTTTTAAACTGTAGCTCTTCCAAACAACTGAAATTTCAAAATGAAAATGGAAAACCAGAGGTTTTGGTATTGAGAAAGCCCTGTTTCATCAGCTGTGTTACACAAATTTTTTATTTATTTAATGAGACCTTCATTGAGATTGATCCTTACTGCAAGAAATCTGGCTTTGGTGAATCAGTTTTTTAGATAGTTGCAGAAGACAGTTCTGTTCATGCTATTTGTTTAGTCACTGGAATTTAGCTTTTATAGGTATCTTTTAGTGAAGCACTTCTGAGTTTATGATGTGATTTTCACTCAGAAATGTTCTTTTATCACTTATACATGTGCGATCTCTTAAGTAAACAGCCAAATAACTGTTTAGGCTCTTGTCATGGCCTGTCATTGTCATGACTGTATACTGACAACCATGTAAGACATGAGCAGGTTTTAACCTACTGAATGACTACCCTGCCCTCTGACATATAGTAACTAGCAGCTGGCATGTCAAATAACTGGCTGCTAATTGGTATTGGAGGAAGTGGAAGGAGATGCAGCATAGCATCAGGACTGAACCCAACAGCCCACGGCTGGGAAGAAACGTTATGGAGGTCTCTCTCCCCAGTTCTCTCCTCTATTTCACCAACTCAGATCCCTGTCAAATCATGTAGCCAGTTGCTTATATTTGCTAATGTATCACAAATACATTTTTTGCTTAGTTTTCTGCAGTTTTAGCAAGTGGAAGTGACTTACAGTGTGATGAGCACTAGAGGAGCACTAGAAGAGGCAGGTATGGGTACAGGACGAGGAGCACTCACTGGATGTGGACGGGATCTTTGGCTGTTCAAGCTTTCCAGTGAGCATGTGGAAGTAGCATTTTGCCAAGGCTTACAGCAGTTTGGCATCAAGTGGCGGTATGTGGTATTTTTGGCACAAGCATAATTTAGAAATGTTTTTATGTTTTCCCAATGCTTTCGAGTTCCAGTTCCTTGCTAAAGAAGTGTGGTGTTGCTGGAACTAGTCAAAGGAATATGATTTTTAAAATGTTTTCCTTATTCTTGGGAATAGCTGAACTATTTTGGCTGAAATGCAGCCTCTTCTGTCTTGTGTCCCCTCAAAAATAGCAAACCAGCATATGTAGAATATCAGCAGAAACTCTTAGAGCTTTGCCAAGTTGTAAGCAAAAACAGACAGTGGGAAGTATTTGATAAACTTGATAGGCTTTTTCCTTTTTTCTATTTTTTCTATTTTTTTTATATAGCAGCTAGTTCTTCATCTCCTTGTTAGCGTTTTTGTACCCTTTGAGGTTTTCTATACTTTAACCAAGGCCATGGTTCTGCTCATACTGTCTTTTCATTTTTCTTACACACTCTCAGCAAAGATTTATACAATATTTAATTTCCAGAAGAGGAGTAGCTGCTCCTAGATGAAGTCAGTGTCCATATCAACTCATGGTTGCTTTTTGTGCTCCGGATCTTCTATTGAAATGGACTGTTAATTTCATTAAATATGTTTCATAAATTGATTCCTTCCTAGGCTGGAAGGGACTTGCATGCCCTACCTGGGGAGAATTGTGATCTTTGTTTTGCTCTTGGTATTAGCTGATTATGATTTTTTTTTTCAGTAATCCATGAAGTAGGAAAACCTATTAGCACATCTTACTTACAGCAGTGTAATCAAATTCAGTATTGACAGCTGCTCTGTGGTGGCATTGCTTTTCTCTCTTTTTGCTCAATTCTTTTGTAGTTGCATGTATTTGAAATGCTGCTGCTGCCTATACGATCTGCAAGCAGTTATTTCTTGACGTACTGTCACCTAATCTTATGGCAACTTCTACTTTTTTGTTACTGTGTAGTTATGCTCGGTGAACCTAAGGAAAAAGTTAATCACTAGGGGAAATTCTTTAATTAGTCACGCCCATAATATATAAAACTTGTTTTCTATGGTTGATGCAGACAAGTGGAAAGCCTGTGTTTAGTCACTATTGGTCGTATTTCATGAAGTCTTTACAATACAGAAAACACAGTGAGCTTTTATTACATGTTGCTAGCAGTTAAGTCTACAGAAAAGAAAGAATAGAGCTTTATTATTTAAGTGCCTCAAGCTCTTTTCCTGTAAACAGTCGTATGTATGCTTATCTTCACATACCGCACAGAGGATTTGGTATTCTCATGAATGAATATATCTTCCAAGATTAAAGCCATATTCATAGAGCTGTTGCAAAAACATTTTATTTAACTAATAAAATTACTCTAGTTTTTAAAGTTTTTTGAAGAATACTTACGCCAGTGTAGCATCTGTAACTCAGTATTGATTTGTCTTGGGGTCTATCAGATAGTTTTGATTAAGCACATGATCTTGTAATGCTCTGTTTATTTTGCTTGGTTTTGTTGTTGCTGATAATCTTTGAAGTGTGTTGGTTTTCTGCAACTACTAGTTTCCTAGCTAGTGAAGTACTGACTACACCAGTATACCAGTTTACCACAGCTGTATAGCAGTCATTGGTGTGTGTTCCTGTGAAGCTGGCAAAGCCTTCTTTAGAGTCGTTATGAATTTTCTTTATTTTTAAATTGAATGTAGTTTTCTTGCAGCCAAGATTTTGGAACTGATTTTTTTGCTTAGGTATCTTTCTTAAACTTTTAAAAATATAATAACAATAAACACACACTTTTATGCTTACAAAATATATTCTTAGCTTTAATGGAGTGGGACTTCTAGTATCTCATTAACGTTGCTATGGACTATATTAATTCTAAAATTAAAAAATAACTATATAAATATTTTTAAATCTGCATCTATTTTTAATTCTGTACCTACTGGTGCAGAATATTTGAAACAATTGCTTAAGATTCTTTGTTTTTATTGCCGTCAGTAGCGTAATTTGTCTTTACTGCTTTGAGAACAAGAACTTACATCCTAGGTAATTAAAGTAGTAACAGATTCTCTTTTTGTAGTTGCTTTTTTTCTTTTTGGTACACATCTTGCTACAGCTGTATTTTAGGACTGTGTCATTGGGCAAACTCCTTCCTCATTTCTGTTTTTATCCCATGTGTCCTTTTCATTTTTTTCTCCTGTTTTGCACTATTGTAGCCTCAAAGTCTATAAAATGCTTCCTGAGACAGACTGAAAATAATGTTTTAGATTAGTTCTGGCAGAAACTGAGCACAAAGCATTTTTTTACTATTGTTTTCTTTTTTAGATTACTGTAAAACTTTATTTTTGTAGCAAAGCCAGAAGTTTTTGTGGAAGGGACTGTAACGTAGGGCAGAACCCCTTTTGCCTGTATCCCATATCCCACCTGTAGATCTCTGTCCCAAATAGTGACCTGGTGCTCACCTGTTTCTTGGCATTGTCCGAACCTGTGGGAGGAGGAGATGCCTTGTTTGGTCTGAAAGCTGCTGGTGTACCTGTTCTAGGCAGATAGTCCTTGCCTCCCACCTAGAACCCTCCTGAGATACAGGTTTGCATGAAGAGCTGAAATTGCAGCAGGTCCTCAGATAAATTTGAAAATCTAATGGGAAGCAAGGACTCCAACTAACTGCAGCAATAGCGATGTCCACCTTTTGCTTCTGAACATAGTTGCTAGAGCTGCTTGTCCACTAAGTAGGAATATTGGGCCCTAGGCCCTTATCTCCTGAAGGGGGTCTGAAATCTCTCTTTTCTGCAGGCAGATCTCCTGCTTAGTAGGCAAAGGAGTAGTCTGGGTTGCAAAATTCTGCCCTTCACGTTGGACTTGGCCCACTTTACAGGCAGACCTTGTTACAGACAGTCTGATGAAGTGTGGCCTGGGTGAGCACAGTGAGGTGGATTCAGAACTGTCTGAACAAATGTGCCCGGAGGGTACTGGTCAGTGGCACAAAGTCTAGTTGGAGGCCAGTGATTAGTGGTGTACCCCAGGGGTCACTACTACATCCAGTGCTGTTTATCGTCTTCACTAATGACCTGGATGATGGGGCAGAGCGTACCCTTGGCAAGTTTGCTGATGACACAGAACTGGGAGGCATGGCCGATACACCAGAGGATCATGCTGCTATCCAGAGGGACCTCGGCAAGCTGGAGAAATGGGCTGACACAAACCTCATGAAGTTCAACAAGGAGAAATGACAGGTCCTGCACCTGCAGAGGAACAACCCCAGGCACCAGTACAGACAGGGAGCTCACCAGCTGGAGGGCAGCTCTGAAGAAAAGGCTGCCCTGGGGGTCCTGGTGGACACCAGGTAGAACATGAGCCAGCAATGTGCCCTTGTGGCAAAGAAAGATAGTGGCATCCTGGGCTGTGTTAGGAGGACTGTAACCAGCTGGTCAAGAGAGATGATCCTTCCCATCTGCTCAGCACTGGTGAGGCCACACTTGGAGCACTGTGTCCAGTTCTGGACTCCCCAATACAAGAGAGA
>VZSC01003132.1:242366-305521 GCA_013398225.1 Steatornis caripensis | reverse complement strand
ATGTATTTATAGAAACATTTTTTTATTGTCTTTTACGGCAGCAGCCAGTNCAGGCCTGTAGTTCCCCAAATCCTCCTTCCGGCCGTTCTTGCAGACAGGTGTCACATTTGCTAACCTCTAGTCAACTGGGACATCCCTGGTTAGCCAGGACTGCTGATAAATGATGGAAAGTGGCTTGGTGAGCAGTTCTGCCAGCTCCCTCAGCACCCTTGACGGGAATCCCATCTGGCCCCATAGACTTGTGTGTCTAAGTGGTGTGGTGTGTCACTAACCATTTTCCCTTGGATTATGGGGGGCTTCATTCTGCTCCCCTTGCCTGTCTTCCAGCTCAGGAGGCTGGGTACCCAGAGAGCGACTGGTCTTACTACTACAGACTGAGGTAAAGAAGGCATTAAGTACTTCAGCCTTTTCTTCATTCTTTGTCACTGTTTCCCCCTGCATCCAATAAAGAGTGGAGATTCTCCTTAGCCCTCCTTCTGTTGCTAATGTATTTATAGAAACATTTTTTTATTGTCTTTTACGGCAGCAGCCAGTTTAAGTTCTAGTTGGGCTTTGGCCCTTCTAATTTTCTCCCTGCATAACTTCATGACATCCTTGTGGTCGAGTTGCTTGCCCCTTCTTCCAAAGGTCATAAACTCTCCTATTTTCCTGAGTTCCAGCCAAAACTCTCTGTTCAGCCAGGCCAATCTTCTTCCCCGACGGCTCATCTTTTGGCACATGGGGACAGCCTGCTCCTGTGCCTTTAAGATTTCCTTCTTGAAGAATGTCCCACCCTCCCAGACTCCTTTGGCCTTCAGGACTGCCGCTCAAGGGGTTCTGTTAACCAGTCTCCTAAACAGGCCAAAGTCTGCCCTCCAGAAGTGCAAGCAGTTCTGCTGAACCCCCTCTCCAAGAACTGGAAACTCTATCATTTTGTGATCACTATGCCCAAGATGGCCCTCAACTATCACATCAGCCACAAGTCCTTCTCTGTTCACGAACAACAAGTCCAGTGGGACGCCTTCCCTGGCTGGCTTGCCCACCAGCTGTGTCAAGCAGTTATTTTCCACACACTCCAGGAACCTTCTAGACTGTTTCCTCTGTGCCGTATTCTATTTCCAGCAGATGTCTGGTAAAGTCCCCCACGAGAACAAGGGCTAATAATTGCAAGACTTCTTCCAGCTGCTTACAGAATGTTTCATCTGCCTCTTCAACCTGGTTGGGTGGTCTACCGCAGACACTCACCATGATATCTGCCTTGTTGGCCTTTCCTTTGATTCTTACCCATAAACAGCCAAAACTATCATTGCCATCATTAAGCTCTAGAGAATCAAAACACTCCCTAACACATAGGGCTACCCCACCACCTCTCGTTCCTTGCCTGTCCCTTCTGAAGAGTTTATAGCCATCCATTGCAGCACTCCAGCTGTGCAAGTTATCCGACCACGTTTCCGTGTTTGCAACTATATCAGTTTTCCTGCTGCACAATGGCTTCCAGCTCCACCTGTTTGTTGTCCATGCTGTGTGCATTGATGTAGGTGCACTTCAGTTGGGCTATTGATCCCACAGCCTTTTTTGGGGGGGAAGCCCTAGTTCCTATGTGACAATTCTCACGCACTTCCATGTTTTCTAACACATCAATACCCTCAAGTCTTTGCTGCTGCATGGATCTCCATCCACTACCTCCACTGAGATGGCAGACAAAAGGACCTCGCTAGCACACTGTTGAACAGTGTCCCTCCCCCAGGCTTATCTCTAGTGAGCCTTGACTGTTGTTGCTCAAGCTGTATTTTGGAGAACTAATAAACTTCTGTCCTATTTTTCAAGCAAATATTAGAGTGTCTATAATTTGTGGCTGAGCTCTGCTCTTGTTTTGCTAAACTACTGATATTCAAATAAATTTTCTTGCCTTTAGATTTGAGCAAGATATATTTGATATGATTTATTATAATGCATGTCAATCCAATAACATCAGAGCTCTAGTCTCAAAAATGAGCTGATTCAGAAACCTTGCTTTTGGAAAAGGTTACTTCCTTTAACAACATAATGTAGAATTTATAATTTACTTGTCAAGAATCACCATGTCTGTTTGAATTGTATTTATGGTAATTGCACTATAGATTCTCAGAGAACCTCCAGTATACTCTTGTATTACCGAAGCTCAAAGACATAAAATGCCTGTCACCTCACAGAGTTAGTTTTACAGAAGTTTTTTGGTTTGTTGGTTGGGGTTTTTTAATTATAAAGCATATAAAAGAATGGTAAAGTAGTACTTGGAGTTACACTGATGGCATTATTCCCCAGGCCTGCAGATCACTGTTTATTTTTGCATAGAAGTAGTCCATTTGCAGAAACAATGGAGGCTTCACCAAAAGAAATCATAGCCACAGACATGTGAGGAAAAGCTATACTTTTAAGTGACCACAATCTGATGCTGTCGCTTCTTTTTCATATCTTGTTATACAATCATGCTGGTTTACATCAGCTTAAACAATCGTGTCACGTGGGCCATATTTTGAGGCGATAGTTTGAGGATATGGGTCAAGCATAACCAAGGAAAATCTTCTCTCTTTATTATTCATCCATGTACTATACCAAACAGTTCTCAACTTGTTCTAAAAATCTAGTGCTGAAAATTTGGGGCCTGTTTGACGACATCTTGCTTCAAAAAGTCCAAGTAATTTGGTGTCCGATACTACTGATTTTGGTCTTGGAACCCACTAAAGCTCATAGGAATGAACAACATACTAGATTTGTAAACATAAAACCAGTTATTTACAGGTGTGGATGTTATGGCAACTGGTTAATAAGAATGATCTTTCAGGATTTAGCACTTAGTAACAGCGGCAAAGTCCAAAAGCATGAGCAAAACCTATAGGAGATTGAGCAGCCTTAATTTTCTTTTTTGTCCCCTCCTCTGTCTTAAAGACAAACCTTATCATACTGATTTCTCAGCTTGTTCTATAAACCCATTGCCATTCTTACAGCATGATATGAATGACACCATGTGCTCTTCAAATTTTTGTAAAGTTCAAAGTACGAAAGAGATAGAAGAGCTGGAGAAGATGACAGTTTTATTTCCTAGAAACTATTTACTATCAGTTACCACCAGGGCTTGAAGGATTCTATATCATTTAGATTTCTTTAATTAATTTGAATTAGTGTTGGTATCTGTTCTCATTTCCAGCGTTGCAGTCCTTAGCCTTTTCAGCTGTAGTCTTGATTTTTACTTGGCACCATTTAAATTTTAACCTGAAAAACTAAATTATTTCCTTTTGTTTAACAGAGTTCTGATTTACCTGGTATATACTATTATGGCATCAGTGGAGATGTGCTTAACTGTGATGACGTATTATGTCTGTTGAAGTGAACATCAAAAGACCATTTAATCACTTGTAATGTTTTCTCCTTTTCTGGGCCAGGGTTTTGTAAGCGTAGAGTTCTGCTAATGCACACTTCTGCCGGGAAGCTTCCCAAGGTGGGCCACAAGAGATGCTAAGTGGCAGAAGGAGGATGAGTAGAAGCCATTAACATTTCCCCAGCAAGGTCAGATTTGATGTTTCCTTTGTTTGTAGTATCCAAATTAAGAAGATGCTTTTGTGTTCTGAGTGTTGCCTCTACATAAACATACTCCTGGGTAATGTCAGGCTGGTCACATCACCTTACTATTAGCCACCCATTAACAAGCTGATTGAAAAGGACCCAGCACAGCTTACACAAAGTGCTGACTATTTTCCAGGAAGACCAAATTTCTCATCACCTTCATCATCACTTCAGACTATCAATATACAAAATAAAACACTCTTGTTCTGAAGGGCTATGATCACAGGAGAAACCTTTGCATTCTTTCTTCTTTTTTTATTGCAAACATGTTTGGGAAAAAAAAAGGTGTTACCTTGTTCTTTTTTTTTTTTTCCCCTGAAGCCAGTATTACCAGCCATTTTACTTGTACTTTACTATTATTATCTAGGTGATGGCTGTGACATGTTGATCATATATGGCAGTGAGAAAATTGATTTCCCTCAACAGAAATGCTTCCAATTTTCCCTGGGCCATAATTTTATGTCCACAACAAAATAAAAGGGTCATTTTCCTTAAGATGAGGGAATTGAAATCTTTGATAAAAGCCATAGTAAATGTTGTACTTTTGATTGCGGAAACTGCAGTTTTCACAAACATCTCTCCTGTCTGTTCTGTGTGTATGTGTGTTTCTGGGGAGTACGTGGGGGTGAGAACAGGAGCAAGAAAGGAGGCAAAAAGCAGCTTTTGGAAAGAGTGAAGTTACTTTAGGAAGTTCTGCAAATCTACAAATTCTTCCTGGACACGAACATTTGTTTTCTCAGGGAAAATTTAGGACTCTATTGGTAGCTTTCAGTCAAGCATCTTCTTTTCAAAAATGACTCTAGTTAAAAATCATACTTCACAATCACCTGGATTTAGATATGGTTGCCTGACTTTCTGGCATGATTTTAAACAACAGTTTTGGAATTTTTTTTTTTATTAAAAAAATGGTAAAAAAATACATTTCTTAAGAGACTACAATCACAGTACACCATTAAAAAAGAAAATTAAATAAACAAGTGAAAAGTAAAGTTACTAAAAAGAAAATTGGTTCTGTCCTAGCTCAAACCAGGACAAAAATATTTATTTTTTTTACTGAAGGAGGATCTCTTCTATTTTTAAACAATCCTGAATCAATGTTTATTAAATTACCATTTCTGCGAAAATACAGGAGCTATTGGCTGATGAGACTAGAAGCTACGTAAGGTTGATTCTTCTGTTAAAAAATTCTTTAAATATATAATAGACAGTTTTAAAATGTTTGTTTCATCTTTGATTCTCTATACTGGCAAGTAGAAAAGGTCTGGGAAGTTGAGCAGGCAGTCCATAAGCAGGGTTTTTTTCTTTTAAATTGGATTTGTTCAACAGTTTGACCAAAATATATGCTGAATCTTTGAATATTCAGGAGATCCTGAAAACTGACCTTTTGGTATTCTTCTACATTGATCTTTTATGTCCATAGTCCCATGTATGAGTATGATGCATGTGATAATGTCTCACTAGAAGTTTCTTCCTCTATAAAATTACACTGTTTCATACCTCAATTCTACAAGATGAAAGGTTTCCATAATTTGCCTGTTAATTTCCTCAGAGAATTTGCATTCTTAAATCTTGAATCATTTCTACTAGACTAAGGTAATTCTAGGGCCCTCACAGTTCTCCATACAGAGGCCGATTTTACTTAGAAATTTATGGTAAGTGAGGGTTAATCATAAACAAACAGGTAAGTAGAAAACATATGTTTTATCATACAAATCTGATAACAAGAAAGTTTTGTGTATTAGATCATTGTTTTGCAAATAGCATAGATTTTCAGGGTCATATTTACAATAAAAAAGTCAGTTGGTATGATAGAAATTTTTTGCAAGGTTTACTTCCCTTGTAAGTAAAAGAAACTTACATAATGAGAAATAATAAATTTAGAAAAAGACAGCAGTAAATCATTTCCAAATATGTAACTGTGGCTGTTGTCAAGGCACTCTCTCGTTTTGGTAATTAAATCCTGAAAATCGAACATAGCATATCCAAAAATAAGGCCTGTCCAACAGAGTTGCTTCTGAAAGTTTGGGTCTAACTAAAACATAGATCATCCAAGCCAGAACCAAGGAACAGAATTTCCTAGTTCCCTGTTTATGCCCAGTTCTTCCAGATATCTTTCTTGGTGGACAGTTTGTCAGCATAGGATAATGTTACCAGAAAATGTTATTTCTCTGAGTAGCCAAGTCAATCACTCGAACAAAATACATTGGCAAACAAGAAACAAATCATCAGGCAACACAACAGCTACCCTGAAAATGGTGGAGAAGAGGTTGGCACAGCCAAGGTAAGAATCAAGAAAAAACGTCAGAAAATCTTAGAAAGCCTAGGGCAAAGCTTTTTTTCAGATCTCTCACAGGGGTGTACTTTACCGCAGTAGAGTACTCCATCTGTGACACAGGTCCCTTCCCTCATCCTTCTGTTGGAAGTTGTGAAACATCATGGGGCTATACAGTAAGTGTGGACCAATGCAGTAGACTGCATTGCATATCCATGTAAATTATTTCCTTTCTATCTCAGCTAATCGTATCTATAAGGTTAATAAGCCCTTTCTCCTGATGGAGCAGTGCAAATGGGACATAATGGAAGAGAAAACTTAACCCCGTAGCAGTAATAACGTTATACTTATGTCTCTGTATCCTGCTGTAGTACTACAGACTGTATAATGTTTCTTGTTTATCTCTTTTAAACAGTGCAGAATTTGGTACATTTATAATAATTAGGCTTTATTTCTTTCATGATTTTTAACTGATTCCTCTCTGTTTCTCCTCAGTCACCTCATCCAGCTATTCCGTATAATTCTGTAGCATCAGATTTGGTGAAATATTATTGCATAATTTTCCTACAGATCACAGATAGAGATGGTGTATTTGAGGCAAGTAAGATGTCAAATTATTGCTTAAGGAGCTTAGAGCAGTGGTCCTACTATCAAGTATGTAGGTATAAAATTTTACACAAGAAAGGAGTCTGATTGCTTAGTCCTGGAGATGTAGAAGAGAAATACCTAAATTCAAAGCTGGAGGTTGAAACCAAAAGGACAATTCCAAAGCTAAAGCAAAGTCCTCTGCCTTTCCTTTTTAATGGATAACAGGGCTCAGTGACTATTATTAGAAGTGATTTGGTACCTCAACATGCAATAGGCATAGAGTGAGATTTTTCAAAACCACTACACATCTAATTTACATTGACTAAAGATCCCAAGAGACACCTAAATACCTCTGGACAACCTTACTGTGTCAATTCATAAAGCTCGCTTATCTTCCTCTTTCTCTCATTGTGCACACCCCTGGTTTTTACCATGCGAAACACTACAAATTCCTGTTCCCTTGATTAGGAGGCCAATTTTACGTGTAAAGAATTTTCAGCTATTATGGGAAACATTTGTAGGCAATGCTTTCTTTTTCTTTTAACATTCATTGCAGTTCTCTACAGCCATCCCGCTGCTGAGCATGCGGATCAGATTCAGATCAAGACAGTGTGATGCAACAAGCTTAATTTCTTGACTGACCTTCAGCTCTCTCCCTCCGTTGTGATATACAGCTCTCTGTTCTGCTAAGTGAAAGTCAGAAACAGGGGCCAAGAGTGATTTTTTTCACTCTTTCGCAGAAACAACAAAAAGGTTGCTTCTTTATGTGAGAAATTCTTTTGCTTATCTCTACTGGAGACCGAATTGTTTATTGTATTGACTGCACATCATTGTGGGCTGGGTTTTGACAGATATGACAATTTATCTGTATCAAGGATTGGGTGTGCTGTTTTGATACATTAAATACCTTTGCAATCTTTTTTTTTTTTCTTTCTTTCTTTCTTTCTTTCTTTTTTTTAAGCACTAAATCTCAGCATGACTGTATCCTGCAGTGGAAAATTACTGCCCATTCAGAAATGTGCCTTGTTGCATTACGGTCGTATATTTGAAGATTCAAAGCTCTATCTGCAGCACAAAGGCAGGCTCAACAAATTACTTAGCATCTTTGTTCCTTTATCACAATACTTTATGGCAGCATTTTCCACTTTTTATAATCAAGGTATACTTGTGAAATGAATATTTTTTGCTCTTTAGCTTGTATAACAATTATGCATCTTCATTAAAATGGGATTTTGTAGTAAATATCTATCTGAAATTGTTTCTAGTAGCATCTGAATTACTCAATGAATGAATGAATGAATGAATGTTTTCACAGGATGAGATGACAAAATTTACTGTGTCCCTATCTCTTTATCAAAAGGGTTGCCTGGACGATATTTAAAATAAGTTATTTTTTTAGACCAAATGCAGAGGTACATTCCTTGTCAGCAAGGATGCAAAAGGTAAGAGGATCCAGCTATACCTACCCTTTTGGGGGGCTGATTGTTAAGAATTTCTCTCTCAATATGCACTTGGATTCACATTAGAAGCAGTCGGAGGCTTTTAAGGGGAGAAAATCTCAGGACAGTGTACAAAATCAGAGCCAGGGTCGTGACCTTGACTATTGATCCAGCCTCTCTTATTTCCACAGCTTGCTGAGGCTTGTTCTTCCAACCTGCTGGTGTACATTAGAGCAGAAATCCATAACGTGGCCATGTTCATCCAAGCACAGGAAGAAACTAAATTAAATGTTAAAAAACAATCTGAGGCTAGAGTTGGAGACAATTCATCATGATCCTAGACGTCAGGCAGGTAGGATGACCAAGAGTTCCTCAGCCAATAGACCCCAAACAGAATATGGAGGGACCTCACTGCCTCATTTGTCAGGTACAGAGCAGGTAGTCGGAAAACACTACGGAAAAAAAAGTCTACCGAAGGTCAGTGTTTTAATTCCCAACCATGCACAAATATTCATCTTTTGGAATGCAACCTGTAATTGAGGTTTACAGGAGAAAAGGAGGGAGATAAAAAAAAATTCTGACACTAATACATTAGCATTCAAAATTAGGAGAAAACAAAACTTTGCGCCAAAGAAGTGTACTGAAAATTGAGTCAAACTGAGGACAACTCTGGAACCCAAGCTGAGGTGAGAGAATTTGACTGCAAACTTGAGTAACCTATTAAAATCATCAGTCAGCCTCTTTTTCACTTTCAAAAGGTATCTCAGTGGAGTGCTAACCTTTCTTCTTGATGAAAGGGGTTTAAAGGTATATAATCTGTGATGCATAGAATGAACTCAGCATGTGTAATAAGAGAGGTTCAGTAGGCTGGTTGAACTGTTTAGAAACTGCCCTTTGCTGCTTCTCGAGCTGATGTTATTTGTACTGGACACAGAACACATGTGCCTTATAACTAATCTAAAACATGTTACCTAAAGAATACTTCTCAGACGGCAGTTTTTTCTTCTGGGAACTACAAAACATACATACCTTGAAAGTACTGTGCAAATATTATAGTGATCGAAAATAGTCACGAAAACCCACTGCAGTCCGCACAGCTGCTATTCTAATTTAGCTAGCTGGTGAAAAGAAGAACTTGCCAGTTTTGTGAACATGAATTACATATCCTGTGGTGGTTGAATTGTGTTCTCTCTCAAAACATTAATAAGCAGGTATCTGAGCTGAAAATAGACTACTGCCCTTTGATTTTATTCCTAAGTTATGTTATACTATTTGTGCGTTATCAGCATGTGCTGTTAAACCTCATGATGCTGAATGCCAATCTGATGAAACATAATAAGACATAACACAGTTTGACAGCTAATGTTTAAAGAAGAAATCTTATCTCTTGCTATCTAAATAGCAAAGGGCTCCCATTTAGACACTTACAGATTCTTAGTGGATATCTTGAGAGAACAGTTAACCCAAGAATGGTTAGAGAATGATTCCCCAGTATAGACAGCAGCTTTGTACGTGTGTGACCTTAAAACAAAATGCACTCTTACAGATTGTTAAATTCACAATTTCTGAACAGCCTTTTTAGTTTGTGGTTCTCTAAGCAAGACTATGTAGGAAATATGAGTGAACGGATGGAATTTTGCTCCCTATACCTCTTTTACCAAAAACTCCGCAATATCTATATCAGAGAATGTATTTTAACAAGACAATAAAAACTGAGGTAATTTCCAGTTAACAGAAGTGGGAAAGATTTGACATATCTTAGGCACAGGAGTTCGCTGACCATAAATTCCTGGATGCTGTGCATCACGATTTGCTCTGTTTTCTATCCTGACACTTTCCAGTTAGCCCAGGGTGATTATAATTCCATTTGTCCTGCATTATTATTACTTGCCATTCACACAAGCTTGACAAAGTACTTGTTGGTCTACATATTGATAGAAGATCTGTATTCCACTGTTAAGGGTTTATACTTTGCTGTATTTTTCAAAAGTGTCTCAGTTTTTGGATTCTTACTTTCATCCATCATTAGCCCGATTTTTACCACCAAAATCTAACTTACAGTTAACACTGTTAACTTACAGAAATTTCAAAGTAAAGGAAAATCACGGATACTTATGGGTAAATATCAGGGCAAAAATACCTTATGTTGAGCACTTGAATATAGAAGCATCTCAGATTTCCTTATCTGGAAAGTTTGACTTAAATATATTTGAGTTTCATGATTAACTTTTTAAATCGTAAAACCCTTTGACAGTAGTCACGTTGACAGGAATTTCGACAGTAGTCACGTTGACAGGAATTTCAACAGTAGTGAAAAAATCCATCTGCTTCCCAAAGTGTTTTTTTCTTTTCTGAAAATATAGGATAAAGTTTATACCTCGCATAATTAAGCATGTTGTATTGCATGTACATCTACTGTAACTGAATTCCAGAAATACCCCTGATCCAGACTGAATAACTAACTTACATGTCAGGACTCTGTGTAATCACTGTCCAGATGATAAGTTGTAGCAACGGCAGTGCCCACCTAGAACACCACTCTGAGAGAAGAGATGTCAGCACACCACCTCCTTGCGATGCCGCCTACAGCCCTCACCTCTGCTCACACCTGTCCTAGCACACACACACAAGTGCCCAGCATCAGATAAATTTGAATTCTTCGAAAGAGTATAAACAAAAAGCGAAGCCATTCTCAGTTCAACCAGGCAGGATCTGTTCTCGTGGCAGTTTTGTAGTATGCTATGGGAAAGGGGTGCTTCCCACTTGTGGTAATAATGTTCCATGGCTGTTCCTCGCAACACTTGACTCATGACAACATTTAACTTCCCAGTTTTCTAACAATCAAATAACAGAGAACCCCACCAGCAGGGTCTGGGATATTCTCTCAGGGAAATTCAGGTAAATTTGGACAAATTCAGCAACTCTTTGAAATATTAATTTGCCATAGTACATTAGCAGCTTGAATCTACATAGGTCTTTGTGTTGTGTTAATGATTTTTATTTTCATATATTACTGCTGTATTTGACTAAGAAACGAGATGCAAAATGAGCAACTCTGTCAGAAATTGTGGCTGTGAGAAAACACTGAATAGCACAAGCTAATAAATTAATATTTTTAAAGAAAGTCAGAAACACATAATTGTTTCTGAGAAACTTGATGGTTTGTGCCAGCCCGATACATAGGTTAGAGGGATAAGAACACCAATGGCACATGGCTGGCCATTTTGCACTGATTTTGTGGTTAATGTTAAACCATAAAAATCTACATTTTACTAACCTTCATCTAGTATTTATAACAGTTTAATCTGAAAGATTTTGCAAAGTTATCTACACAGTCTTAGGGTACCTGCAGCTGTGCTTGCTTTCTGTAAGCTCAATGAGATCCTACAGGTGTTTCACCCAGTCCTGAAATAAGAAAATAATATGTGAATGACACAGGCATTGGTTAGCTAAATGTAAGCTGAACTCTCAAAACTAGACAGTATCTTTTACTGCATCATATAAAGACACTTGAACACTGTTATTTGATCATATAGATTTCTGAAATACCTTAAAAAAACATTATCCTATTTCATTTGGAATTGGTATTCTTAACTTTTATACCCTGTTAACATCTAAAAAAATAGATCTGAAAATAGTTTTGTGGTCCAGTAGTTAGAACGAAAGTCTCCAAGGACTTGTTATTTTAATTGTTTGTTGAACTTAGCTGTGAAATTTGACTCACCATTTTATTGTGCTTGATCCTACACTTCCTCTTCCAAATACATCAGTGCAGTTCACTATTGCTTAGGTAACAGGGAAGAGTGTATCTGATAATTTACTTCATTGGAGTCCTAGTATTTTATTTCTTGCATGAAGGAAATCAGTATTTATGTGTGCTACATTAGAAGCAGAGCAAGGTTTAAAAGTAGGACCTTAATTCATTGTGGTCTCTTTATGGACTATAATCCAGTAGAACTCGATACTATTTTGCAGTGGAAAAAATACCATCAAAAGTAACATCTGAATATTTCTTTCTAGAATATTTCTTCACAGTTTTGATCGTCGTTTTTAAGACATCACAGAGGACTTAAAGGACCATGACAGATAAATGCAGTCTTTAAAGCTACTCATGCATTCTTAATGGACAGCCTGTTAATTTCAGGTCTAGGTCATGAATTTGAATGCCATTCACTAAACACCTCTTTGTCAACAAAA
Source organism: Steatornis caripensis (assembly GCA_013398225.1). Taxonomy (NCBI): domain Eukaryota; kingdom Metazoa; phylum Chordata; class Aves; order Caprimulgiformes; family Steatornithidae; genus Steatornis; species Steatornis caripensis. The sequence goes on along the minus strand of VZSC01003132.1, from coordinate 293,443 downwards.
GCTAGTTTTCCCTTAGGGTAAATTGTAACTCATTAATTGTAATTAAATTAAACATATGCAACAACTAGAAAACCCAGGGTGCATTCTGTGAAGAACACCGGTCTAGCAGTCCATGGCTGATTTCTGGGATGTTCAGGGGTCTTGCAAGTGAGAAGAAAATAGAAGTTTATAGTTTTAATAGCAGGTTGAATAAAGAGTAAATATCTTGGCCATTTAATAATATTTTTATTCCTTTTCCACTGGATACTAAATATAACAAAAAATTTTAACATCAAAAGTAAGTTGGGGTTTTTTGCAAGTATAAGCCCGTAGCCATGATATTCAAGATATTTTGCAGCCTGTATATCAACCCTAAGAAGATATAACCAATTTTAAGCTTGTGTTAGTGTTTATAGTAGCAATTAAACTGTGTTAACAGCAGAGGCCTTTGTATTTGGAAGCTCTGTATAATCCGTCCTCAGGTCCTAAGTTAAATCAGTTTGGCTGTCAAAGATGAGACCCTAATGGGCAATGGTCCGCATCACAAAGCCATCATGTAATTGTCACTATTTGGCATATTTGGCAGTTCCTATTAGGAGAGACCCAGGACTGAGCTAGTACACTGAAGCGTTACATCATTGCAGATCAGAGACAACAAAACAAGAGTTGGGGTGAAAAACATACACTGGTTTGGACTTTTTTTCAGTGAAAACATGCAAGCACTTTTTTATTCAGGAGATTTCCAAATTTTTGCCACTTTTCTGCATGTTGAAGATTTCTTTTTTGATCTAAACCAAAGTATTTGACTTCAGTGTTTTGCAATATTTTCATTTTTGCAAAAACTGTTTTTTTCTTTCCAATTAATTTGCTAAAATTGTTACAAATTCATTAAATGCTTCACACACTTTGGGGGGAAAGAATGTTTTTATTAGAATGTTTAGTCCACTTCATGTGGAAAGATATATGTGGCTGAGCATCATTGTGCTGATTCTGATACACAAGAGGAGAGAGATAGCTATGGTGCATACAGATGCTGAAACTGCATTTGTGATCTGAACAGTAAGTGGTTAACTTGAAGACTGAGGACATTCAGAAACAGTGAATAACTGACCTTGTATTTTTTGTTCAGCTGAGATATGTGCTTATAAAAATTCAGTTAACATGCTCTCTGCAGTTTCCTAGCTGCGACTCTGGTGGGAGCACATGTCTCTATTAAAACACGTGTGTTGTTTAGCATCACTATTTGTATCAAAATCCCCACTGTGAATAGTCAAGTGACAAATATTAAAGTGGGGAACCGTGTATAAACAGGAGTGCTAGGCCCCTTTGAATGTGTTTGGAGAATGTTAAATGGAGTGTAGGGGGAAGTTATACCTCACAGTGGGGAAGATATATCTCACCTCTTCCCTATGTTGTTTACTCAGGAAAAACCTAATATTGTGTGTTATTAATGAACACCCCAGTATTGTAGATGAGCTCTACATGAAAACTAATCCATGAACTCCTGCATCTAAGGCTTCTTTCACATTACGAACTTTACAATCCAAGGATCTCCCTCACCTTCATTGTTGACCTAGTTGTCAGGTGAAGAGCATCTCATCAGCAATAGACATATTATTTCCAAAAGTTCTGACTCGAAGAGGCAGTCTGACTAAGAGACTGCCAGCAATGTAAAAAGAGTTTGAATCTCTCCCTGCTATACAAAATGCAACCTACTGTGCAAGTGATACGAATACATGGGAAATGCAAACTCCCAAAGAAGGCTGCAAAGCAGAGGAAACAGGAAGATAAGTATCAGGTTTGTTTCCTTCACTGGCATTAGAAATATAATCTTGAGAAAAAAAACGTTGCCTGGGAGCTAAGCAAGCCTTGATGCAAATGCTGGCTCTGTCACAGCTTACTCCTGAGGTCTTGGAGTTAATAAACCCACCTAGCACAGGGAGTTACTTTTTCCTGCTTCCAGTTGCAATGTAGCAATGGTTCGATAATACAAGAATGATGGCCATATTAGTAGGAATAATTTTCTAGTTGACAAAGCTTTGTCCAGCTTTCATTCAGCTCCTGTAATGGAGCTTGGCATGAACCCCCTTTTTCTTCATATCTTATTCTGCTTCATATTTACTTCCCTTGGAGAGGGAAAAGCCTTTCTGAGAACTAGCTGTTTAAGCTCTGAAAACCTCTGTTTTACTAATAGGTAAATGGAATCTGACTGGGATTATATACATGCCAGTCTCAAAAATAACCTGTGAAATTCTTTGCTATGACCTGTCTGTCGTAGGCTGTTCTTTCCCTTTCTCTGTCAGTGATCAGCATTTTCTTGGCTCAGGTCTATCACCTGTCTTACACATTGCATTTGTGTGACTGAGTGATGATCCGGGGGTGGCATACCTGTTTTGCTTTCCAAGGTATTATGGGCTCCTCCTCATAAAATGTGTTCTTGCTGTCGAGTACACTGCTGCTTGCTTTGTTCTCTGCTCCCCCCCGCTCCCTCCCTGGTTTACTACATATGAAGAAAAATTGCTTCCTGAGTCCTGACATTCACACACACAGTCACCTCCTCTCCTGCTACCAAAACCCAAGATAGAATGCCCCATCCATTGCACTTCTTATATTCTCTAAATCCATAGTTTGGAAGCAGTGATTGGGAATTTGTTAAGTGCTAATGCAATATACAGTGTGAGGCTTTGCCATGATGCTTCCTTGTCTGGAAGGCAGATAAATGTATAAAATGCTCCTCATAGTTAAGCAAGAACCACTCCTGTGCAGGCTGGTTGAACTGAGAGCTTTATGGCATATTCTGTCATTGGGTGAACACAGCCTTGAATCTACCCAACCCTTTTCCCAAACCTCAAGGTTTACCCTAATATTTAGCACTGTGGCTATGGCCCTTGACCATAGCTCCTTATCTACCCAGGTGGCCATAGACCACTCAATCACATTGGCCTCTGTTACTTAAAATGACCTTTACTCATTAAAATATGTCATTCAATTTGGACACATTACAAAATTCAGCTTTTTAGTCCCATTGGCTTTGTTCTTATTGACGTTGCAAAGTAAGAAAAAATACCTGACTGGTTTTAGCCTATCTGTTCATCTCAAGAAATCCTTTCTTTACCTCTGCCAATACCAGACATTCCATAGCATGCACCATGCCATTTGTAATTACACCATGATGACAGTGATCATGGCTTTATCACTGTGGTCACAAGAAAATAATGGAGGTTCAGTAAGTGCAAACAAAATGCCCTATGCTGGCACCCTTGAGGGGCAGCTTGTGACCAGTATCAAGAGTCAGGAAGGACTGCAGTGGATTGATGGAGTGATCACAACCTCCTCCCGTCATCCCAGCCTAGTCAAAACCTCCCTCTTCTCTCAGAATGAGCGTGGGGAGGGTACAGCAATGCCACTGCTTCTGATATCATTTAATATTCTGTAAAATCTTCCACAGATGTGAAGAATGGGGAATCAGGGTTAGAGCTAGTAAAAGAAAATGGTTGACACTGAGAGAAAGCACTAATGTAAGTAATACATCTTACTCACAGGTTGGTGTTAGCTTGCTTGAGGGTGTCGACTCTCTGGCTGTCTGGCTATATGATTGCCATTGTTAAGACCTGTCAACTATTTGTGATTTGATGAATTATGTGAGTGCTCTACTTCTTCATAAAATTAAGGTTTATGCAGATACATCAGTGCCATGGGAGATCATTGCTAGGCTGGTCCTCTGGTGCAAGCATCTCCTGTCCAAATCACCAGATCAGACGTTAGCCAAAACACGTTTCAATTGGGAAAAAATGGAGTAGGTGATTTCTATGTCTGTAATAATTCTGAGAAGCTATTTGTAACCAACAGTATTAATATTTCCTTTCCTATGTCAAGATTTGATTACATTTTTTTAGGGGGGCGTGTATGCGTGCAAGTGTGTGCATGTGTGCATCTCTATTAGACTGCTTCTCACATCAAGAACCTATATGTTTCTTGGCAATTTCAGACAATTCTAATATTCTTTTCTACTTGCTTAGTTTACTACTCAGTGATCTCAAATAAGAGGCAAGAGTCTACGGAAAAGGAAATTCTTTCTGAATGTGCAAAGAGAATATTAGCAGCCATCTTCAGTAATTTTTATAATGGTTTTGCAACAGCTACTCATATTGTCCTATAATGATGACAAATGATGCCTTAAAAAAGTTTGCACTCTCAAGGAAGGTGGAACAGAAAATTTCAGATCGTGAAAGCTAGGTATAGGATAAAGTATGCCTTGCTGAGACAGCCAGCACTTGCTAAGTGCTGATCAGCCTCACCAGCAGCTGGAGCCCCCCATTAACACACTTCTACAATTCAAATGTCTTGCAAGGACTCATTTCTTGAAAGCACAATTAAAAAAAAAAAGGTTAGCTAAATATATTGTCACTATTACAAATATGAAAACATTTCCCTGGTGAATGAACTGTGTTAATTTGATGAAATCTCCTCTTCATCTAAGAGCTTATGCGTTACATCTATACATGATACAAACATGCTGCCACAACAGCTTGTGTCAGGGACACAGCCAAGGTCCGTGCTCACCCCGAAGACCGCGTCCACCCCAGAACATATGCCATGAGGCCCTGTGGGACACCTAGGGACTGGAGTGTGGGCACAGCAGTGCCAGGGCACTATCAGGCCTCGGTGACACCAACCAGCCCCAGCCAGGGCCTCCCCCACCCTGACCAGGGGTGCCCTGCGGCTCTACATCAGCCTGGCCCTGCCTCAGCCTTACGGGACTCACGCCCAGCCCCAGCCTGCTGACCCCGGGGCTGCCTTCCCCCCTCACCCTCAGTCCACCTTGTCGCCACAGCCTTGCCTGAGGGGGATAAAGTTTTCAATTCTCTGCAGTAAAACGTGCAGATCTGGTGCCTGCCTGGCATACATGTTGTGCAGACCTCAAATCACTTCAGCTGTGGAGGGGGGAGAAAAGGTACTCAAAATCCAAGCACCAGAGCCAGGGCCCAGCTTGCTCTGGCTGCTGATTTTAAGAACAATTACATAAGCACAGCATCAAATCTTGTCTGAACTGTGACAGAAAACTCTAAATATTCTTGGTGACAGGAAGCTCTTCTTTCCCTCAGGTGGCACTGGAGTAGTATCTGGCTTCTGCAAAACTTGCTCGGAAGTGCAAATGAGCTAATGGGCCTGGTCAGGCCTCCCCCTGAGCACCTGGGGGACACTACAAGGAGGAGCCCCGTCAGGGGTCTGAGGCAGAGATGTGAGGAGAGCTGCATGCCCTCAAGATTGCTAAAACCAGTGAGGGTGGAGGTGCTGCTGTGCTGCCAGAGGATGGCTGATGGTGGCCTCCAGGAGCTGGCTTGTGCCGTGGAAACATCACTTGTGTGCACAGTGTGCAGCAGCCTTGTGCCGCAGGGTTGCGACTGCAAGTGTGTGGATCCTGCCATGGTGGTTACTCAGAGCAAGGGTAGCTGTTTTGTCCTCATATGAATAAACTACGGGGCTTGTCCTGGAGAACTGTGCAAACTCAGCTTTTCTGCTTGCTCCTGCCAGGCTGCAGGACCCCACAATGGCCCAGGCTATTCATCTCCCTGCGAGGTCATCATGACTGAAGTGAGCAGCAGCCTCTTGTCTCCTCTGTCCTGCAGACAGAGCTCTCTCTGTGTAACTTATGAGCTTGCAATAGTGGCCATAATGACTCTGGGACAGAAAAAGAAATACTTCAAGGAGCTGCACTGACAAAAGAGGACAGCTAAAAGGCATCTTATGCCTTTCCATGGCAGACTGCATAAGGACACTTGAAAGCTGGAGTGGTTGCGGTACCTGCAGAGAGCTATCTGAATAGAGCAGTCAAGACAAAGGTAAGAGACCTGTTGGGTGCTGTGGGTGCTCATCTCTGCATCGGTTCATGTAATCGAATCCCACTGAACTGAAGGAGTGCAGCTCCATGATGAAAATCTCGAAGCAGGGAGGTAACTGATGGCAGAAAGTATTTAAGAATATAATGACTATTGTGGAAATATAGGGAACAGGACTTTGTTACCAGATCTCTAGGTCCAGTACTACTCTCATGCTTTGGTTTCTTCATTTAGCTTTCTTGGTTGTTTGCTTATGAAAAGCAAAGGCCAGGAAATTCAGAAGCAATGGGGTGTAGTTAAAGTAAGGCATTTCACCTGCTCACTGGAAAGTCAGGAGACCAATATTTAAAAGACCTGATCTTCTTAGGGGTTGATGCAATGGTACAGATTAAGGGTTAAGATACTAAACAGCACAGATATAAACCATTTTGCAGCTGTTTTTACAAATGAAGATACTGGAGATTTACTTAAACTGCATCAGATGGTAAAGGGTAACAGATGAAGAGTTAAGAAGTGTGCAGATTAACAGGAGTGATGATTACAAAAAGCTTACAGGTTCTAAATCCTATTAATGTTTCTGAGAAACAACAAGCAATACAAGAAGGATAGGCACAAATGTGGTTTGAAGGGGCATGAAAGCAAGCAGAGCAAGGACTGCTTGGTTGGATTTTGGGCCTCGAACATAATTACAAGGATAAAATTAACTTTGACAAAGTCCCAGCTCTGTAGGTGCCCTTCATCTATCCTCTTCTCTTCCTGTGATCTGTTAGCTCTGAAAGTCAGACTTGAAAGGTAAATCTGGGTCATCTGGTTTCTAAATAACAAATAGGCCCTGTCCTGGCACTCCATTCTTCCTTCAGCTGTAATAAAAAGGACTTACAATGTGGACATAATGTGGTTTTGAAGAAATCAGTTTTGTCAGTGTAAAATATAAAAGTATGGCAGAAATTTTACAGAGCTAAGAGAAATATAAGGATTTCTGCGTTTAAAAATGGCACTTAGTACCTGTTGAGCTAGAAGCATGTTAGCATCTGAGAACTCTTACAAGTAATATTTGGTAACAGTCATCTCACCTTTTTTCTGGGACCTGTTGTATCACTTCTGGAGAAAGCAAAAGGAGAAGGCTTAACAATACAGAAGGCCTCAGGGGATGGAGGGGGATGCTAAGAGGAGCTTGTTTGAAATTCAACAAGTAAAAAAAGGTCTGTAAGAAAAAAAGAGTTTCTGAAGTTTTGGGGGAGGAAGATGGGCAAGCATATGTGCTTTGAGATAAAAAGCCTGAAGTAAAGGAGAGAGTTATAAGGTATGTGGCAAGAGGAATTTCATCTGATACCTACCAAGCCTGGAGATGAAGACTGTGAAGGCAAGAGAAAAGGACAACTGCAAGTACTGAGCTGGTCGCTATTGTGAGGAAAGTGGGAAGGAGTTGGTGCCAGTGTAGTGCTGGCATTGCTCTGGCAGTGTTGCTGAGAAGATAGAAAGGGGGAAGGCCTGTGACAGGGCTGGGGATGCAGTGAATTCTGGGCTATTGTATGAAACATACTGAGATCCGATGGAGAGGGGTATTTTGGTGAGAGAATGAACAATGCCAAGGCAGGGTGAAATGCTGAGATAGGAGAAAATGGGGGGGAGGGTGGGAAAGGGGGAGTTCTCTTCCCTATCTTCGTGGGAGGGGAAAGGAGAGTAAAATGGCAAACTTGATTTTCCTGATGCTTTCTTTTCCTCTCCTCCTTTCCAAGGCTGGATGGTCTGCCCTACTTGATAAGGGCCCAAGGGTTGCACTGGCTTCTTTCCACCCTTTCTCCAATCATAAACTTGTTTCTTCTGACTTCTTTATTTTTGCTCAGTACCCCCATCCCTGAAGAGTCCTTTTTGTGTCTGTGAAAATACAAAGTGAATGAAACTTGTATGAGCAGTCAGAGGTGTTGTCCTTTTCTTTGTCTAGCTTTCATGTGGAAATTTCTGCTTGCTTTTCCCTTTTGAACCCAAAATACTACTACAGGGATACAGTGTACTGCAAAAATGTTATACTGCCTTACGTACCTCTTGATTACAACAAATAAAAATTGAAAACCAGGGTGATTGTTACAACTGAATTCATAAACCTTTTTAAGGCAACATTTAAAAAGTACTACAGTTATCAATGTATTCTAGCAGTTAAAGCCTGAAAAATGAAGTGGTGGTTTCTCCCCTGGTGTAACCTGATGAGCAGGGGCCCAGCAGTGACCTTCAGGGAGTCTTGGCTCACAGTCCTGATCAGAGGGTTTCTTCTCGTGAAACACCGTTGGAAATGTTGCTTCATTTTTGTAGACTGTCAGTCATGAATAAGAAGGTGGGGTTTTTTCCTCCTGAAATTCTATTTTTGGTAAATCTTCCTTGTTCCCGTAAAATTGTATATTTGGTTCTATTAATACAACTTCTTCAGGCATTACCTCTTTTCATGCTTGTGTGAGATTAGCTGAGAGAGAGAATTACTGTAACTGAGGTTCTTATACAGTCCTAAGCTACATACCCTACAAAGTGACTCTGATGCTTATGTTTATTTGCAGAGATAATACTTTTAAGGAAACTTTTTGCTGAAATTGTGACTGAGTTCTTTTTTGATACAAAGAGTTGGACAATTATTTTAGATCTGATTCGAGCGCTAATATTCTGTGTTTTGCCTAGGTACGGGTGACACTTTGGCTTGCTGCATTATACTCAAGTTACTAAATCTCATTGAAAGCTTTAAAAGTAGTTATCATTTTATCAGAAAATGTGGTTTACCAGAAAACTACGTAACAGTGAAGGGTTTTCACCTTAGGCCATATGTGCATATGCAAACCATATGTGTATCCAGTGATTGAGCTTTCATACTTTGATAAACGTAGCATGGTCAGTAACTTAAACACCAAGGGCTTTTTTGCCAAATAAGCAATATTTTGCCAAATATGTAGTGTGAGAGAGGACTAGGGTAAATGAAGTTCTGCTTGCTCTGTTCTGGATGCTGGTTTAGCTGGATAAATGTTGGAGCTCGTGGGAAGCCGTGTGCCCATCTGTAAGTTCTGGCGGCTAGAGGAGGGAAGAGAATAACTTCCAGGTTGAACGAGAGGAGGACAAGACATCCCAGAGGGTATCGGGGTTCACTTTTTAACCTAGCGTTGGTGCAAAATCTCTGCCTGTTCAGAGTTATTGTGTAGGGATCCTGGCAGTTCACAGAGTGTGTAGACTGTCTGTGAAAGTGAATCTAAGGCTGTTCCTATGGGAAAGTGAGTGTTGCCTCATGGCAGTGAACTGCTAACTTGGACTATAGTCTGCTTTAAGGCTATAAAGGTTTTTTGGTCTCAGAGGCGCAACGGGAAGTTCAGTTGATGGGCCATCTTTTCGGAGTACAGCATTAGGAGGAGACATAGTTTGCACTAAAAGTCTTCCAAGAGAGGTTTTAAACTAAAATTTTTCCACAAAATTTTCTTTGGAGGGTGGAAAGGGAAGTTTAAAGAGAAAATGTAAATGAGTTTGACTATTCCACAGCTCAGGTTTGCTCCTTAAAACTGTTGCAGTAATTGGAATATGTTAAAAAGCTGATGCAAAATTTCTGAAAGCTCCTCTAAAAAGAGCAATTAAAACTGAAAAGCAAATTGCAACACAAATTTTTTTTCTTTTAAGTTAACTACAATAAATCAGTACAGATACAACTTACCGACAACTTTTAAATATATTTGAGCAGAAAACATGTATGGGAGCACCCATGTTTTAATTTGAAGTCGTGTTCCCTTCTTGGTGTGGTAGTGATCGTAGCGTCACCAAAGACTAGTGACCAGTAATGAATGTGTCGCACTCAAAAATCCCTCCAGGGTTCTGATTCAATCTTTTGAGTTATAGGATCAGGACAAAATGAACTATTTTTCAAGCTTGTAAATATGTGACAAATGACAGTGCAGGAACTATTGATTCCAATCACACTGGTACAATGTTTCATAGTCAGGACAGACCCGCTTTACAAATTACTTGCAAGTTGAACAGCAAAGCCATACATAACATGCTTCAAATTGTATCAATCTTCTAGGGTGTTTCTGTCACGAGTTGCCTTCAGATTTGAATAAAGAGCCCAAAATTGAAATGTGAGTTTTAAATATTGTTCTGGATGAAGTCAGTGTAGCAGTGCTTTGACTTGAAGCCAAATCAGACACTGAGACTTGGGCCCCTTATGTAAGGTTAGGGCTCTTGTACAGCAGCGAGCACATGCTATCATTTGTCTAATGTTGTCAATGTTTAAATAGCCTGTAGATGTGAGTAACGGATTCTCCTCCCTGTAGAGATTGCTACTGCAATTATTGCACTACAAGAAACGTCTGAAGATGAAGCTAGGACACTTCAACTGACTCTGAGGAGCCAGTTAAATTTTCGGGGAATTTCTTTAAAACAGTTGGTACTATGTGGTTGAATTTTCTGTGTGTTTCTATGTGATGTAATCTTGATAAAACACTTCTAGTAATATTTTAGACTGCAGGCTAACAGCAAATTTTTGCCCTCTTGGAAAAGAGAGACAATAATGAACAAAGAAAAAGTCATGTTGCATACACGTGTTGACTATACAGTTTTTTTCTGGGAGATGCTCAGAGGAGCAGACGGCATGTGGCATGTTAGTAGTGCCACTTAACATATTAATGAAAACTGCCTAGATGCTATGGTAATTAAGGCAATATAGTAACCTATACAAAATGGAAAAAACATCTCTACTCCAGTTTGTTGTATAAAAATAGTTTTTTTGATAGTAGTTATTTGTTATAGCTAGGGACTGACAGTATTGGGAATGCTTGAAATGTTCCTCTGCTGTGTAGCAATGTTGAATGAAAGCTCGAAATAGAACACTTCTGGGGTTTTTTTTAGTTAGGGATAAAATTTAAAATAGCTTCACCTGAGAACAGCTCTTGATCATTAGTAGTCATCTTTAAAGTTAGTTGCAGCAGGAAAACAATGAAAAAGAAGTATCCATGTTTCTAATGAATTATTATAATGTGCTTTCGGTTACAGAAAGGGATGCAATAATTTAAGCTATGTAACCATCATTTCTGTCTCCTGGCTTGCTACCAGAATTCAGCCTTAATTCACCATACTTTTCACATACTCGTCTTAAAGGAGCCCTCTGTGATGATTTATTATAGATCTTTTTCTCTGCTGCTTGAAGGAGCAAGCCATCTGTGTACCATAAAGGTATGCTAAAGAGTTTTACAGTGTTGTCTTTGAGGCAGATCTAGACAGTTATTACAAAGAGCGGCTCTTGTTTTAGAAGGTACTTCTACCACTGAGCTCTGCTGGACCAGCTGGGTGTAGTCCTGTCCTTTACTTCACACCCTGTTCTCTCCTTGCTTCTCATCTATTATTCTTCTCCATTAAAGCAGGATAAACCAAAAGGCAAGAGATGTTAGGGAAACAGTAATGCTATGATCAACCTCTAATTAGAAAGTCAAGCTCCTGGCAAGGCTGTAATTAAGTAGGATTTCATTTGACCACATAACTATATCAAACAATGTCATTGTCTCAGTCTACTCAAGCCAGATCAAGCTTCATCTGCTGACCTCACTAAGTGAAATCTTGGTCTGGAAGCTATTTCAACTACAGCAAGCTGCTAAATCTAGGTTGTAATTGCCTGGAGTTTATTTGACCATGCAGACTGCAGTTATAACCCAGTCAAAACACAAAGAATTCAGCTTTGCCAAGCCAGGTCAAGCCAGGCTTGCAGCTTCCCAAGTGAATTTTTTCTTGAGCTGGAATCCTTTTTTTTTTTTTTTTTACTGCTTCACTTGGTTGATCAATGGGTTCCATTCAATGCTAGTATTGACTTAGACTTAGAAAACTAGCTCAGAATGTCAGATGAAGTTCATGCTGCTCCAGTCTACAGGAGGCAATGGTAATCATCAGCACTTTATAGCAGAGCAACAGCACAAAACAGAGAGGTTTTATTTAGTCCTTTCCCAAATCTACAGTAAGATGCTGTTCCCGTGCTTTGTCATGGGTTTAGGGAAGCACTTAACTGCAACTTTTCACTATCCTCTGTTACTCTCTGGATCCCCGTGCTTGCTATTCTATAAGTGGCTAGCTCACAATTTCTGACCCAATATTCACAGATAAATCTATCTGGTGTTGTATGCAGTAATTGGTTTTTAATCTGTTGCAGTGTGACATTTCATGTTGGCATCCATACTGTGAAAGGGGAGGTTCACTTATGCCCTTTTGTATCAAAAAGCAAATGAGAATACAGTAGCATGTTCCAAATCCTCTTTACAGAACACCTGTAAGGGTTAGAGCAAACCTCAGGAAAACTCAAGTTGAAATATCACAGGTTCGTATTGTTACCTCAGTCAATTCAGATACAAATTTGGCATTGTTATGATAATCTTTATTTGATTAATGGTAGTAAGAAAACCCCTTAAGGATGAGAATAACTTATATTCTCCCCTTTCCTTTGAGTTGTCCACAGAAGTTTGACATCCCTGCATTTCTTTGCCTTTGAATGGTACAGGACAGAGGGTAATACATACTGAGGCAAAAGTGTAGGAAACCAGAAAATTTCTTCTTACTCCCTTACCATCCTCAGCAGTGTTGTTGCTGGTGAAAAAAACAGCTGCTATGGCAGCTCAATAAGCAAAGGGCTTGCTCCACTTTCCCACACTGCACTGGTCAGTTCAACTGATGCACTGGCGGACTTCAGACTATGTATAAACCTGGCCAGAAACTGTTTCCAGTATGTCTGTGGAAAATATATGGGATGGGGAAATAGAGCAAGGCTGTGACCCTTAGTTCTTATGTTCTCGGAAATACATACTGACTCCAGCTGAGAGCTTTCAGGAAAACCACAATTAAACCTTTTTCTACTTATAGCCTACGGAGTGTGTATGATCTGTTTGCTGTGTGTACTCAGGTTGGAAATGTTGGTTTCAAAAAGCTCTGGGAGGTTGTATGGGTAAACTTGCAGTGCCCTGTTGGATAAGCAATTTATGAATCTGGCATCCAGTGTGTGAGATTCAGTTTCTGAGAACTGAATTCCTAATGAATATAAACTTAAAGCTTGCTTAACAATCTGATGTATTACTCTTAAAATCATAGAATTGTTGAGGTTGGAAGTGACCTCTGGAGGTCATCTGGTCCAACCAACCTATTCAAGCAGGGCCACCTAGAGCCAGGTGCCCAGGACAATGTCCAGATGGCTTTTGGATATCTCCAAGAATGGAAACTCCATAACCTCCCTGGGCAACCTGTGCCAGTGCTTGGCCACCCTCGCAGTAAAAAAGTGTTTCCTGATGTTCAGACAGAACGTCCTGTACTTCTGTTTGTGCCCATTGCCTCTTGTCCTGTCACTGGGCACCACTGGAAAGAGACTGTTTCAGTCCTGTTTGCACCCTCGCTTCAGGTATCTATATACATTGTTAAGATCCCCCCTGAGCCTTCTCTTGTCTAGGCTAAACAATCCCAGCTCTCTCAGCCTTTCCTCATAGAAGAGATACTCTAATCCCTTGGTCATCTTCGTGGCCCTTTGCCAGACTCTCTCCAATACGTCCATGTCTCTACACACTGTTAACTTCTCAATTCCTGGACGCTTGTCCAAGATCTGTGCCTAGACAGCATGTTTGGGCTTTCAGCTTGCCTCCTACCTTCCTTGTAGCAACCCATAAAATTGTAGGAAAATAGGTACGTGTGTCTCCTGTAATATTTCATTCCCAGCTGTCATGCTGTGTGCTATGCACTCAGCCATGTGGGCACCCACTTGCTAAACTTAAAGGTTCTTATTACATACATGCTTAATCTGTTAATTTATCTTTAAACTCATGGCATTAAAAAGGAAATCCAACTTGTTCTGTCTTTTAAAAATGCGAGATTACAGCCTGGATGCAGCCACACCAGTGGACACTAGAGGTTCAGTGGCACCCAGAGTCCCACTGCTGCTTGAGCCCGTGCTGCTGGTGAGAAGGGATTATGTCCTGACAGGTTTTTTCCACAGCCCTAGAAAGGATATCTTCTGCCTCTGAGCTGGCACAGAGGGTGATACAATTGCAAGACTGCTCCATCTGCATGCAAACCTCAGGAGCAGCAGATGGCTGGCTTCTGTTATTAAACTGTGCATCTTTCCCTGAAGAGTTAAGGTGTCCGGGTGTAGTAACTTTTCCTTTTTATCTCAGGATTGTTCTCAAACAGCAGTTAAAAGCAGAAACTGCTGATAAAATATTGTCCCTTCATGTTGGCTACTGTATTTAGATCTTTTGTGAATTTTGTATGACATAGGCAAAGAAAAGATTAAATATTTACTTGACACCAGAACTGGAGAAAAAGCAAGGAAGCAAATCTGTTCAGTTTAAATGGAAATTAAGTAAACTGCATGAATAAATCTCTGCTGTGTAACCTTTCTACAATTACAAAGATAGAAGGGAACATGTATTACTTAGTATCACTGTAGTGCTGCCAGGATTTTATAACATCACTGAAGGATCCCCCGTAACCTCTGGCTCCTTAGAATTTTTCCCCTCTCAGAGGGAATGTTCTTTATTATCCATGAAAACATAAAAAATTATTTCATTTAAAATTAGATATCTACATCCTCAGGTGTCTGCTATATTTCATTAATACTGAGTAATGTCACCCTTCTAACTGATGAAATGCATCTCTAATAGAGCAATATTTTTGGAAGGTATAATAAGCGGCCTTTGAAATGTCCGGTACTTGTAAATTAATCAGACGTTATTTTAATTTTAACAGCACAAAGTCCAGTAATACTCTGCTCATTGACTCAAGACTTTTCTAGTGAGAGAAAAACAATTTAGCGTAACTCATATTCTCAAAATTAAAATCTGTTTTTCAATTTAGCATTTTCATAATCTTGTAATAGGTGTATATATTTCTATTTTATTCCGTGCTTAAGGCAAGCTTGTGTGCATGATTTTGCACAAGTAGGTAATGTGCTATTACTAATAGCTTACTTTTTAAACCATATCAAGCAACTTCTCTCAGCGTGAAACAAATTAACTATTGGGGATGTAAACCAGAAATCATTGATAGATGATAGTCAGGTCTTCAGGGTTAGCTTGACTCATAGTGCTAGGGGTGAAAGGTCAGAACTTCAAATACTTCACAATTCGTTATTTCCTTTCTTACCAACGTCCTCTTAGTTACAGCTGTTACTACTTCCAGGCCCAAATGTGTGGCCTTGTTTGATAAAGATAAGATTTCATTCAGGAAAACCTATGTGCAGTTTCTCCTTAACTTTGTAGCTGAAGCACTAAATGATCAAACCAATATCCAAGTCACTTGTATGCACCATGTGTGCTCAGCCATCCAGTGCACCATTGCATACATTAAATCCTGAGTAAGGCAGGGTAGAATAGGAAAAACTTTCTTTGCCCTCTGGTGATGAGCTATTTTGATTCTATTGAATTAGGTGAAAATTGAAGGACTTGGAATGGATCCTTGGCAGAAGTTAATTTTCTGATCCCACTCATGAGGACATCCTATTCCTGTGCAAAGACAAGTTTATGGACTGCAGGCTGTATTGGTACACAAGCCCTTGTAGAGGTCTGCTCTTTAAAGGCATGTCCAGGAGTAGAAAGAACACTAGCAAAGTCCAATAATCCCTTCCTGGCAGAATGGGTCCCCAAGGGGCCAATCCAGTTGGCATAGATTAGAGCAATCCATGGGCTCATCTCATGTATGAGATTGCAGAGCCCAGTCCTGTGACTGAACTGGCTGGGGTGTTCTAGCCTGCTCTGCGGAGAAATGCAGTCTTAAAGGGCTGCTTTTTGTGAACTCCTTGTCCTGGAGTATAGGCCTGATGCGTGCCTTCTTGCCTTGGAGTAACTTCCACAGTTTGTCAGAAGCAGTATGTCAGAATGCTTTTGTAATGGAGGCACGTGGCATTTATAGGGTGTTTTCCCAAAAGAATGAAGTGCTAAGGTTGCCTTCAGGAAGGAAGGTTTTGTAACTAGTAGTCTCTTAAAGTAGTATTTTGTCGTTTGCCTGTGTGTCAATATTTTCAGAACCTTAATTTAATCAATAGTTTACAAATGGCTGGAAAGAAATGTCAAGTGAAATTTCAAAATCTGGGTAAATGTGCTTACTTAACAGAAGCTCAGAAGCTCTCCTTTTCTATTTTGGGTAAGTGGTTGGCGTTTGGCCTTCTCTAATTTTGTTTTTCTTTCAAGTATTTTTATTCCCCCCTAAAATGTTTTCTTCATCTTCTGACCAATAGGAAATATATGACGTTTTGGAAAAAAGCAAGCCGTGGTATTTTGGTGAAGTTTTATTTCATTTTGCTCATCTCGCTCTCAATCCACCAGCCCCTAAGCTAGTAAACCACACCCCCGTGGGGCAGTGCGCCCCCCCAAGTGCAATTGCTATTGCTTCCTCTTTGTGAAACTTTAAGGGTTAGCTCTACTTAAGTATCAGGTGAAAGCACACCTGGGTCCTAGCTGCAGCTTCCACCTGGAAATTCGTTAGATGCCAACAAAACATTGTGTTCTCCAGAAATAACTATTTATTTTCCCAAAAAGGACTTGTAACTCTGTCATTGGCTAACCACTGCCATAATATGTCTACTAAACAAATATTTTTTGCTCTTAAAATCTTGGTCACCTCTTGCTGTTTCTATTTCAAGTCTAGATGTGTCATTAGTCCATAAGAACTGTGTTTGTTAGAAATCAGTTTAGTGAGCTGTGCGTATTCATTTTCATTCTTCAGCACATTGAAAGAATAAAATATGTAGCCAAGTAAAAAGAACTGCTAACATACATTGCAAGTGAATTTTTAGATACACATTGTACATTTTTTCCTCTCTGCTGAAGACTTTGTTCATTAAACGTTTTTTGTCAGATACACTTTTATGTGATCAGCTAATATATAGATAATTCCGTGTCTGCTTCTACCTCTGAATTTGTTTTGCCTAACATGGCACCCAGAATACTGTTGTTTTACAGTTCAACATTAATTCCAGGGAATAGATAACATTGTTTTCTTGTCACAGAGCTCTACTACTTCCATTGTTTTCCTTCTTGTTTAGTGTATTGACTCTAAAGACGCAGTGAACAAAATTTGCTTCTAGCTTTTCTAAGCAGAAATATATGAAGCGCCATTGGTCAGTTGTAGTAGTAATGTTCACAGCTTCATAACTAAGAGTTGCATAATTTAAAAGAGAACAGAAGGCTGTTGAAACATATGGTAGGTCATTCTGATTGACCTTACAAGCATCCTAACCGATTTCGGAGCCAAACCTTAATCAATAAATACAGTTTCTCTCTAGAATAAGTTTATTTCTGTTGTTGTCAGGAGGTAATCTTAGTGCATCTGAATTCTTATCAGTGCTTCCAGGTTTAAAATTTATGATGCACATTGTGCTCTCAAGCTGAAACTTGGGATGTGACATTGCATTGCACACAACCAGAGTTGAGGTCAACAGACAAACAGACCTCATGTGCACATGATCAGTGTAAACTGAAACACCAACACGCTTTATTTATGTATAAACTACTCATACTTTCACTATGAGAAAAATATTAATCAGGGTATTAAAATGAATGTTAATAGAAGTAAAGCCAAAATATTCAAGATTAACAACCAATGGATGTTATAGGATAAATCTCTTCAATTCTGATATGCAGTATTCTGATTCTTTTAACTTCAGAGGGCGAATCAGATAGAACAATACTAGGAATCAAGTCCTATTTGAGTAAAGTAGAAATTATGAAATGAAACAATTAACTTAAAATTATTTAAAATTGAGGCTAAACAAATCTGTAGGTTGTAACTGCTGTCACCACAAATCTGGCTTCTGCAGAACAGCTAATGGTCTGATACTGAGGAGGCAATACCTGGTTTGAAAAGTTAAACTTTGAAAACAAATTAGTGCAGAAATTAAAGCTACATAGTATTTCCATATATTCTAATTTGTCTGTAAATACACACTAGTGCAAAGACTTTAAAGGAGTCTTTCTATTAATTCATTTATAATGGGATTATTCTCGTATACACTATAGAAGGGATTTTCCGTGCATCAGCTGCTATTGTATGACCATACGTAATTGGGCCTAAGTGCTTACATCAGCTGCCTATTATGTGAAATTAATTTTTGGAACATATGCTGTTGTATTTATACCATTGTTGTTTCATGCTAGATTAATTCTTCAAGGGTTAAATCACATGACACTTATCATTTTAATTATGCCTCTTTAGTTGCAACATATGACAGCTTTTGACTTCTCACCCTCTCCTTCTGCATGTGTGACAGATAAAATTATTAATAAATGCCTGTTTATTATGTAGTTATGCCATACATGTCCACAGGGTGTAGGCTGGTCTCATGTATTTTACCCAGAGTACAGTGTCAGCAGAGCCTTTGTGGTTTGCTAATGAGCTAAATCCCACTAACACCACACACGCACTAAACTGCCAAAAGCCCTTTACACAGTCAAACGCATACAAAGACTCAGCTGGATCCTTTGTATAAAAGATTAACTCTTTATTCCTATTAAAGATTAGCTGGCCTGATTTGGTCCAAGCAATTAAGAACTGGAAGTAATGAACAAAATAATGGGCAAGGTGGTTTCATAGCAACGTTTAATTTTGTGATGGTAAACAGATATTTTTGCAGATTTTCAACCTGATAGGGAGAAAAAATTAGGTTCCCAAGAACCCTTTTCCCTATGCTGGTCTCAGACATGAGATCTGTCAGACATACCGGTTTTGGCAAGTCTCATTTCTAGCAAGGAGGTAGTTTTGGCTGTAAGCAGGTAGGAAGGGAAGTGTTCTGGGATAACTTAGTGCACTTAAACTGTCACTTCCTACTGAGGTCTGAGTTGCAAACTACTGGACTCTACATCATGAATTAAGGGAGATTTTTATTAGTAATTTCAAAACATTTTGGCTTTAAATAAAAAGTTTGAAACTGTTGTCTTCAGAGCCTGCTGGCCAAGTTTTATTTAATTTTCCTTTTCCTTTAATGTTCTTTCTCTCATTACTGTGAAACATCTGAAACTAAGTACATATTTTGTTGAACTGTTGTCTTGATTAAAACCGGCTGAGTCATGGTCAAGGGCAGCTGACTATACGCAGTGGAAATGAGGAGCATGCGCACAGTACTGCTCAATATGTGAACAAACTAAAATGCCTTCTGCAATCCTTTTCAGCAATAGTAATATCAGAGTGGCTGATGGTAATAGGCAATACCTTTCCAGGCAGTCGTATGATTTGAGTATTTTTAAGCACATGTAGATAACTGACATTGCTTTCAAGAGGTCTTGTTTTGTTCTGTGCCCGCTGCCATGGGACGCTTCTAAACTCTTGAGCCTGAACTTCATTGCAAGCAACAGGTAGTTCTACACCGTGGATTCCAGGTACAAATTCATATTCTAAACCAAACATTTTTCTGATCTATTTAGACAGCCCTGACCTGTGTAGGCAGGGAGATGCCCTGGCACTGCTGCTTCTCAGCTCATCAGGGCCATCAGTCCTGAGTGTCTACCTACTTTCCGGCTGGGCATCGTGTGAACAATGCATGGGCTGGCATGCTGGCTCTCCCATACCCTTATGGCCCACTGTTAAAGGAACATCTTGTTCAGGTTTTAATAGCCAGCACAAAGTAGGAAAACTTTACTTTTTAATAAGTAACAATCAAAAGAATGTTTTGAAAGCTACTTGGCCAAGTTATTATTTCTTGTTAAAGCAACTTTTAGGTCATTTGTCTGCCATATATATGTGTATTAATACAGTTCTTGACACAGGCTGAACAAAATATTTTCATGGGCATTGCATACTTTAAAAAGCATAAAAAGTATTAACAGAAAAATTTATACAATAATATGTGATTTGGCAGCCTTAGGAATAAAGGTATCTTGTGAATTAAATGCTACTTTCAGTGAGATATTTGTTGTCTCAAAAGATAGAGCAAGGTTTATTTGTTCTTTCTCAAGACCTAAAATGACTACTGTTCCAGTGAAATTTGGCATAGTAGGATAAAGGAAAGCAAAACTTGTTCTAGTGTGATACCATTCCAGTGAATGGAGTTACCTGATCTGAAGGAACGAAGTAGTTCATGTGTACTGCTAGTATTTGAAACTGATTCTACTATTTGCCTTTATGGCTACATTTAAGAAAGAAAAATCTCCAATCTGAGCCAGGTCTGTAAAATTATTTAAATGCTGAGAATGCCAATGAGATGACAGCGGGCTTTTCAAAACTCTGTCGCTAATGGGAATAAGATGTCTAGGCTCTTTTAAAAATCCTGCTGGGCACAATCTATTATGTTAAATGTGTGAATGCCTTTAAAAAAAATCTGGCCTTGTGTAGGTTACTATCAGTGGAAAATTCTTGTGTCTTAATACTTCCAGGGCTGGACACAAATCTCCCTTAACTTTTAATGAGACTAAGGCTTTTTCAAAACTATTTTTTATAACATCAGTATGTTGTTATAACACTTGTTTGTCTTATTTTAGAATCACGTAATCCAGTGGATTTCATTGTCACTTTGAAGGGTGGCACAGAATAACCTACCCAATGCATCAGTGAAAGCGTGTCACAGGCAGCTGAGGGGAGGGCTGGTTTTCTTGTTCTTGCTCTTCTTTAACGTGTTCTGTTTTTTCACCTCCATAACCTTGTCCAATGGGCATTCCTCACATTTACAATGCCTGATGTGCTTCCTGACATCTGTTCAATTTGATTTTCTATAATTTCCATTGATGCCCCTGTTTTCCTGCCATTAAACTGGTATATTGCCCAGCTGTATTCTGGGTCAAGAATGGGCAATCTTTTAAATCTAGTATAAGGTGAAATATGACTGTGGAATGGGAAAGAGAGGAGGGGGAAGACAAGGATTATAAAACTGGCTGAAGGGCTGTCTGCCCTGGAAAGGGGAGGCGTGTGTTTTATCTGGGAGGGTGGAAGAGAGTGAAGGTGCATGTATATTTAAGGGAAAAGTATAATATATTTGCTGGCACTGGAAGGCTGTGCAACACTAGCAGCTGAAATTCTGTGTCTGTAGTTGAGATGAATACAAGCAGACAATATCAGCCTTTCTACCCCACAGTGACTAGCCATTGACCTTAACCCTGAAGGAAAGGGGCACTCTCACTAGGGGAATTGCATGCTTACTCAGCCCTAAGCCACATCTGAGCCGAAGCTGCCAATTTTGCCAAATTATGTGTGATGCTTTTGAGATGTGGACTATTGTCCACCAGGGACTAAGCTGAAATGACCGAATTCATTTCACTTAGGTTTTCAATGGCAATAACATTATTTAAAAAAAAATACCAACTATAAAACATTTATCATTCTGATTTTATTCATCTTTGTCATTTACTTATGTTTCATGGTAGTTTGTAAAAGGTAGTGAAGTTAATGTCCCATTATTTCAAACCCCCAAGGTTAGATTTTCAGGCTTGAATTGAATTTAAAAACCACATGTATAGTTAATTTGTACATTAACAAAATTTGTATCAATCACAAGAGCCTTGAGCTCCTGCAGGTTTTTTCATGTTTTACTGAAACCATTAATAGCTGAAAAAGAGCCTAGAAATACTGAGATAGGTACTCTGAAATGCCTCTGAGCAATAGACATAGAAAAGCTTCCTTAGGTGAATCTTTAGCATTCCTCTGCTGTATATATGTAATAGCAAAGACAAACTTAAGAGCTAATATACCTTTAGGTCATTGGTGCCAGTGCTGTCAGAGCATCCTCTGACGGTGTTGCTGGCAAGCGTAGTAACACTATCAGCATTGTGTTGGTAGTATGATTTATTTTTTTAGAAAACTAAGCCACAGAGTTTTTAACTGAACACTCTGAAGGACTTGGCTAAATCAAGCGGTAGATTTTAAAACAGTTGTTTTGTCAGGAAATCTAGGGTTTTTTTCCTTTGAGAGATGTTTAGGACTGTCATGTTTTCCTGGAGACAATGAAAATTGGTCACAGAACTCATTGGTTTTGGAGACAGAATGATAATGTGTTTTGTATTAGTATTTTTAAAAAACTATGACTTTTGTTTTCAAAGGAATGAGATTTTTATGGAAATCCTGCTGTTTATTCAGTGTTGAAAGGAAGTAGAAAATGCTCAGGCAACAAAAGTTTTGCTGCAAACTGTGTCCAACACAGGTGGGGAATGATGGTACCAAGTATGTTCAAGGCCTCAACTATGAGTCCCCACACATTTGGCTGATTGCACAGCCATACATTTGTAAAAGTTGGTAAAGTTGCTTCTCATCTTGATTTGAGCTGCAGAATTAGAGACAGCCTTAAACTGTGTCTTGCTTCAGCACTCTAAACCTGTTTGAGGCCACACAAGCTCTGAGAAATCAGTTATTTGATAGCCTATTTCTCTGGTCAGTTGCTTGCAGCACAAAACTAACTTTTGGCAGAGCTGAGGATGAACTGATGCAGAGGGAGCCAGCCCAAATGTATTCCTTTTGGACAAAGAATGGAATACGGAAACTACTCTGAAATAACCAAGGGACCCAAGGTGATTTATCTATGCTTTTTTAAAAAAAAAAAAAAAAAATCGGTCTTGTCCCCAAAACTTCCTTTTGTTTTTCCCCCTCCTACAAAAGGCCACGTGTATGCTGTCATACTCTGGTTTTTCTGGAGACCTTGCTTTGCTTTAAAGCAAAAAGCTAATAATGACCTAGCTGACAACCAGGCAATTGTAGCTATTGTTTTCACAATTATTAATGGAAAAGCTCACACGGCCACTGACCTATTGCATCTATTTATATTTCCAGAAAATTGTACCTGAGTTAAACTTGTTTCCGTCGTGTTCTTTAGAATCTAACTTCTAAGGAGAAAGGTATATGGCTCCTTATGCTAGTCAGCTTCTAGTAGTGAGAACACTGCCCAGGAAAAAGGGCTTCCAGGCCACTACTCCAACAAAGCAGTGAAAGCCACTAATTGTGGTAGGGACTTTCTGAGAAGTCATGGGTCATCTCCTGCTGGGTGTTAATGGTCTAGAGTGTATCTCTTCTTTTCATACGAGGAAAAAAAAGGATAGAATCTGTGGGTTTAGATCTATGAAAATAAAACTTTCTGATTTGTATGTATAATTATTTTAGGCTTTGGAAGAGGACTGGAAATAAATTACCTGCCAAACATTTTCACCTCAGTTCATTTCAAAGCCAACTTCTTCTGTAGCTTGGTAATGGTTAGAAGAAAATGGATTTGGTCTCTTGCTGATAATCACATTTCTCCTCTGCATTACTTAACGTTGTTGTAGGACTGAAAATTAATCTCCTTCTGCAGTTTTACACTACCTTCACAATAAATATGTAGCCGGTCTTTGAGTCAGCTTTGCCTCAGGAAAGCAAGTGCAATGGTGGTGTCAGGCTGCTTATTCAGTTGACTCCTTGCAAACGTGAAGCATGTGCTGAGCTGATCTGACATTGCTGCTCTTGATCTGTGTCAGTTGCTAGGGTACATCAACACCTGTGAGACCTTAAGCAGAAACAGAGCAGGCAGCAGCCGACCCATGCTCTTGTCTGAAAAGTCCTTGAGTTTCATTGTGTGTGCTCCTACTCTTCGTGCACTGGGCAGTGATGGCAAGCAGGACTTTGGTTATGTTAAAGGAGTTGTGTGAAACTTGGGGCAGTGGAATACCCATTCAGAAAATGCGTTTTCATAGAGCTTGGAGGGGAATCATCATGTGTTATTGAGTGCCACAAGTCATGTTGTTCAGATGGTCAATCTTTTCTGCTTGATATTACCCTAAGTTGTAATACAACGCTTATCTGTAGCTTTAAAAAAGAAACTACAAAAATGGAGTAGAAGGAGCAGGAGAACGATATGAAGGAAATGTAATTTCATACCCATCATTTTTCATCATTGAATTATGCTGGCTGAAAAGCTTCTGTCTATCCCCATCAGAATCTCATTACAGGTCAACTTGCAAAGTAGAGTAATACTCAGTAAAAGTGACAGAATTTCTCAGCTGGCAGATGGCCCAATTCCACAATTACTCACTTTAGATAGTAGTCATGTGAATAATACCGAAAAACTTGTTAGTGCTTTACCAGCAAAAGTTATTATTTTGCACAGCTATGTGCTGAAGAAATGGTTCTTTGTGATTTGGAAGTGATGAACGTACTGTTTTCTTGTGTATTTAATTTAGATTAACTGAGACATGGTGAATGTAAGAATGGTCACACCAAGATGGCCTTGAGGTGATTCTGAGTCTGTTTTCTGGCCTCTAAGAGGAACCAAAAGCAGATATCAAAGAAACAGTACCAGAACAGGGCAAGCACGTAGTGATACTTCACCAAATGCATTTATCTTGCTGTGATTTGTAGCTTAGAGAGGCTGATGTGATACCTTTTCTATTCACTAGCTGTCAATTGATTTTTTCCTTCCATGAATTTACCTTGTTGCATTTTGACCCTGCGTACTTATTACTAGGTAACAATCAGAATTTCTTAATCTGTGGTCAATCCAAATGAAACCTGCTTTATAATCAGTGAAATGAGTCTGCCTGAACGTAAGTGTCAATATTTTTTTTTTTAAAACCAAACTGTACCCTACTAAAAAGATTCATGGAGCGGATCCAGGGAGACTGGTGAACCCTGATACTGTCTGCCTCTGAATCGTTCTCCAGTACTGGGGTGATGGTGCTATGCCAGCATAACTATTGAACTATTTAAATGGGTAAATAAACCTTACATTTTTGTGTGTAATTGAACGCTAGCAAAGCATAGAAATAAACAGGAGGCAGAGGACACCATAACTGGAAGACATGGAACACTTCAATTTATAATGATCTTTATTCTGAGGAGATTTTAGTATAATATTTTACAAACTAGAGGAAGCCATCTTGCATGAATTGTTTCTAAGGAAAAACATCCTTCCAAAGAAAATAGAGGAAAGAGAATTCCAGGGAAAGTTTTTAAGTATCTAAGATACTTTTCCACCTGAACATGAGGAGGAACTT
Source organism: Steatornis caripensis (assembly GCA_013398225.1). Classification (NCBI taxonomy): domain Eukaryota; kingdom Metazoa; phylum Chordata; class Aves; order Caprimulgiformes; family Steatornithidae; genus Steatornis; species Steatornis caripensis. The sequence goes on along the minus strand of VZSC01003132.1, from coordinate 268,707 downwards.
CTTTACTGTGAGGGTGACAGAGCACTGGAACAGGCTGCCCAGAGAGGTTGTGGAGTCTCCTTCTCTGGAGATATTCAAAACCCGCCTGGATGCATTCCTGTGCAACCTACTCTAGGCTAACCTGCTTTAGCAGGGGGGTTGGACTAGATGATCTCTAGAGGTCCCTTCCAACCCCTACCATTCTATGATTCTGTGATTCTGTGATTCTATCCTATGTCAAGGATTTTGGCTAATACTGGGTTTTAATGAGTCATTTTTACAGTCATTTTTGTGTATGTATGCTCACGTGTACACGCTCAATGATTTTTGTTAGCTGCATACAGAAGTTTCTGCCTTTTGTAGAACCTTGCTGATTCCCTCAGGTCCAGTTTCTTGTCTGAGGATGCTGATGCTTCCCCAGAGTTCTGTTGTCTGTCTACAAAGCTGGCTGGTTCCCCAGAGCTCTCCAGTTTCCCCATAGGAATAAGCCACTTGTCTTTAGGGTTTTGTCTGACTGAAGACATTGAAGACTTCAATGTCTGCAGCCTGCAAAAATTCCCTTTTATTGTAAGGATGACTGTTTGCCTTTCTTGGCTTACTACTTTAGACACAGACTGCTTTTCCTCACTACTTTAATTTGGGCTGTAGATGAATTGCCTTTTTCTAGAAAGAAATAAAGATGAAACAATAATAATCCTTCTGTCACAAAAGAATATAGTTTCTGAGGTTTATTCTTACAGACTGAATAGCCTATTTTTTAAAAGAAAACAGAATGTCAGCCCAGTATATTAGCTTCACTTGAATCTTTACCATTCCATGGTATTTCTATAAAAGGCAGGATGGATAACTTTTCTCATTTTTCAGTTCTTAGTCTGCTAAAATTTTTTGGGGGGATGGTATTCTCTAGTTCTAGGGGTACTGGCTATTTGAGTCTACTGTTTGACAGGTGCTGTTCCTGCAACCAATTGAGAACGCTTTGCTGAAAATATTTTTTTTGTTTAACGTCCTGATTGTGAATTATAAAGAAATTGACATGCCTTGATTGTTTCACTTAATTAAAATTAAAGCTGTGCTTTCCTACCTTTTCTGGGGTCTTGCAAAATATGTGTAGTTGCTAACAGAACAGTTTCACTCTTCCAATAAGCTTTCTGACCCCAGAAAACCAGTGTAATGGGAAATGTGCTCCTTCATAGTGCCTGCTGTTTGAGCTCTGCACCCTAGCTGAGCTCATATCCTCCCTGTCATAATCTCCAGCCTCATGGGTAGGCTGGGAATACAATCTGCATGATTCAAAGCACTAAACATGGAATATTCCTCTTTTCCTCTTCAATGATCACATTACTATAAGATAGATGAGATACTTTAACTGTCTTCATTTTTCAAGGTACGGCTCCTGTAGCTGTTTTTATCATCTTCCTTGACAGTGACAAACACCTCTCAATCAGGACATGCAGTGATTACATAGTCCCTTTTTTAGTTTGGTAGTTTCATACAATGGTACCCCACTGTAAAGAGAGGGTTTTTAAAGAGGCAAGGGTGGCAATGTCTGGAAAACAGAGAGGTATCAGAACCCAAGAAGGACCAGCCCAATTAAGAGATCCTGTAGGACTGCTATTGCTTAAGAATACACTGTGAGAGAAGCAAGAATTTAGACAGATGCATGGGCAGACCTGGTACCTTGTATGTCTTTGGCTGCAGTGATGTCCCTGCTTCTCAGTGGATGCTATGTATCCATGTAACATCTCCCAGGAGACATACATAATTTTACAAGAAAAGCCTCACACTGCAGGGCCCTGCCGTTTGTTCTCAAGAAGCCTTGCTTCATAATCACCATTTGCAACTCTTGCAATGAATTCAAATACTGTACTGAGGAAAAGACGAAAAGTAAAGTTCATCTGCATTTCTTTGTTCCTTGTATTCGGGACATAGAATTTCAGGCATCTAAGCATGTTCATTACTGACCTCAATTTCAAGTAAGTACTGTCTGAGCTATTGGCAGCAAAAATGATGCACATGTTTTCATTTTGTCGAGCTTATTTATTATAGTAAGGGGAAATGCAGTATTTTTTCCTCAGTTCCAGCTTCGTAAGCACACACAAGTCCTTTTTTATCTCCGTTTGAAATCCATGTGAAGAAATTGATTTCAAAGCCCAGTGAATTCAGTAGGAGATACTCCATTGACTTCTAACATGCTTTCAGGTGTGCTCTGTAATAGTGGTATGTTCACACCTGAAACAGGACAAATTCCATTTTAAAATATGCAATAGTATTATGAAATTCTTATTACAATAAGAACTTTTCAATCAATTCAATTAGTGTAGAATCTGAATCCCCAAGGGCTGTGGTAGGCCTGCTATAAATTAAAACAGCTAAAGAAAGTGTTCCTGAACTTCGAAAGTGAAGGCAGTACTCTGGATTCTTTCAGCTGTTTTAAACTCTCTTTAAGTTAAATTATGTAACCGGTTGCTCCAGTACCTTTGAAGTGCCTGGGTATGCCTGTGTGTAAAAGCAAGTACTGAAATCTAGAGGAAAAAAAAAAAAAAAGAAAAAAAGAAAAACCAGCTTGGGTTGATTTTTTTTTTTGTTGTTACAAAAGTGGGCTATGCTGAGTCCCATATGTATTTGAGACAAAACATAAGAAAACATTCCCTTTAAGCTATTTGGTGTCTCTCTTCAGCTGAAAATTGAAATTTTAAAGCAATTTTTTGTGCTTAAATATGGAAGACCTTGAGCAGTTTCCAGAGACAGCTTTATAGCACAGCTTTTAGGGAACAGCACCCATTCACGCAGGCTTCACAATAAGAGAGATGCTTGTCTTATTCCCTATACTCAGTGTTTAGTGTTAACGCCTTTTGATTTTTTTTTTCTGCACCAGGGTGTACATAACTAAATCAGCAGGTTTTTTTCAAAGCAACCATTAAATTAGTACAGTAGCCGGTTGCTCCTTGAAACACAAAAGAGGTGCTCCCTAGTAAACAGGGCAAATGTCACCTGTATTGGATCAGGCTATATGTTATTCTTCCCTCTGCAATTAAATGCAGATAGCCTTCAAATTCAAGTTTGTAATAGCTGATGTGGAAATGTTTGTGAACATGAAGTTCTCAAATAACAGTATAAATATCAAATAAACAGTATAAATATCAGTGCCTGTTACTGGGTTCAACTTTGAAGACTTCCATTGGTTTCCTTTATCTCAGCCCCCAGGTCTCTTAACAAGAGACCAGAAACTTGACTCCAAGAATACTTTCTATCTTCTGTATTACTGATTAGTTTTAAAATAAAGCAACTAGTTCTTCAGACAAATACATAAGATTCTCCAGTTAAAACAGGGTAACAGTAAAAAAAAAATAGTGAGGTTTTCTATAAGTAAAAGTGATGGGCTAGGTCTTGTACATGCGATCAACTTTTAGTTTCCTTGTAAGTCATAGAATCAGAATCTGACTTGATGTCCATAAGCTGCTATCACTTCTCCAAATCCTTCAGGAGCAAATGACCTTTGCAATGCCTACTGTACTGTTCTTTAGCATACATAATTAAATTTTGCTCTGTTTTACCTCTAATGCATGCAAATATAAAAGATTAGAAGCATAAATTACACTGGAATATAAAATGAAAATGAGTACTGTAATGAGCCTGAATAAACAGAAAGCAGGTTGGTTAAAAAATTGTATCTCCAGACAGCGTTTGCATAATGAAATATGGACTGCTTTTATTTTATCTCTGGCACTGCTTCTTTAAGATTTCCATCGGCCAACTTAATAAATACGAGGTATGAGGGAATACCAAAATTTTTCCTGTTAAAATTAAATTTCAATTTCTAAAAACTGTTAGCCAGTGGCACTCGGAAAAGAAGTATTGGAAGTGTTCTATACCACTTGCCTCAGGAGGAAAAAGCTTCTACTTGTTTTGTTGAAAAGGTTTGAAATCTAGCAAGTTTCTTAATGACTGTGAACTGGAAATACGCCCGGGTAGGTGTTACCTCTACACTTTCTATTCTTTCTTAAACTAAGTCTGTCCAAAGGCAGGACATGAGTAAGTACCAATATACTATTTTAAACAAGCTTTAGCTTGAATTTTATTATGCTCAGATCTTCAGCCTATTTGTCATTTATCTCGTGAAATATAAAAAAAAAAATCAAGAACCTCTAACGTGTGCAATATTTTTCAGTCAACAGTCTCTCAGAGTTCAAGGTCAATATTGTCAAACTCAACGTAAACACAAACTCAAGCTCTTCTAACATGGGGCTTCTGGAAGAGCAGTGTATAAAACTAACAATGTCTGAATTCGTGTTGAAATAAACTATATTGCTCACATTCAAATCAAGAGGACTTTACATGGGGTAAGGGTTTGCTTTTGCTGGTTAAGTGGCAAAAAAGTCCATAAATGCAAAATAAATAGGAGCAATGAGTAGTCTGGAATGAGAGCACAAAGAAATCCTCGGGGCTTAGCCTTGGAGAGGTTCTGTGTCATCACCAGCTAGAAGCTGGTTTTCCAGCTGGCACATACCCTCTGAGGCATGCTGGGTAAGGACAGGTTAATGCCCAGCTGCAGACCTGCTGAAGGGAAAGGAAGAAGCTTATTCTTGTAAACACAGCACTTCAATAATGTCACATGGGTCAGTGAGTGAGTGCCTACTACATAAGGAAGCTGCAAAATGCAGCCTTGAGGTAGCAATGCTTTACTTACTCCACTAATGCAGTGTGTTTAAAAAATAAATAAATAATTAAAAGCTTCACAATTATTATTAGTACTCAGCTTTTCATAGTTGCTGCAGATGCTGTGATATTTATTTATTTTTGCAATTAATAAGTTTGAATCAATTCTTTAAGTATCTTTCTGTTACGATTTACAGGGGATATTGAGCCATCAAACCTATCAAAAGCATTAATCTTTAATAACAGGGCAACTCAGTTATCTTGCCAGAAAGTTTTAATTAGAAGGAAATTCTTCATCTCTGTGATGCTTAGCTGTATTAATCTTTCTTTATCAGTGTATCATGTTCTGGCTGCAGGAACAATGTTTTAAGTTAATTAATTCTTAAGGAAAAAAGGTAGCTGAGAAGATTGAGCTTAGCTCTTGTTTGCTAGACAGCTACTCAGTGCCTCTTCTGCCCTTGAGTAGAAACTTACTTTTATAAATTGTACCAATTTGAAAAGTTGAAGAAGGTTTTCTGAAAGCATATATGTGTAACCTCAGAGTGTGCAAGTGGCTCTGCATGTGCTGGCAGGACAGGGAAGGGGCCCTAACACTTCCAGGTGAGCTCCGTAACACTCCTTAATCAGCCTTCTCACAGCAACAGGACTGTAATCATTACTGAGATCAGGAACTAGGGCCTCTAGAAAACTGATGAATGTTGAATACTTTCTCCAGAAGTGACTATAACAACTATAATGGTCAGAAATGGTAACACAATTAAATCTTTTTTTCCACATGATAAATTATAAAAACAACAATTTTTCTCTTTCATTCCAGGAAAACATTTCAGACACTATTATTGTCAATATATTAGTGGTAAACACTGATTAAGATGATTTGTGCAACAGAAAAGCATATTTCAAAGTTCTTAATTTATTCTAAATTTTATTATATAGAAGCTACTATTTTTCTTTAGTGAATCAATGACATAAACCAAGAGAGAACACTTGCATTAAATGGAAAAAAAAAAGAAAACCAAGAAACTAATTCCAGGTATTTAAAAAAGTTCTCAAGAAAAAAAATCTCCAATCTAAGAATGACTTAATCCTTGCTATGTATTTATCTGTTTCCCACAACAGTGTTTACTCATTCCAATTGCTGAGGTTACACGAAATAGTGTATTCCTATCTGATATTAAATAACAGATGCATGTTTCTTTCTAAATGTTTGTACACATCTCTTTCTAGTGGCAAATTTAATTTAAATGTTATCTTGTCTCTTTTTGAGCACCTTCCAACAGTTAGGACGTGAAAATAATACAAGAATTCACTGCAAATAAATTTTTGTTAAATATAATTATAAGTGTTTGATATGCAATCAGGATTTTTGTGGTTAAAAAAAGCATTCATTCTCTGAAGTTTGATTTCTTTTTTCCTTGTCTTGAAGAACCACTATCCTGAGAAACATAACCCATGACCTTTCTCTTCCAAAATTTGCCATATGAATATTCTTACTTCCTTATGCATTGTGAATCTGCTCTTAGCAGTGATCTGCTTGTACTTTATATTTTCCTGAACACACTGGTAAGTTGTACCTGTATTGAAAAATCCACCTGTGGTTACATTTTTGGTTTGATTCCCTTCCCAGATGATCAGAAATATGCCTCATGTCTATCTCATCATTTCTCCAAGCCCTTCCTAACTTGATTTGCCAAAATCGAAAGATGGAGGTACATGCCTTTTTCTCAGTTGTGTGGTTCTTTGGAGAAGCTGAATATTTTAGGAGTAAAGTTTCTGCTTTTCTCTTGTATCTTTGTCTTAGAGTAATTTCTTGGCTATAGTCTCTTCATGTAGCATATGCTTATGCAAGCGAACACAGCTTTTGTGGAACATCGAGACAATCCTGTACCAGCAGAAATTATTTCACTATATCAAATATAGATGACACTGCCAACCAAAAAGCCTGATGTGAATTTTCAAGCAAGTTGCTTGACAAGTGTCATTCCTACCCCCAAGGTATATCTAAGTAAGTATAGTTTGTTCTGTTATGTAATACATGTACAATACTCTTTGCTTAGATAGTGTATGCTAGAGTACTTGTGCTTGGGAGGGAATCTTTCCTTTAGATATATGTGCCTTTCTGAACATGGAGATACAGCTGAATAAAAATAATTTTGACAGGCAAGTATCCTGCAGGAACCATTATGTATTAGGTAAAACATGAAAGACTACTAAAACTCGAGAGTGGTATCTAATTTTCCCCATATGTTTTAGGATCTGTTTGGAAACCTTCATATTTCAGTTAATGAATGTTTGCTGCTCAGCTGACTTGCATTTCAGATTACTGTGCATCTGAGCAGCAAAAAATGTCACTGAAGAGTGACAGTGGGGCAAGACTGACTTATCTGTATTGTCCTATATTATGTCATTACTTCTGACATCAGACTTTTCAAGAGCCACTGTATTTGTTGTTCCTGAAGATCAGTACTTGTTTCAGCCAATCCCATTCAGCATCTGTTTCCAGAAATTGCGTTATTTCAGAGTTGTCTCAATAGTGCATTATTTAAAAGCTTGTTCAAACTACTGACTGTATGTAGTATATAATAAAACGACTTCAGTGAAAGGACTGCCAAGTGTTTTGAATGTGTACATCTTGCAAATGCAGTCTTCACACTCTGGGTGCATCAGTTGCCAAGATGTAACTAGGCTCCTTAATAATGAGCTGGGTACACTGCTGCTGTTTTGAGAATTTGACTGTCAGAATACTACTTAATTGTTGATTAAAGGCATTAGCAAATGAAGTTCAGGTTCTGGGAAACCTGTTCTTGTGGTGTTTCTGCAGTTAAATGTTTTCATCTAAACTTCTCAGCTCCACTTGAGGATAGAATTTTCTCTCCAGTTTCGTACAACTAAGATTATGCTATGCCATAAACCTAGTGTATGAGGCTGTGTTCTACATATAATCAACTTTTTAAACATTTCCTTTAACTCCAAGGGAATATTGCTACAAATGTTCTTTTTTTCCTGGGGAAAAGAAATAATTGTAATATGAAGAAAACTAAGTGTTTCAACTAAGATTGACCTCTGGAGTTAGTCAGTTCAGTTGGTTTCTTAGGCCTTATGGCAAGCTTGTACTAAGGGCAAACAACATAGATGGACCAGAACAATGTGCTTTGTGGCCAGTGAGGAGCTGACATGGTCCTATACTGAACTCTAGACTCCAGTTCAATGTTTAAACAAGTCACTCTAAAAATGGAGTGTGTATATATGGGGGTTAGCCAAGTGGCTGCTGATTCTCAGAATAGAAATAAGACAGGATTTTGAATGCCGCCTCTTCAGTGTGGAGCACTAATACAGGTTTCTTTTCTATATCTGCTCACTGACTTCCACAGAATTGCTGTGCAACTTAATATTTTTGAGATTTCTACTGCCCTATCAGTTTCTGTTGAAATTGGCCATTTTGTTAAGATTGCAGGATCAGGTAGATGACATGATCACAAAAATTTCCATAAGATAACTTGTAAATAAGGCTTTTATAGTTTTTTTTATTTTTAAACTAAATTTTATAGATTATTTTATTCTGAAATTCAGACATCATTTTAATCATTTAAATGATGCTTAGGCTGCTAGTTGTTTTATAAAGGCTGTAAAGCTTGTAGTGAAGTTCGGAAGAGGTGTAGAACTTCTCCTCCGTAGATCATAGACTTGAAACTGGAGGACTGGTACAGACAGAAGTATGCTACACTTTCAGTAATGTCAACATCACCACAGCAATATATAGTATTTGTACATTTTCTGGTTCTGACTGAGAAGTTCAATGACTCAAGAAGACTTAACTTTTCTTCTTTCTGGAGATGGGCCCCAGGTCAGGGCTGAAGCATGTTGAAATAGCTCTTCAGTAAAGTAGCTACTGTATACCGCGAGCGTTCTCCATAATGTATTTGTGCGGTGGATCAATGGCTTGGATTTTCAGTGTCATAAATCTGGAAGTTCAACAGCTTTCAGAAGCAATGCATGCACTTACAAAAAGAAAGCTAATGGTTGAGTAGAGATTTTAGTAATGGGATCAACAATACTCATGGAAAGCAAAACAGGGAAGGCATTTTCAAGCTGAAGAAATCCCAGCAAAACAAAGCCTTAATCAGATAAGGCAGATTCATATAATTACTTTATTTGTAAATGCAGGTATGAATAAACCAATACTAAACATTCAGACTTCATAAATGAATGTGCTAATAGGCATTTAACAAAATACACTGTAATGCTTTTGCATATGTCAAGTACCCATAACCTTGACGGCATTTATGCATTAGCTGAATAGATGTTTACATCTTATAGTTCCTTTGCATGAATACTTATGATATGGGCCCAGGTGTTGGCTAGAGCACTTGGGGATTTTCAGGCACCCAACACTGCATTTAGAACAGGGGTAGTAAACAGGTCTAGCAGCAAAAGTATCAAACAGTTACCCCCTGGAAAATATTATAAATTTGTGCAAATTTTTAAATTCATTCACAGAAATTAATGCTCCTATCACTTTTGGTGTACATTATTTATTCATCTTTGTGGAGGGAAAATACTAATAAAAGTATATTAATTTTCTTGGGAAATTGTGTACTCTTTCTGAAACATATATATGATACAGGCTGGTGTGTTCATGTGTATGTCTGAAAGTGGAATCCTTCTATGGGTTTAATGTGCTGTATCAAGAAATCTGCAAACTGCAATATCTATAGGATCCCCTTCCTTATAAGGCACTTAGTTATGTTATTCTGTTTTACAAATTTTCTGGCTCTCAGATACTGTGCGTGAATAACTATTACATTCTCCTTTATTACAGCAACATCTCCCGATGACATTCAAAATGCTTGTCTTTCAAGGATGCTGTTATAATAAGGTCCAGAGTGTTTGTAATAAATTCATAGAGATCAATGAGTACTTCATGAAATAGCTTCACAGTCACTTGTGGGAAGCAGCAATATGAAAACTAAGAAAAAGCAGCTGCAGTTGCATACAAAATTAACTGCCTTGACACTTTTGACATGAAATTATAGGTTATGCTTTTATTTTAATCTGTGTATGAAAGCATTATACTTCTGTCTTGAAAACAAATCCTCAGCAAATCTCTGAAAATTTGGAGATACTGAATTCCGCATTTCTATTGCTCTGAGATTTCAAAGATTCACATGTTTTGATGAGAATATACCCAAAGGAGTAATCATAGGACTACTAAACACTTGGAGTCAGCTAATACAATAATAGGCTTGTAACACCTCCTGTAACTCTTGACTATATGTTGTTGATATCAATGAAAATTAGATTATTCTTATGCCAGGTAATTATTCTTTCAGTATTTCTGTGTATCTAGCTTAAATGCATTAAGAAACTGGTGATTTAGCAATGCCCATGTAAGTAAAATGGCATAGTAAGATTCTAATGCTGTTTTGAAGGAGTATCTCTTTACAAACATACAAGAGCACTTTTACATTTTAGAGAACAAGCATTTGTACTGTTACGATATGCCAGTTATTTATTAATTAATCTTTTTTTATAGAAGACCCTCTAAAGTTATTTTATTGGACCTACATGCTTTATAAATTAACCAAGCAGTTTCACACATAATGTGCTCCATAAGCAGGAGATCATGGATTATGGTAGTTAAAGACATTTTGTCATGCCGGAGCTGCAGAATTAAGTCAGAAGATTCTAAATACACAGACTTTGAACTGTGAGTGTTTATTCTTTAGAAAGCAAATTTTAAATTAAATGCATGTAATTAACTGTGCAAAAAGTCAATTTTAAAAAATAGTTTTAATTAGAAACAGCTAAAATTATTCATAGATAAAACTTTATGAAAGAACCTTCATACTTGGTCTAGAAAACTAATATCAAAAGTGGGAATTTTCATGAAATAGTGCCGAAAAAGCAACACGTCAGATATTGCTTCTAGTTCATAGTCAAAGCCATCACTTTTGCTCTTGAAAACAGCTAAGCTGCTCTTGATTTCCGAAGATGGAGTATCACTCTGCTTTACAATTGCTTTAAGCCAGTTTTGCTCTTTAGAAATCCAGGAGAAAGAATAATGAGACTGTGTGGTTTTTTTTGTCTATCAGTCTGCATAATCAATAGTTGACACAAAAGGACTAATTGCTCTTAGCATTTAAAAAGAAGTGCTTATTAGCACAAAAGCTGTGTGTCTTCTTATTGTAGCTGGTAACTCTACTACTCTGACACTTGTCTACAGTCACAATTGGATAAAAAGTGTTTATTTCAGCCAGGATCTGGGGAATGACTAAGAGCTATAGGAAGGTGGAAAGAACATCACATTAGAAATATAATCCCATCTATCGAGAAGTTTCTCTTTACTGTTATTGAAGGATTGGCCTTTCCATCCTACCTCTATGTTTAATAGTGAAATCAAGATAAGCTAGGAGAGAGAGATTTTTATATTGCTTGAAATTCAATTAAATAACAATTAGGTTTTAATGTTTTAAAGTATTCTGCACCTTAAAACTTTGTAATCATGTCTATTCTGCGTTTCCTTCCTTATCTGGAATCTAGAAGTGCAGTAGATTTATAGTGGAAAGCTAATACTATTTTGAGATGCTTTATTTTACAACAGTGAACAGGAATAGGCATGAACAAAATGTAAAGTGCCTTCCACTGGCTAACTACATCAGATAACGCTCCAGACAATTGATTTTGTTGCTTGTACTTATGTATGAAGCAATGTGTTGGCCTGATTCAGCACATATGTATCATGAGGTTATGGAAAAAGCTAATTCTGCTTACCAAAGAGGTGTGTGTATGTAAAACCAGATCAGTGTACACGTACACAAAAAAAAAAAAAATTAGATTGACTAAAATGCTTGCAAATTACACAAGACTGCTTAACATTTCCCATTGCCACTTATATCTTAGAAATTTACTGCATCCAATGCTTTTTGGAGTTGTCGCAATTTAAAAAGCTTTCTGTAGAAAGATTCTTGAAACGTTAATTAGCAATGCAGTAACTGAAGTGCCTTTCGCACCCCATGTTTTTATGTTGCTCCACAAACCTGTGCTGAAGTCTAATTAAATGAGAAGATTCTTGCTAATTTCTGTGATATTTTGATCAGAGCCCATGTTCTCTCCAGCTTGTGGCAGGGAAGAAATGTGCAGCTTGCTGAAAGTAGGACACTGCAAAAGAATGAATGTCATTGTCTTGTCTTGAAAAGAAAATTGAAGTATCAAGATGGCTTGCAGGAGCAAGGGTGCGAATCTGGGTATTCTGTTTCCTATAGAAGTAAAACGTTTTTTTATGCTCCAAAACTCTGTTAAGCACTGACCCTACGGCTCCCTGCTGTGCCATTTCCCAGCTTTCTTCTGTCTTCATTTCCAGGTGTTGTTTGCTGGGTAGCCATACAGTAGCTTGTGCTGCCAGGGCAAGGTGGGGAGTGAAAGGGCAGAAGGAAGAGGGTAAAGGGTGGGACTGTTAGCGGTATTGCTGCAGAAGGCTGAATTGCAGAGAAACTTCACTTTCAAATTGCATTTGCATGCCACTAGATGTCTAAAACCATATTTAGATATCTACATGGACATTATCTGGTAGCTCCCTGCTTCCCCAAGGTCCACAAGAACTCTAAATGTACAGCATGGACAAAAAATTATCTTGTAGGTTGGAGGCCTAGATAGATTTCAGTCCCAAATTTATGAACATTCATCAAATTCTCATTGAAAGGTATCTGAGCTGCTATTGCAAAGGAAGAAACAGGACTGTAGCACAACAGGACTGTTTCTTCTGTTTATTGAGCTATTAAAATATAACGTGTTTTTAGCTGAGGAATGTTTTTAACTTGAATCAGACCTTTTCTGTTTTAAAACGACATAATTTCATTTATTTACAGATGAGAAGCAATAGGTCCTTATATTCAGGTATTTTTTCATAGATTGTTCTCTCAAAACTTCTTTCAAAAGATTTGATTTCATTAGTGTTTTCTTTGCTGTACCGTAGCCCTGTGCAACTGAACTCTTTTACTCACTAAGGTTCGCTGCCTTTTCGCGTTTAGTTGAGCATTTTCCTCGTGTTTCAAAATTCTTCCTTTGAATTTCATTGTGCTAACTCCCTGTGTATTTTTAAACTTTTTTAAGGGATTTTTGTTTTTCCTTCTGAATTCCTTCTGAAATAATGGTTTGAGGTCCTTTAGGGGTTAGATATAGTGAATGCTTGATATTTTTTCTGTGCCTTTGCTGATACATAGTACACCTGGTATGCTGTTCTGCTTTGTAATACTGTACTTCATGTGACAATTTTGCTACCAGCACCTCTAATTCTAATCTTAAGAGTTTCTGCTCTTTCTCCTTGATATATTAATAGAAAGAGTACATAAATTATTACACAATTTTTCAAAGATACTTTGAAACATCCTTAAACTCATATGGTTGGGAATGTTTTCCTACGCAGCTACTGCTAATACAACTCTCAATTTGCTCCAGACTTTATTGAACCATTACACAAAAAAATCAGAAGCCTTGCTATAAAAGTCTATGAAATGCAGAATAAACGTGACCTGGCTAATTCAGGACATGAAATGGAGAATGCTTTATTTCTTAAAGATAGCTTTTTCAGCAGTGTCCCTGTAAAAGTAGACATTTTCTCCCCTTCTTCTCTCTTACACTTATTCCTAAAGACTCTTTCCATCAATGTATGACGAAGTCATTCTTTTATCTTGATTTTTGTGAAAAACTACTTTTTCCTTATGTCTTCTTTTGGCCTAGAGCTTGTGAACCTTCAGTCTTTGTCAGTATGGAGTGAAGGAATAGAAAATCTTCTGTGAATTGCCCCAGTGTATTAGCACTAGAGCTATGCGAACCTTTCCAAGTGTGATTTTAAAGGGTTACTCTCAAATCATAACTTCTGTGGGAGATCCAGTTCATATGAGTTCACAGGCCAACCAGTTAAAGGAAAGGCTGCAGGCTGAGCCACCCCCTCCCTTCTCTCAACGTGTTTTTCACATGGGTTGGATCTCATTACAAACCCGCAGGCAAGGTACAGGGTCAATCACATCATGTTAATTCATACAGGTTGACTGGTTCACTGGGACTAGAAGCTGAATTAAAGGTGAGAAGTTTACCACAGCAACAGAACTCTGATCTCAGAAAAACAAACATCTCTAAAATAGGTCTCTAATTATCGTATGAATCAAAACCTTAAATAAAAACAAGATCATTTTAAATAATTGAGGGAATCATACAGGGAATCAATCTTCCCCTGCCAGGAATACTCAGAGGTTGGCTTCACTTCTAACACAACAAGAACTCTGATCTCAAGGAACTATTCCGTTCAGAAACTTGGGTATAATTACATGGGCTGAAATATAAAATAATAATGAGTCAGTTCTATATACCTCGGAGAATTACAGTGTGAGCCACACAAGGGAAGGAAGCATTTTAATGACTTTTCTGGCTGGAGACGTGAATTCAACTGAAATGCTTTATCTTTCTAGGGGGAAGAAAAAACTAAAAATACCCTCAGCTGAGCAAAAATGACACTAGGCAGCTTTGATTCCATGAATTAATTGTAACTAATCAGGAAAATGTAAGAAGCGTGAAATGCTTTTCCTATATGAGCTCTCTGAAGGAATAAGTTTGAAATACATTGTGAACATCATGAGTCTTACTGTGGTTGGTCCGAAAGCAGCCAACGGTATCCCAAACACTTTTGCTTCATTTCTCTTACTAGCACTGTGTTACGATCAGGCTGTATGAAAAGATTATTGTGTTTAAAGTTTTTTATCTCTAGACCTAAGCAAAGCCAAGTGCAAAGTTCAGATTATTACCCCTCAGTGGATGTCCATGCAGATTTATACACCTCCTTTTTTCTTTGTGCTTTCACTTGACTAAACTGTCCTCATCAAAAGCACAGTTCAGTTTGATTTGGATATGTGCTGTGCACATGTGAGTTATCTTTGGCAACTATGGGACTATTTAAGAATGGATGTGTAGTGTGTGTGTGTGTGTATGCACTGTACCTAGCATATGTGGTACACAATAGCAGCAATTGCTCTACTGCTGAAGGTAGTGCTGTACAGTAGATTTGAACCTAAAATGGCTGACTAGTTTCTAAATAATCCCCTAGGAAACAGTTTAGTCTAGGCCATTATCTTGATAGTTCATAATTAGGTTCAATAATAAAGCTTGTTTTGCTGACCTAGGTCAGATCATGGCGTCCACTGCATCTGTGTGCAGTGACCTTGCTCTGAGAGTGTATTGTTAGAAAATCCATTATTATCATCACATACACTTTGGAGAAGTGGCTGTTTTGTGAATTGATGGTGTGATGTTGCCACTTTAGATAAAAGAATCCATGAATTATTGACTTAATGAGTTAATGTTGCTTGATTTCACAACAAGGTCTTTTTAGTCTGGATGCTATTTACTGAACACATACTCACAACATACGAAGGAAGGCACAGATAATAGTACTGTGCATTTACAACCCTCTTCACTTCTTACAAAGCAAAGTGTTAGCAAAGAATTGTTCTGTTTCCTTTAGAAAACTATTAAAACTTAGGTAATTATTAGCAATTCCTGTTTAAACAATTAACAAGTAAAATGTTTATTTGTCACTGATTGCATATCCCTTGCTTCTGTTTGGTTAAGATCTGTCACCAACAAGAACTTCGTAATTCTTTTAGCGCCTAGACGTATCTTTGACCCTATGACTAAACCTAATGCTGCTATCACACACAGGTCCAGGAAAGGCTCTTAAAAGTCAATCCATGTCATCCAAACTTCATATTAGGATTTTTCTCTTACTGTAGCGTTTTCTGGTGAATTTATGATATTCAGAAAGCTTGAGAATATAAAGTTTTTATTACAGAATGTAACTGGTGAGAAGAAAGTGGGAAAACATACGGAGTATGTCCCAGAGCAGATATTTTAATGTTATGAGCATCAGGTTTCAAATACCTATGCTGCTTTGATCCCAAGGTGTGAGTCCCAGCTCTGTTAACTGCTCACTCTTACAAGATAAATAAAATAAGGTCTGTGTGCAGTGTCTTACGGAAATGTAACTCTTGCTAAAATTGAAGGGAAATTTGTTTTCACAGACACTGAGGACTGTAGAATTCAACTCCGCATATAGGTCTTTTAAAGGGCCCACATCAACGAACACCCTCGTGTTCTTCTGAGATTTACATTAGTTCTTAACTAACTCTGTGCAAAACTAAATAACTGTATAGAATTGTCCCTGTAGGTATTTATCTGTGTGTAACTCCCGCCCTTAGTTTCTGTAGAAGTAGATATGGTTGAAACATGCTGGCCACATATGACCTAAAATACTGTCATGAGAAAACTTGACTCTGGGCCTTTAATGGGGTTTTTTGTGTTTCAGTCTTTGGAGAGTGTTAATTGCTTCATTCTTTCTACTGTTGTCCCAGTGGTCTAAGGAGCTGCAAGAAGGGATTGTGTCACCAGTGGTGAATGAGCTGATGCTTACATATATGCAAAATATGCAATTTAAGGGCTGATTCCTTTCATGATTTTTCACATTCAGTTTCATATTTTCTACACGCCACAAAGGAATTTGCCTGGAAAACAGAAGGTGTGGAGCCCTGAGTCCAAAAGTACAGATGGCAATGGGGTATTGCCCCAGCAATATGGTTGTGTGGGGGAACCTGGGAAGCAGCCATCCTAGGCTTTCTGGAAACTTGTTGGAGCCAAGATGCTATGAACTGCATCCATGCAAAGCCCAGCTGCTAAATCTGAAAGCTAATATTATACTGCAATCTTGTCATCTATGATCATTGAAACAAAGCAAGCTAAGGACAGTATCTGTGATAGTACCTAACAAGCATGACCTCTCTAACCTTTTCTGAATAACTGAGTTAGAAAATCATCAATATTTCAAGTCTTTTCAGAACATGTGGCTTGCAAATGGCTTAAAAGAACCACAACTGTTCTGCAGGAATCCAAGGATTAAAAACCTGAGAGCGCACGTGGGAGACTTCCTGGAAAAACTAATTGTCTGCACCTGACCAGCTCTGGTTCCAAACACACAGTTAGCTGGAAGCAGCCTTTGAAATTCACTGGAAAACAGGATTTTGACTGTCTATACATCATAACTTATTATAACATAACTGATTTATCATAGATGATACTTGCTAATTGTATTTATTTCAAAGCCAAGAACAATTTGCATAGAAGTTAACTGAAGTACTTCAGTCACGGTGAAACTTTAATGCAAAAATTATTTCTTTCCAGTCTTCAGTTTTAGTCTATTAATCTCATTCCTTGATCTTCAGTCTTTTAAAATTCTTTTTAGAAACCTGTCAGCATTACACTAATGTCATATTAGTACACTCTGATTACTGTTGTTACAATGCAAATGAGTTAAAAATTATTATCTAATTATTTTGAAGTGTCAGCATAGCCGTTTTGAAATATTACTCAGCAGAAGGAAGAATAACTGATTTTCTTAACTCTTCATAAACCAAAGCATAAAAGGGAGGAAGGGCTTTAAGGAAACTCTCAAACAAGAATCCTCACATTTTTGCAGTTACCAGTTCAGTATTACACAACTATTCCGAGGAGATACATTAGATAGTTAGCTAACTCTTGCAAAAGTGGCTAGATTATTTCGCTCTGTTTACCAGAGTCACTGGTTATATTAGGATTAAAAAAACTCCAAAAATAATCAATTCACGTGACAGAAAAGGACAAGATGCAATACCTGCGCAAAACGTGAGTTTTTCTAAGAGATGGTAAAGAGGAAGTAGGAGTATGTCAGGCACCTGTGAAGTGGGTGGCATCAGCTCATGCACATTTGCCTTTCCCTCCTCAGTTACTGTACAGGTTCACTGCCATTGCTTTTCATTGGCAGGTGTGCTCGGCACTGGCCCAAAAGCTTGTTCTGTCTCCTGCTATGTTAGGAGGAGGAGAGGGGTCAGGGCAGGCTCTTGGCCATTTGTCTTCCCTCCCAAGTGCTGCGCTCTTTGTAAATGAGAAAGGGCAATCAATAGGGCAATAAGGAAGGCGGACAAGTAGCTTGCTGGTATGCACTGCATGGGAAGGCCTGCTTCTTCCTGAGGTCTCACAATTTGCTGTATCACTCTAACTTGCCAGTCATAGATCAAGGAAATGTGAAGGCCAGAGCTTTCCTTACGAGTGTGCGCGAGAGCTTTAGAAAACATAAAGGCCCTTTGTTGCTTTACAATGTCTTATTTCCTTCCATCACAGTGCATTACACAGAGATGGAAGGCAGGTGATGGTTTCATTGGTGTTTTGGTCGAATGTTACCTCTGTTTACAGTGGAGGGATATGCTGCTTAGCCCAAATTCATAGTGAGAAATGCCTGCTTCTTCTATTGAGGCAGAACACAGACCTTGATTTCAGTAGTTCTCTATACATCTACCGAGTTACTGGAAATGTTGGCAGCATCTCCTGGTATTTTGTTCATGTCACGGAAGAAAAGAAATCCAAGGATGTGACAGGCTGTGTGAACTTCATCTGTAGTTGGAGCTGATTTGATGGGAATAAACTCAGACTGGTAAAGAATATAGCCACATAGCAGTAGATGTATTTTGCAATTTTTAAGGATCATTTATGTGTGCACCCTTCCCTTTACTTCCTGTATGCGAACTTTCCTCAGTGCTGTGAAGTTAGTTTTATAGGCCTTTCAAGGCAGAGAACCTGAATAATTAACTTCATAACATTTAAGTGTGAGCTGAGAGCCTTTCTGTGCCTCACAGCACTGCAATTTGGAAATTTGACATCTTATCATCTTATAAACTTCTAGGACTAAAACAAAAACTTTTACATTGATAAAGCCTATATTGAACGTTTGGGGGGTGAATATGTAGCTCTTCCCCGTTTATATAAAATAGTCATTTCTAACCTTCCAGTGTTTTGAGGTATTGGACTTTAAACTTGTCAGTGCTCTAAGAGTGCCCTGAACCTCAGACCAATACGTTTTGGGGGCAAAATCCTCATTTGTAGGAAGGAAGAAAACGTTTTTGTTTTTTTTTAGCAGGTTATTATCTGAAAAAAATGATGGTTGTCTACAAGCAGCTGATAGGTTTGGAAGGTTAGAGGTAGTCCTGGCAAAGATGGATTAGTGGGCAGAGTGCAGGTGAGGTGGTCAGAGGTGCTGTAGAAATGCAATTTATCACTCGTTTTTGGAATTTAATACGTGTATTGTCACTGCTTCATATGATGTGTGTAATTATTTTATATAAGGGATAATACTGTTTTTAGCCTTGCTGTAAAGGGAAGAGGTGTCCTTACTAGTAAGATGATACGAATTAGCAGTGGAATTGTAATACTAACTGGAAACCCTTTCTGGAAACTCTTTGACAAAGCAGATCATTATGCTTTGTTAAAAAAACCGTGCCTTGTATTTACTGTTTTGTGTATTGTAAAGCAGAATCTTTATATTGAGATTTGGGTTTCATTTTTGGTTTGGGTTATACATTACAAGCAACTTCAACTACTTAATTAGCCACACTTTCAATTGACTCCTTGTTTGCTTCCTTGTTCTAGTGCCCTGCAACTATATGTACTTCTGTTTAGCTGCTACATTTGCCAGATTCATTTTTGGCTATCCTGTCTTCTAGAAGCTTCAAGTTCTTATACTAGATTATGTTGAGCATTACTTACGCTATCTGTAAGAAATATCATTTGAAATATAGGTGCCCTTAGTATAGGTGCCCTTATTAGCCACTGTAAGCAAGAGTAGAAGAGTCTAGCTCATTGGATTTACTAGAAATAAGCATTTTTTTCCCCCATAAATTCATTTGATACCTTCACAGCTGAGATACCTGCCAGATATCAAAGAAGGTGCTAAGAGCATCAGATGATCTTTCTGCTCTTATAAAATAATAGTAATTGTTGAGAAATCTTCTGCAAGGCTGGCTGTACTGTTTCTTCATAGTTTTCTGTAGTAAGTGGTCTGGTTTTGTAACTGTGGGGCAGTAGTAGTAGATGACCGGCACCAAAAGAAATCTTGGTAGTAAGGCCAGAAGTTATCAGAGAGGCAGTGTTAATGAGAGCACATATGCTTTTCGAAAGCATCAATAAATTATTCAAAATACTGAAATGCTTCCTGTTCATTCCTACCTCCAGCAAAACAGCACAGGGTTTTTGTTGCATTTCTCTAGCGGTATAGCTTTGATGTCTGCACGTACTGTCTGGTGGAAATTGGGATCTAATGTTGTTTGCGGGCACATTAAACTTACACAGCAGTGGAAGCAGTAACAAGTTTGGGAATAAAAGCATGTAGTTTGGATATAATTCTGTATAAAGTACAGTCTCTATTTTAATGTTCTGACTAAATTAATTTCTTACCTTGTATAGCATACAGGTTAGTTTTATTTTTCAGACAGATGCATACTTTTCAGTCTGCTAGAAGTCACATTCTTTGGATCTCAGGTTTTTTATGTTGCTCTTCAGGCAAAGCCTGTAGTCAGACATCCGTCACTCATCCTCAGAGAGGGTTTTTAAGCAGCATTTGACAGCAGCCATGTCTTCCCAGAGTATGCTCTGTCAGGTATGTATTACATCTATGAAACTGCCTTATAGCAGGCAAATGTGTAGGTAGCTGAGGGCATGAATTGCAACTTTGTGAGGGAATTAACAGATGATACATTTTCCCAATGGATCACACATTATGAACAATATATTACCCATTATGAACAGCGTAACAGAAATCACAGCAGAATCTGAGGAATTAATTTTTAGGGGAAAAAAAGCTGTCTAAACATGTGTCTTCAACAGGATCTGTCATCTGAGACAAGACGATACCCAGTGTAATGCATACTTCAGTTCTCAAATGTAAATCAGAAGCGGCTCTGTTCTGGTTTGCTATTTAAACCAGCACAAGCAGGGGAAGACTGTCTTCTGGTAACTGAAGTACCAGAAGCCAAATGTCATCATTGCTTCAATTACATTTTGCTCGGACATGGCCCACACCTGCCTCTGTCAAGCAAAATAACTTCAATTGCTGTATTCCTCATCCTTTAGTCAAGCTGGTCTTTTCACAAGAAACTCAACCATGAGTTCAGTCTTGACCACCAGTGAGATGCTGAATTGACTCACCGTAGTCAGGCTTGACTGTAGAATCTTTTTGCAGATGAAGATGTCAAAAGGCAATCTGTAGTGAGAATGACAGCATGATTAACCAGAATGAGGCCTAAGTCAGAAGTTGCATGGACCACTGGGAAATTAAGGCACCAATTTTCACTGTCCAGATTGGCTGTGATAGGGCAGTATATCCTAGCAACAGCAGAAACCTTAACCTTACCATCACAGCAAAAACTAATTTTGTTGTATTATCTGTTCCAATATCTTTTAATCAAAAATATCTTTAAACAGAAAGTAAATACTCGCATGTCACTCTTCCTGGAACTGCTTTCTTCTCTAATTGGGAAATCCCTAATTCAGTGAAATAAAGGTTACAGAAGCTTTAACACAAATTTAATTTACCTTACCTTCTTGAAAAAGTGTTCTGGGAAAGGCTCAGAATGTGTCTTTGTGGCTGCAATGGGTTAAGAAAAGTTTTAATGGGCAACATGGTTTTAATCAAGCTTCAAATAAAATCTGTATCTCAAATCCATGTTATAAAAATGCATGTTATAGGTTGGACCCATCATGCAAATTCTATTTAGAAAAATTACTAGTGGATAGTAATGCCAACTTTTATAAGGAAGAAAATGTAGGATTAAACACTATATCTTTATGAAGGGCATATACTTCACATGGTGGGGAGTATAGCTTGAAAATCCTTTGATTTAAAGGCTAATGTAGCTGCCTTCGAAGAACATACGTTAGTTTGCTTTTTTACTTAGTAAAGGATGTCACAATCAAGTAGTCATTAAAGTGGATTACTTTGCATATTTTAAAAGTCCTGTCATGGTCTCAGTGGTACAGTTTGCTGTGTTAGCTTTGAGTGATGCTAGTAAGTCTTTGGGCGGGGCTTAAATAATTTTGGGTTGACTTCCGTGATCCTAAACTTGGGTGTACACAGATTTTCTTCAATTACTTCAAAATATTTCTATTTTGACACTATATTTTTCTGATGTGCATGTGTACATAAATATATAAAGGCAAAATATATATATATTTCTGTATTTACATAGGTGTAATCTGTAAGAGCAGACTCCTCTTCCTTGTCCTGTCAGTTCTGCCATGACAGCGTGTGAGGCCAGGACTGGAGCAGCAGGTCTGAAACTCATTTGATTCCCTTTGGGGAGGTTCCATATCACTATTTCAAAAGTGGGCAAACATTCAAGTAGAGAGAGAGAGAGAGTTCTCTGGGGCCACTCTGTTTAAAGAAAAGTTTTAGAATGTGATTTTTTTTTTAGTCTGATTTTCAAGGATATATGCCAATATGTCTTAGTATTTCTGAAAAACAGACTTTCTGTAGACTTGATATTAAAAAGGCTACCCATGGATTACACGTGTATGTACATGGTGACATCAATGATATAAACATTTGTAAACATGAGTACCTAAATGTAGATTTCAACCCATATTCCTATCTCTAGGTAAAAGAAGCTATGTTTTCCAAGCTGTCAAATGCCTGTAGTGCACTCTAATTGCAATGGGATTCATGGGCATGTGTCACTCCTGAAATTCAAGTCGCTTCTATTGGGAAACCAAATTAGTTTCAGAGTGTAATGTGTATTCATTAAGACTTGCAAATTTTGGCCAGACCCCAAGAAATATAGTATTTTTAGCACACAATCCAAACATAATAGCTTTGATAGTAGTAGTTGTTCCAAGTCCTATAGTGATAAAAGTAAATCACATCTTCCTTTTTGGTCTACCAGTTCTGGGAGATCAGAGCCACCATTTTGTAAATCTTGCAAGAAAACAAAATAGAGACAGACTAATAATATTCCACTATTGTCCTGCTACACTGGTTGATTTACATGCAGAATATGTATTCCCATTAGCTTCCAGGAAAAGTTAGAAAATCCGAATGTGAAAGTTTGTCATGCTGTGAGCCAACTGTCCCATATTGATGCAGAAGGGAGAGAGGAAAAGCCAAGAAAATGCTTTAATTGATTCATCAATGCACCAAAGTGTGAACAGGCATGATGAAGTGTAAAGAAGGATGTGACACCAGTGTGGCAGAGCTGTCACAGTGGAAAGGATTTCCTGTAAAAGTGATGGCACTTAAATGTTATCTAGGCCTCCTGTCTGAGCTTTCATATTCCCTGGAAACTTATGACTTATGGGGAAGTGTCCGACCAACTTGTGAGCAGCCAGGCGTCGTGCCATCTCAACAGGTAAACATACACAGACTGTGAAGAACGCCTATTTGTACCAAGTTTGGGAGTTACGGGGATTAAGTAATCTCTGGCAGATCCAAACAGTAACACATCAATGGATAGAATCTTGGGGGAGAGGTGGTGATCATTAGCAGTGATTCTGTGTGGTATCTTTTGTCCTAAAGCATACATTTAAACAAAGTTTATATTGGAATCAATATCCTCTGTTAAAATGATGCCCCCTCCAAGGTATAATCCAGTAGTTCCTAGGCATTGTGTGTTAGGCTATATTTCAGGATGGTAGGGTAAGACTGTGAAAGAGAGCCTATTGATAGTGAAATACAATTGTAGGAGATGGATTTGAGCCAGAGTATTGTACCGAAGTGTTGTTGCAAAGTACTCCAAGGGATTTTTACTCTCATCCAAGGAACAGGAAATCAAAGAGGGTGGAAGCTCTTAGAGTCACTCTGAGGTTTTGGCTCTGGATTCATTTGATTAGCTGGGTATGAATAATACTGATTTAATATTGATGCTTCTTACAACACCTAAAATCACTGCTGTGGTTATATTCAGTGTGTTAAGCTTGCTTGTAGGGGATTAGAGGTGAATTACTCTGAAAGGGTTTTTGCCACCTTCGGAGAAATTTGTTTGGGAAGTAGCCCATACCATTACAGCTCAGGCCATTTGCTTTTACATTCAGAGATGTGTCAGTTCCTATCTTGTTCTGGGAAATGAGAGATTCAAATACGGTCTTGAACGGAAAACGTTGGCAGAAGTACAAATGCAAGCAAGTGTGCGTTACTACTACTACGGTTACTCTGCCACTTTGAAAATCACTAGTCAGGCTCCATTTGGAATATCTGCAATTCTGCAATGTATTATAGGAAGGACATTGCTGACTGAGCTTCTAAAAGTGCAGTGGAAGGCAAACAAATGCATGATTTAGGGTTTTGAAAGTATGACTTATAAAGAAAGATTAACCTAACCTGTATCCTGTAAACTAGAGAAAAAAGATTTGAAGGATTGAGGAATACTGGTATGGGGAAAAAAAAAACTGAAGTCATCTGGAGATAGATATATGTTCTAGTTCCACACAGATCATATAGCATCACCAAATCAGTGGCATGTCTGAGGCTAATTTAGACCATTACTAACTGTATTATCATAAGGTGGGTGACTGCTGATCCAAGACCCTGTCCTTGGTGCTGTGCCCAGCCAGGCAGCAGGTAGGAGAATGGGAGTCAGCAAGGTATCTTGGGCTAGAACATCAGGCAGTGACAGTCAGCAGATGTAGGGAAAATAAGATGTGCCTTGTAAATAAGAAAGGAAAAGGTGCTTTTTCTTTTTTACTTTAGAGAAGTTTGAGCCAAATCAAGAATGTTAGAGGACATCAGAGAACATCATAAATAGACACAATTAGAAAGTATGGCATTATTAGAGTGTTGCTGTGGAGAAGCATAATGCTGCTAAGAATCTAAGAGTTCAAAGCAATTCATTTCGTTACTGATTGTACTCCAGCTAAATGGAAAGGAGGGCAGAGTCTGAACTGATGGGTTTGTATGTTCAGCTCCCTAATTCCTTGTGTAATTGTAAAGGCTGGTGCACCCGGAGAGGATAGGTGTGTGTACCAGCCAGCTATGCATTTTGTATCTTGAAAGATATGCATGCGATGTTGCTATTGCTCCTCTCAGAGTGAAATTATACAGCGTATTTATTGTGTACATTATCTGTAGCGGGAAAGATTTCAAAACTATTTCCGTTTGTGATTTTTTTTTTTGTTCTGTTTTCACAAATTTACAACAGGGTAGAAGCTAAATGAGCTTCGAATGACTGGACATTTACACCAACATTGTACTTTTGATTTTTCTGAAGTTTTAAGGTCTGAGTCTTTACATATACAGAGATAAATGCTGCTGCTCTGTAACATCACTGTGATCCAGGTCTTTAAGAATGAATTTGTAAGATGCCTAAAAACATTTTTTGCTGGTAAAAATTGATTTCCAATCAGTATCATATCACATGAAATTCAGTCTTTCACTTAAAATGAATTTGTACAAAGACCAATTACCATTGATTGGTAAGTTCCAAATTGTATCTTTCTTTCAACTACAAACGTAGCAAAGACAGCAATAGGGGCATAACCCGTAACTGAGGTTTCTCACTCTCAGTAGTAAGAAGATAGCTTGGGTTTCCCTGCTGTACAAAGAACTGCTGAGTGGAGATACAATTCCTCACCCAGCCATATGCTACCTGCTCTCTGTCAGAAATGAGAGATGTTGCCAGAAAATAGCATGAAGACAGGTACAGGAATGAAAATGGGAGGAGATCAGACAAAAGGTGTAAAAGGTCTTACTTTAAGCAGCAATCCTTAAATTTTAATATCACTGCTTTAAAGAGGTGAATAGCATTTTCACGCCATGTGAGAAACTGGAATTTCAGGGCTTTATAAGGATGCTTGCATTCATCTGAGGAACAAAATCAGTATTGAAAATTTGAATATCTAGCTTTTTCTTGATTTGATATTAATCAATCTTACGAGTAGTCCCATTCCAATAATATTTGAATATTCTACAAACATGAATATCCAGTTCTGGGAAGTACTGATGTGCTATTTTTCCTTATTTACTGTCTGGAGAAGTGGATGGAAAAATGAAATGGAGTGACCACAATCACACAAAACATTGTGACAGATTATATAGCTTACTCAGACTAATACCCTGTCTCCCTTCACCATCACCTTATGAAAAACGCTGATGTATTATTTTGGGCTAGCTATTGCATGACTGGTAAACCACAGGTACAGCTTTAATGGTGATAACATCAAAGAACTATGTTCTGCTTTTTCTGTCATCTGTTCCCTATCCATCTATCAAACAAAACAGGCAAGGACCAACTGGTTTATAGGCAAGAAACTTAACATACATCACCTAACTTGGAAGACCCTGAGAGAATAAATGGCATTTGTAACTTGAAAACACTTCAGCAGCTGAGGTATGGTTTCAGTTCATGAAACCATCTGTAGTGCAGAATTTGTAACAGGGAGCAAGCATCTGAATGCATTGTGAGAAGCAAGACCACAAAGAGCAAATTGGAAGGTCTATATTACTAGCAGTGCAACATCATGTCAGCTTTTGCCAATGAACTGGCTTATATTAAAAGAGGTGTTTTTACCTTCTACATTCAACTGATATTCCTTATGCTGTGTTAAAAAAGGAGGTGAAGTACTACAATATCTGAATCTTCTGAAGCTACAAACTGCCCTCAATCACTCATTTCTTCTGCGTGATAGAGCTTCACAAACTGCAGGTATCATAGAATCATAGAATGGTAGGGGTTGGAAGGGACCTCTAGAGATCATCTAGTCCAACCCCCCTGCTAAAGCAAGTTAGCCTAGAGCAGGTTGCACAGGAATGCATCCAGGAGGGTTTTGAATCTCCCCAGAGAAGGAGACTCCACAACCTCTCTGGGCAGCCTGT
>VZSC01003132.1:125618-226517 GCA_013398225.1 Steatornis caripensis | reverse complement strand
TGAGCACATCTGTACCAGTAAATGTGAACATTTGCAACCTAAAAAGTAAAGAAATGCTAGAAAATGCAGGGAAAGATTTGGAATCAGTTGAAGGCAATTTCTGTCTGGGTGTATTTTCACACTGCATATACAAAAAGAAGACAATGCAGCTGTTCTTCAGCCCATCTGTAAATGCTGAACTCACTCTATGCATCACACCACATAAGAAGTAGTGCAGCCAGTAGTGTGGTCCATGTGCTCCTATCTCCCTCCACTTATCGCAGACTTTCTCACCCTATTGGTCTCCATTTCTCAGTAGTACAAGGATTGCTGGGGAGCTTTATCTAAGTCCTTAACGCTTACCACTTCATGATTTAGAAAACAGAGATGATCTACTGGGGTGACATGCTGGGTCTTCGCTGTAGCTGCACTGCAGGTTTGAAGTCTTGTTCTTCCATGTACTCTAAGAGGTTCTCATATGCTTCTTGTCATCTAGGAATTCTTCAGGAAAGAAAAGGGAAGGTTGGCTTCTCAGACTCCTCACATGAGCAGTCCAGTCTCTAGGTCTTTTTCACAGCCAGTTCTTAATCTTTCTGTTGCTATGTCTCTTATCTGGACCAAGCATAGAAGGATATTCAACATTTCTTGTCACTTGTCAGAATGGATTTCGCTGAGGTTGTCCTCATCCTGGATATCTATAAGATCCTCAGGGACTAACTTCCTTTTTTGTGTTTCAAAGTCCATCAAACTAGGATGCATTGGTTGAGTGATTTCTGTTCCCGGTAAGATCCAGTCTCCTAAAGCATTTCAAAGAAGGTATGACTAGGACAAAACCTACTGTGAAAGAATGCTCAGAGTTGAATATAAGGGTGGCATTTAGCAACACAGAGGATGTTATGGTTATACAGTGAGAAACAAGTGTATTTAATATTAGTTATGTGATATGGGAGTAGGAAAAGAACCCAAGAAGAGACGACAGTACCTAATGTTGAGGTTTTGATCATTTTCCTTAGACATTATCCATTTCAAGATTTTGTGAATTTATTGCATTTCAACTGTTTCTTCTTCAAGCAATAGAGGAAGTTTATAATCCTTTGTAGGTTTTGACAAAAATTGCTATTCAAGAGAGCTATACTACATATTTACACAATTTACATGTTTACTTTGGGCACCTCTGCACTGGCGTAGGTGAGATAGACATACATTTTCAGATCAGAGTGAGGATTACGTCTGTTCTAGGCTATTAATTATGGCAATAGTATGGCAGGACCTATAAAACTCTGACATCAGACTCTTTTTGCATGGACACCCCATGCTCTTGATAAAATTTCCAAGGCCATTAATTTTCACAGGACTTATCTGTATTTCATTCTCTAATTTCCCTTTTGTATGTATCCCAGGAAATAGATGTCTTTGGAAGCAAAGGTGTTATGACAATTTGTACAGATTTATTGACTTTCAAACTGTAAAATGGCTTAAAATGTTGATTTGAAAGATCAATAATGGATGTTATCTTACAATTATCAGAGCTGGCAAAGTATAAAAAGAACTTTCTTTTGCACTAGTAATAAACTTTTACAAATTTGTAATTAACACCTGCACCTTGAGCAGTCACATCTTCAATTACTTGAAAATTTGCCAATTTGTTTCCATGCATGTGCAAAGGAAAAAAACTACCACAGAACAACACAACTCCTAATGGTTGCTTTGACATCTAGTGCTATACAATGTGATCTGCAGACATTATGTCCAAGTTAGTTCCATAGTTACTTCTTTGATAAAACTTCATAAAAATCGTTTCATCCAACATTGCATTTTTATGAGTACTTCAAAATGCCTGAAAGTTTCTTTCAAAATTGCTACTGACAGACCTTTTAACTACAGAGATGAATTAAATTCACTATAATCAGAATACAGCTACTAGCTTTATATTATAAAAATATGTTACTACCTAAAAATAATATGAAAGAAAAAAGGAAATAAAAATTGCCTATCTTACATAGTAGGAAAACAGTGATTAATCATTGTGTTCATGTAAACAGGATTATTTTTCTTTTTATAACATGACATCAAGCCAAAAGTATGTGATTGATTTTATAAATCAGTCACTACCCTGTTCATACCATCATTTTTTTCTTTTAATGCACTCTGCATTAATATCCTGCCTCTGGCCTGTTTCATTTAATTTCTTCCTTGCCAGTAGAAACAGCAGCTATGTATGTTTGAAGGCAGTAAGCACTTCCCTGCAAAAAAAAAAATCACTAAAAAAAAGAAAAAAACACAAGAGAAGGTGGAATTTGGGGAGCTTCCAGTGGGAATTCAATGATAAGCATGATAAGCTTGTTTTGTGTTTGGAACTAAAGAGTTAGATTTTCTGTTAGGCTTTCAGAAATTGCTCCTGCAATAATAGCTTTACTGCTGTTAAACCTCTCACATAATATGCAACACCTTTCTGACTCTTTATAAGGATTTTCAATATCTAGCAATGGTAGATAACGCTCAAGACTGCATCCTGACCTTCAGCTCTATGACTGACTAGGCCATTTTTTCAATGTCCTTGCATCCTTGTGAAAGCACTAAAGGTTTTTCTCAGCCTTTGTTTTTATTCTGATTGCCAACCAGGCAATAATTCAGCTAGCTTCTTACTTGGTCATAGAAACAGGGAATTTCAGCAAGGCATAAAGCCAGAAATCCAACCAGGGAAAATCAGTTTTAGTTCTGCTTTATTTGTGTTAGACTATTTATTGACTAACATGTGCCGGAGCAATTCATAATCCATTTGACAAATTCATAATTATCATAAATACTTAAAGTACAAATTTGTTTCTCACTGGCCCATTTTTACACAACATAATTTTTCTCCATTAGTAAAATACTGTTTCTAGTTTATGTCAGTGTATCCCTGGTCTTGTGAGAAGAAGGCATGGGGAGTTTTAGCATACATTTTGATAGGTGTTGGATCAAGAATATACTCATGAGAGTCTCAAATCTTTTTCTAGTATAGTCTGTAAGGAGCTTTTAACACCTGACATCTACTGAGACCACCTACCTTAGATTGCCTTGTACTATTGATATGGATTGCACTGATATGTTTAAGATGCTTCCAAAGTTTCTCTAGGAAGTCCTGTTTTTCTCACAGTTGTTGGTTTGCATTTCTAACTCTTTCTACCAGCATCCAGTGTCCACATCCTAAACACACTCAACATGTTCTCCTAATTCTGGAGGAGACAAGTTGTTGGCTAAGATTTATTGAATTTCTTTTTTTCATGATGGAGACCCTCCATTTAACATCCAGTATCTTTCATAAGTGCATATATTTTAGAAGATGTCTTGTTTCCTGCCTAATGTTTTAGTAGATCTCCACTTCTAACCAGCTATGTGTTAACATTTGTGGGGTCAATAATATAGACTGGTCTTGGCACTCAGCCCTTTCGGATGTTCTCATGCTGGTCTGTCAAGTTATGATGCCTTGGCTTGGTTTGTTGTTGATATTGCAAGAAACATCTGAAATTATACTGAAGTGAACTTGAAGAAACGTAGTGTAAAATCAACCTGCAATTTTTTTATTGCATGTTTTTATAAACACCATTATAAGTGTATCGCGTCAAGAATCTCTCATTCCATTTTAGTAACAGTATCATATAGCGTTTATCTATGTATCTGTGTATTTTTAGAATTTTCTTCTCTTTGTATCAGGAAATGAGTCTTGTTATCTGCTAAGAGATCGTCTTAATTTCCGCATTTCTTACAGTTGGTTAAAAGACAGTTTTTACAGAAATTTTTTTGTGTGTGTACTTTTAATTCTTCTGTCTGCAGTTCCTAGGCTTCATTCTAAAAGCCTATCTTTGCTCCACATGATGGTTATATAAAAGCCATTCTTTCCCCTTATCTTGCGCTACTTCATCCTTCTATTACACCTCTGCATCTTGTGAAAATTATTCATTTTAGATCAGTGCCTTTTTCACATTGTTCCTCTTCCTACACTTGAGTTTCATACCTTATAGTGCTTCCAGAACATTAGTTTTGCTCTTAAGACTCAAAACTGACTTTGAAATAGTTTCAGTACCAATTGTACAGTACCTGTATACATACTCATTTCTTCTTTTCTTCCTAGAGTACACAGCACACGTGCATATGCCTTTCCTTATGTTGTAGATCCCTAGGATCTTCTCCCCAGGAAAATAGAAGCCTGTTTCTCCATCAGTCCAGCTGCTTCATTGCCAACGCACTTGGACAGCATCTAACACATGTATGTACATCCAGTGAGACTAAGATGACTGCAGTATCCCAGCTGAGCCAGGAGCAGTATTGCCACCTGGAAAAGCCCTTACACCTCTCATTCACACAGTATGCAAAATGCATGTAACTTTTAATGTAGTGCCCTGTATGTGCTCACATCCAGAAAAACTAGCCTATTCCCCCTCCTCAGTTATGTATTCTTCTATTTCATGGGCTTACTTAACATCTGCTGGCAAATAGTTTTTAAATAGCAAAAGGCAGGAGATGGCATGGTCATGTTAAAGTAACATGCAATTCTTAGCGGTTTTATGTTTGGAATGGAAAAAAGGCCAACAGTTTACTACTAACCACATGATCAGAGTAGTTAAATGGACAGCCCTGGACTGCATATTTAAAGCTGTGGCAGTATATGTGGGGCTGTTTGTTCAGTGCTATCCCATCACAGAATTACACAGCTCGCTGTGGTTGCAGTCTGATAATTATTATTGATTTGCTCTCGGGCTGTCAATCTGGGGACAGCGCTAAAGCAGTTCATGATGGACAGAAAGAGGATTGGACAGCCACCATCCAACGAGGAAACTTCATCTTGAAAATGAACTTAGATGAGATGCTGCTAGTGGATAAGGGTAATTGATGATTGTTTCAGAGTGGAAGTAGGGAAAAAGGAGAGCTAAAAAATACCTCTTTGGCATTCATCCTGAGTGTCCTGTAACACTCCAGGGACTGTCTGCAAACTCTATAAAGTTTAAAGTTTCTATTTCCAAAGGTTAGCCAAATATACTGCTCTTACTATAAGTAGTGATTAGCTTAGGGTCACCAGGATCCATGAGAAAGACAGAACAGTACCTCAGGGAAATAACTTTTCCCAACCCAAATGTACTATGTTGATCTACTTTTGAGTTCCTAAACATAAGCAAAACTCAGCACTTTTAGGCTGGTTAAAACATTTAATACTTAAGATGTAGATATTAGCACTATGGAACACTATTCTAAAGACTTGCACCTGCAGTAATGAGGCAGTTATAAATTGTACTTTGAAACGTCCATATTTGTTATATATTTCTTCATAAATCTGCTCTAATTAATTGGCAAGTCATGAGAGAGAGTAAACAGTCATAACAGAAGTGCTGGACAGTGTAATCAAGCCAGAGTCTCATTTTATTATATGATCAGCCTTTGTATTTTGAAACATCATACAAAATGTGTGAGATGGAGAAATCAGTGCAGATGAAATAAAAACCTACCTACACATCTTCATCTATCTTTTTAGCTGAATTCTGCCCAAGCCTTTATTTCAGCACCAATAACATTGGTTGCAATTTCCTCTGTTCTTTTGGTACCTTAAGTTTATAGAATCATAGAATACTGAGTTGGAAGGGACCTCAGGGATCATCTGGTCCAACCTCTCTTGGCATAAGTGTGGTCTAGACGAGGTGGCCCAGCACCCAGTCCAGATGAATCTTAAAAGTGTCCAATGTTGGGGAATCCACCACTTCCCTGAGGAGATTATTCCAATGGCAAATTGTTCTCATTGTGAAAAATTTTCCTCTTGTGTCCAGTCGGAATCTCCCCAGCAGTAACTTGTACCCATTGTCCCTCATCTTTTCCATGTGACTCCTTATAAGAAGGGAGTCTCCATCTTCTTTGTAGCCACCCTTCAAGTACTGGAACATGGTGATGAGGTCTCCCCTAAGCCTTCTTTTCTCAAGGCTGAACGAACCCAGTCCTGTCAGCCTTTCCTCGTACAGCAGGCTTCCCAGACCTTTAATCATCTTTGTGGCCCTTCTCTGGACCCTCTCCAGCCTGTCCACATCTTTTTTGTGTAGTGGGGACCAAGCACAGTATTGTGTTCCAGGTGTGGCCTGACAAGTGCTGAGTAGAGCAGGATAATGACTTCTGTATCCCTGCTGGTGATGCCGTTGTTGATGCAACCCAGCATCCCGTTGGCTTGCTTTGCTGTGCAGCACGCTATCCACTCATATTGAGTTTGTTGTCCACCAGGACCCCCAGGTCCCTTTCCACAGAGCTGCGCTCCAGCCCGGTAGACCCCAGTCTGTGCTGCACTCCTGGATTATGTTTTCCAAGGTGCAAGACCTTACACTTGTCCTTGCTGAACTTCATAAGGTTCTTGTTAGCCCACTCTTCCAGCCTATCCAGGTCTTCTTGCAGGGTTGCTCTCCCCTCTGAAGTGTCCACTTCCCCACTCAGTTTGGTATCATGAGTTTGACCCATTGAGTTGAGGGCTTTCCTTGTTGGTCATGTTGCATGTACAGCACATCTGGGACCCCAAATCTCCTATAAACTCCAGAAACCAGTGTGTGAATTCAAAAGTGCCAGCTGGAAGCAAACACTACTGATGTGGCTGCCGGCTGGCAGAGAGTACTTCTGAGTCTCTCCTGAGAAATAAACCTCTGGGCAGAGGGGAGCAAATGAGGGCCCTTCCCTCTTCAGAAACATCAGATTTACTCCAATATAAGTGCTGCGGAGGGAAAAAAGGATAAATAGTGTCTTTTGCCAGCTCTGATGTCTTTGGCAGGCAGGGAGTGCTCAAACCTTCTCCTCCTCCTTGGCTGGACAGCAAAGAGGTTGCTCACAGCCCCAGGATTTGGGGTGAACACTGCTGGCATGCTCGTAGGGGTTACTTCTTATTGGCTCTTGTACACAAATATTTTCTTCATGCTAAATTTCAACCTAGCAGCCACTGTATTCATATAAATTTTTTCCCTGGTATTTCTTTGTCATGTGACTGCTGTAATATTAAACATTAGTCATAACTGAAAGGGATCATGTATTAGGGAAAATTCACTTGGATTTCCATATAAGGTCCCCCCCATGGGGACATATCTCCAGTGTCTAAGCTTTGAGGCCAGTCTCCCAGAAATTTTAGAGAGGAAGAGATGGTGTCCTGCAGAGGACAAGTCTGAGAGTGTCTGATTTATTGCCTGACTCAATTCCTTGAAGAGCTTTTCTCTCCTCTCACTACATGAGCAGAGATCTTAAGGCAGCTCAGAAGAACGGCAAAAGCAACCCTTTGTTTCTGGTGTCTGTCTTTGTTCCCAACCAGTGATATCATCCTCCACAAAACAGTATGTAAGAGTGAAACGCAACAAAGGCTGTGCGTTCCCCTTCCTGCCCCATTCAGTAGATCTGAGGAAGGGTGTGTCCACTGTTACTCGTGGTGGAAGGGATAAAAAAGGATTACCTCCAGGGCCACTGGGCTGTCAGCAGAATGGAAGGTGTGAGCCTGGTGAGAAGGATTTATAATCTTCTTTGCAGGTAACCAGGAAGGTTTATACTCTGAGATACAGCTAGAAAATGGTTAATTTTCTATTTCTAATTTCCTTTTGTATTCTTTCTCTTTAGATGAACTTTCATATAAGGTAAAATTGTATGAATCTTTTCATTACTATACCTCAGAAATAGCAGAACCTGAATATTTCAAACCTGATAAATATTTGCTGTCAGTCTGGGACTAACTGTACCAGCCATCAGCCAAGATGAGTAAGTTTATCCTCAAATTCTATGATAGAGCAGATAGAGCTTTAAAATTAAATTGCCTGGGTGTACATGGGAAAAATGAGGATTGTGATGGAAAAGACACCATTCTTTCACTTGTGACTCTTCAACATTTCCAGGGCTTACCTGAATCACCTGAAGAATTAGCTACGGCAGAAGATGAGGCAAGATCTGTGTGGCTACTTACTTCAGGTGTCTCAAAGGCTTCTAAATCCGTTTCTTTTCTTAACTTGGCTCCATGTTCCCCTACTGTTCACAGTGCAGATTAATGTTTGGATTATTCCTGCTCCCAGATTAATGTCATACATTAATAGTGTCCACAGAGGAATACTGTGCAAAGGTTCTCTCCTATCTTATCCCTTTAAATGCTGCCCCTACAAAGGCTGAGGATGAGGCCAACAGAGTTTCCTGTGTGCATCCAGGGAGAGTTGCATAATGCTTGCTCTGGCACAGCACCTTGGTTGCTGTCAGATCTGCCACAGCTTCACTGGAGTCCCCGAAGCCACAGAGTTTCAGCCTTCATCAGCAGAGACGGGCCTGAGCAGGGTGTGAGAGGAGCCTTGTCAGAGCAACTGCAGTAATGCCGTAGCCCGTCATGATCCCTGAGTGCAAAGTGAACTTGCCTTTTCTAAAAGGGATTGCCAAAATGTCATATTGGTTTGAACAAATCAAGCCAAGCTTCCCAAAGACTGCCTCCTTTAAAGCTGCTGTAATCAACACGCATTTTGGGTGAGATGTGGAGATTATGGTACTGTTTGTATTTGGATCTTCTATTTCATTGGTCCTAGGTAGTGTGGTTTTACTTCCCTGCTTTCTACTCAAAGGCAGAGCTAGATGTGATGTTAGCAAGAAGAGTATCGGACTGGAAACAATGAGACACAACTGGGTGTGCAACAGCCCATGCGCTCCATGATGCTGTTTACAAGCTTTTTAGTATCGGTCAGGTAGGTTTTGAACTCCGCCATGCTGCCCAATTGTGTTTGTGTACACAACTGCTTGTATTTAATGTCTGTGATGTCTTGTATCTTAGAAGTCCCCCTTTTACTCAGATTTGCTGACTTTCACGGTCACGGCAAGGTCTGTCTAATCTTTCATCCTTTCCCAGAAATTGTGAATTGAATAAGGCTGTGTAAGTTGAAGAATTGTTTCTCTGATAAGATTGTGGTTTTTCACTGTTGATATTAATTTGTATCTTTATTATTTATATTAACTAGCTTGCTTGGCTGTCCCTACTTGCTGCAACAGTAACTGCTAGTCCTGGGCCTGGGCCAAGCTGCATAAATGCCAGAAGAAAGCAGCCAGCTGTCCACAGACTATTTGTGTACTGCTCAGAAGTGGCTTGAATATCGCTTTAGGTACTGCAGCCTTGGAAACCTTGTCTTTGATAGCTTGTCTTATGGCTGGGTTACCTTGTGATACAGGTTATTGGTTTGCAGCCCCCTGTCCCAGCCAGGCTGCAAACCAAGGAACTGAGCTATCCTCAGGGCACATCAGAGGGAGTGTTGTGACTCAGAGAAACAAAATTCCTTCCTTCTTTTATCTACTGGGCAACAGAAACAATCTGCAGCTCTACAGATGCTCCCTTCTAGGAAATAACATCCCATCCTGTGAGCTTGTCAGCCTGGCTCTGCCCAAGCCTCTCGAATCCCTCCCAAAATGAGAGAGCTGAGGATCTCTGGGGCCACATGAGGATTATATGCTGTGAGGAGCAGGTACAGGGGGCTAGAGCAACGCATTTTACTCTACTGCTTCGGTTTATAGTGCAGGTTACGCTTTGACTTCAAGGGCCATTTTCTCAAGTTACAAGCTGTGACTTGAGGACTTCAGTGGGAGCTAATCCCATGTCCTGGTAAATTCTGCCAAATGCAACACAGAGCAGTACAGATGAAGGCATGGCAATAGCGGCAATGGCTGTACTCCCAGTGCTGTCCCAGAAAGGAGGAATAATTGACTAATTGGGCAAAAGATGGGAGATCGCTGTGCTCTGACGGGGAAGCATACACCCCTCTCGCTTGTGACCACTGGAAATGGAAAATGGTGGGTACTCACTGAAAAGAGTGATACAAGGAAGAGACTGTTCCGTCAGTTTCTTTAAAGAATACCAGTGATTAATGGGTGTCAGCACCAGTATTTTCTCCTAGCATAAAGAGCGCCTGCATGCTCTTAGTTGTGAGGGGCACAGGGTTGCAGACTGGTGTGTGGGGTGCATTTTCTGCAAGCTAGAGGCTGGCAATTGCTGGAAAGAAAACTGCAGCTGAAAATATTGAATTTCTTTAGATTCCTAAACAGTCCTGCAGGTATGATAATTGATTACAGACCATTTTAGGCTGATCTGAGATGTGCAGAGGTGAGGCTGGAAAAGGTGCCATTCATCAGCCGCCCCATTCTTCTTTTCCTCCGTCATCCTGTTTGTGTCGCATCTGCTGTCCTGCATCTCCTGTGCTTCTGACTATCCTATGACAGCTGTTGCCAGATGATGACCGTCACTAGAGGCTGGCCTTTATATCTGTGTGCATATGCATTTTGTTAATACTGTAGTGATTTAGATGAGTCCTTTAAGACCCACACACCACTATTTTTCTCTTACACTGTCAATAAGGTATTCTGTGCACTCATTACGAAGCAGGGATTTTTTAGGAATTAGGAAGCTTTTTGCCTAAGGCTCAGTGGCCTAGAAGTAATATTCTGCATTGAGTAGCTTAATAAGTTTCAACAGTTTTCTCGGAAGCAGCATTGCTGCTTTCCTAGTAACCGAGTAATAATATAAAATAAAACTCGCATGCCACTGTAGGTATAGAAACCAGAGTGATATTTATTCCTTGCATGTTGCAACTCTGAGTAGTCAGATCTTTCGCAGAATCATTGTCTCCTGATTTCTGACCTGGAGTTGGGTAGGGGGTGGGTACTGGCCTCATGAAAGAAGAGCACAATAATCCTATAAAGGTTTGGGACACACTTGTACATCATTTGAATGAGACTGTGCCAGTCAGCGGGTGAACAGTTTTGTAATAGAAAAGAAGCTGGTTTGCAGGAGCTACCCTGCAATCCCACCACTTGGAGCAGGTGTTACGATAAGATAATGGTCTCTTGTAGTAACCCTTGTGAATCACAATCCTTGAGGAAAAAGTAGGGACAAGCCCTTCAAATTGGGTTTCAAAAGCATATAAAGAGTTGACCTTACAGAGGTAGTTCAAGGAATAACCTAATCTTTCTGTCCCATATCACCCCATGTACAAAAGCTTGCCTGAAATTGAAAGGGGGGGGGGGGGAAGCTTGTAAAGGCGGTGTTGATACCAAATAAAGAGACCAGTGTCCCTACAAAATCATTTTACAGCCTGTCTCTGCACTCTGCAGAGGATTATAGGTTTGCAGCATGTTTATGTCTGGCTGAGACCAAGGAGAGTTTGCTGCAAAATGGTTATGGGTGTAGAATCAAGGCATAAACAACAGCACCGAAGTAGAAAGCCTAATGATTCGAATGAATTGAGTGGAAGAAATGATGCATCTTAAAGACAATGTTGTTTGAAAAAAATGTTTTCTGCTGTGGGTTTTTTTCATTATTAAGCCATAGTAAACTCATGTACACTCACAGACTTGCCGTCTGCAAAACTAACATAATTTTAACAATTAAAGATTGAAGTGTGGACTTCTGAGATGATCCCTTATGACCTACACTTTATTAGATTTATGTTACCTTTTGATATGTTCTATTTGCTGGAAGCCCCAGCATCCTATCATTATGATTCAAACAGGCTTTGCTCTCTGCTCACAAATAATTGATGCTCCCTTTGCACAAAGCATAGTTTTCAGTTGATAAGCAGCAGGGTAATTGGCACCTTCACAGGATATTAGGCAGAAAAAAAAAGCATCACGCTTGGCAGACAGGAAGCAGACAGGAGAAGGTAACCAAATAATTGTGGTAGCATAAGTGGGGCTAAATGCTTCTTGACAAGTTCTGTACGTTTGCACTTCCTATAGGAAATATTAAGATTTCTGTTTATCACCAGAGGGGTGGGGAGGTGTGGGGGAAGCCTTTGAACATTTGCAAGAGGGTGTGCTGTTAGCAGTATCTGTATTGAATATGATTTATTCATTTAAAGCCAATGTGCAGTTCTAAACACCGTGACATGAAGCATCTCTGTGGTGCCATGTTAGCTAGTGGGTGTGACATAATTAGCAGCGCTGTCATATCAGATAGGTAGCTATGAATAATGCTAAATTGCGATGGAGTCCTGTGCAGCTTCATGTTAACACGTTTTGTGTACAGGCTTGCAAGCTTAAAAAAAAAAAAAAAAAGTAGGTGTATTTGAGGAAGCCAAGAAATGCTTTCAAGTCAAAAAAATCTTACTCCATCTGAAGCAGATAAAAAGCTTCTTGGCTGTAGTCACTGGCAGTGTCATTGTGTGTCTCGAAATATTTTTAGTTTATTTGACTTTGTTATGCCATTCTGGTATGAATTTTGTGGTGTCCAGAAGCTAATAGCTATACATTTATTTTGAAATTATCCTTTCAGGTTCAGCCATGTACCTGTTAAGACTAAAACCATAGAACAAATGAGTCATATCAAATGTGCAATCTCATCAAATTTAGCTTCTTAAGCTTTGGCTGGTATTTTTAACAAGTGTGGCATTTCTCACCGGTAATTGCTTTGTCTTTCTTTTCTTTGTATACATTATGGACTTCATAGTGAATGTATTGGTCCACTTTTAATCTCACAAGTCACTCAGATACTTCACGGAGTACACTGGAAATGTGTATAAATTAACATATAAATGTTAAAAATAAGTGTGACTGTAATGCCATGCACTATTTCTAGCAAAAACATTTCTGTTTACTAAGATCCACTTTTATTAGCTGCTACTTACAACTTCCTTATATGTTGAGGGGAGGAGAATATTATGGTAACAAAATCATTTGATGATAAACTAGATCCTATTTTCTGGGCATAGTCTAATTCTTAACATTTAATAGTTATTAAAATACCCCTTTGAATCTGTACAGAGCACCAATATATATGTATGAGGTTTAATTATTACTATAGGATTGCAAAGGCTGTGGCAGTGTATTTTATTAGATAAGAATAAAGAGTGTCAGTGGAAATAAGACCTATCACATTATACAACAACTTGTTCCCAAGACATGCACTTGTGTCTGTCCTGATGATGGTGTTGCTGTATTTGTTTTCCAATTACATTTTGAGTGAACTCAATAGAGCACAAGGCATGATGGGAGAAATCGCCTTTCCCTGCAATTACTGTTTATAGTCTGCCCAGAAAAAGGTGAAGAAACATTCTTACTTACCATCCTTACTTGATTTCTGAGTACACTCCTTAGTACTTGTGACAAAATATGAACCTGTAGCAAAAAGAGCCACCCAGCAGAGCACTCTCAGGTTCAGTGCCGTCTCACTTGTGTGCACAACAATTACACCAGCGAAGAGGATTGATTTCTCCAACCAATTATGCTTAAACATGCTAAGCTTGTTATCGAGCTACGTTGTTGTTATGTAGAACACTGTGCTTATGTGGTACAATGCTTTCCACCAATACTAATTATGAAATGAGTTCATGCTGTCTTCACAACGCACAGATGGTGACAGTCTGGGTCTGAGTAACACACGTAGGGAGGCAGTGTGTGATAAGTCTTCGTATAGCGTATAGTTTGGGCAATTATAGTGCTGCATGTCTCACTGTAGTACTTGTCAAACAGAATTAGTATTTTAAGAACTTGTAAATTTCTTATAATATCAAATTTCACTAAGGTTTTTTCTGTGCATCTAACATCTCCAGAAATAACAACTTGTTCTGAAGCAGAAAACAAATGTTCAATTTTGTTCTTCTGGGCACAAATATAAATACCAGTTTTGTTGGAGAACACTCTCAGTTGCTCCTTTAGTATTATGACAGTTCAGCTTTTTCTTACAGTTGTGAAATGTCTAGTATAATTACAGAACTTTCTATTCCATTTTTAAAGTTCTATTTAACTGCTTTGTGATCAGCAATGTTGGCCTGTTATGGCGTGTTGTACATGGA
This sequence comes from Steatornis caripensis, assembly GCA_013398225.1. Taxonomy (NCBI): domain Eukaryota; kingdom Metazoa; phylum Chordata; class Aves; order Caprimulgiformes; family Steatornithidae; genus Steatornis; species Steatornis caripensis. The sequence continues at coordinate 212,751 of VZSC01003132.1, read as the reverse complement.
CTATTTGTATATGTGTTTGTCTTGTTTATGTGTGCAGAAGGGCCTTTAGTTCATAGCAATTTCCAGCATTCCCTAGGTACTGCCCTGTACTGCTATCACCCTTATGGTACTTCACAAGCAAGCTGCGGAATAACAATATTTCTGCAGCTCTGATTTCACAGACTCTACCAATACCAGCCCATGGAAATCCTTGCTGCTGTAGAACATCAGGCCACCGCATGAGGATCTGGAGCTGAGCTCCTGTTGAAACTGTACTCGTGATTCACTGTGGACTGCTCCTCCAGAGCCTGCTTTTATTCTCACTGTGCTCTGAGGAACATGAGGCTCCTGTAACGTTCTTTGAGTATCACTGGAGTCTGGAAATAAACCCTTCCTGGATTAAACTCAATCTGCTCTACTTTTCTAGAGCAACAGTCTGTTACTTAGCAACATTTCTTCCCACTTAGTCTGGCCTCCGCCTGAGGCTCTGCTTGACAAAAGCAAAGTGTACACGGAAAGAAAAACACTTCTGGCATCTGTTTGATGGGACATCCTGCTTCACAGGACAGAGCACCTCCCCTCTAGCTGGAAAAGGATGGAGGAAACAAAGGATTGAAGTCGTTGGATCCAGAGTGAGACAAGTTTCCCTCAATCCTTGCAGCCACTACTTATCTGTTGCTACCAGATGCTTTTTAGCAACGCAAGCCGCTGCTAGACTAACACAGGCTGAACACATGCAAGGTTGTCTTCCCTGTCTTGTTGAATTGACCATTTGGAAGGAGAAAAAAAGGCATGGGGGTTGCACCTAGACTTTTGCCTCTAATTTGCAGCATGTTGATGCCTGTGGCAAGCTGAGAACCATCTTTTAAAATACATGCTCTGATGTGTTAAATTAGGAGGACTTAAAATACAGCCTGTGGTGTTGGTCGTTGCCAGAGATTTAACTCTGCATTAAAAGACTGTGCTAATAAAGGAAATATCACTTTTCCTCACACAGGACATTAACTCTGCATTGCTCAGACAAATAAAGCCATAAATTAAGGTGTAATTTTAGTTATAACAAGAAACCTACCCTAGCCTAAGGGAGAAAAATCTCCTTGAGACGTGATCGCAGCATCTACCTTGGACAGCTGAGGTTGAAGTTACAGCCGCTAGTAATGTCCAGCCTTGTAGCACTCCCCATTGCCAAGGGCACAGCAGCAGACTCTTGTCCTGAGATATCGAGGGCTACAAGACCCACAGCTCTAAATGGTCCCTGTGCTTTGTCATCTTTTTCCTGCTGCGGCTGCTGGTTTAGGCAATCTTTTGCAGTATTTCTGTGTTGCTGGCAGGAATCTGAGTTAGAATATATATTGTGGCTATACTCCACAAGCAGCCTCCTAATCCAGTAAAAGTGACAGAGTACTTAACAGTTTTACAGACATTCATTCATATGTCATGCCTTTTTTTCCCTGAGTGTGAATTAGGATGATACTTCCAATGCCAGGATGACAATTTGGCATCCTTGATATGACATGCATTATTTGGAGCAAGGGAAGGCAGAGCCTGCCTGTTTAGATGGAGAGAATGCTTAAGAGGATACTTACTGTTCTTCCAAAGCCATCATTAGGCTCAATTAGTATTTGTTAAGTGGTTTGAGATTTTTAGGTGAGTAATATTTTATTTACCTACTTGTTACCATTTATATGGTATTACCATTTATATGGTAATCGAGAGGAGGGCGATCTTGTGGCTGAAGCAGAAGCTGTAGAATCAGGAGATGTGGCTCCATGTCACAACTCTGCCAGAGAGGTTTTTTTGTTGTTGTGACAAGTCATTTAATCTCAGTGTCTCAGTTCTCCAGCTATAAAATGGGAATAACGGTGCCTTGTTCCCAGCTTTTGCTTGTCTTATTATTGATGACTGCATTCTCTTTGGGGGTTAGACTTTCCCTTGCTTAAAGGCTTAACACAAAGAGATCCTAATCTCAGCTACTTTAATACAAATAACAGCAACAAAAAATAGCGCTATTACTACCTGGGCATCAGCATGACTTGTGACATCAATATCATGCTGACAGGCTCCTTACCTCTCAAGATTTGCTTTGCCCATGTTTGCTCCTGATCCTAATGCATTCAGTCCTGCTGGTGTGGAAAAACATCTTCATGGTTAATGTTCCTCATGAAAGGAACATTACTCTGCTTTTCTGCCTATCTGTGCTTGTCAGGATGCGCTGCTGGCATTATACCCTGCATACATCATTGCTTAGTTGTTATACTCAAGGAAACCTTTAGTTAATCCTGGCATTTATATCTCCAACGTGTATCCATTTTTAGAGATCTGCTTCCTTTGAAAAGCGCAACCGCCTCTTCTCACTTTTAAGCATTTGCTGCAGCACCTTTCGTTAACGTGGCACAATACTACCAGCTCTTCCTCCTCCTCCCCTTTTACTAGTCATCTTTAACAGGTTTGCACAGACCTTTCCTCTAACAGCAGAATGAAAATAGAAAAAGTGTCAGCATTGGGCTTATCTGTTTCTTCGGGGCAGAGTTCTGGAAGCTCTCAGTTGAGAAGACTGAAAGATCTTTCCTGGAGGTTCCTGAGGATCATGTGCCCTATAATGAGCCCCACAAATGCCGCCACCATCTGTGGTTGACTGGGCACCAGGAGAGAAGCCAGGCCTCTGAATAGTTCCCATGGTTGCAAACCAGCTCTCATTTCTGGACTAGTGACCTGCAGGATTTCAGAGAGGTCTGTTTGGTCTACAGCATCCTCTGTGGCAATGTGTATCCTGCGCTAATACAGTGACACAGCCTGTAACAGGGTAGTTCTCTGCTATAATCCTTGTTAGCAAGAGAATGAAACCCATTTATTCAGGAGTGGATTTGGCTAGCAAGGCTAATGAACTAAGTGATAGTGAAGTCCAACATGTATTATAGAGTCTTAAAAGATTTGAAATAATAGAAAAGAAAGCTACCATTAAAGAAAATTTAGGGCCAGGTTAAATGCTTTTATGATGGGTAGAAGTATCATAAATTAAAGTATTTAATAGTGTTTATTACAGTTTCAGCCAAAGGAAATAATAAATGCAATTACTGGCTGATTTAAAAATATCCTATTATTGGCTAAATTATTAGTGGGCAGTGACCCTAATTAACAGGGTAATAAACCTGAAGATTTGCTTATGATGCAGCTGTTGAGACACCACATGCTCTAGGTAGAGTTTGCCTTGAAAATGAGGAGTCCGAGGTTCCTGGAAGAAACAAACCAAACAAAAAATTGGTTGATGAGAGTCCCTGGGTTACTGGAACTGACACTGCATTGTAGGTTGCAGACCATAATTGTTCTGTGAATTTATGACTTGGGTAATAAGAAAAGGCTACGACAGTTCTCACAGAATGCATCGAGCAATTGTGGAGGTCAGATAACAAAGTTCATATCCAAGCGGAGGTTCACTTACTGTTCTGAAAATAAGACTGACTTACATTTTCTTCATTCTGTCTTGCAATTAAGCAGATGAGTAAACATGAGGTTTTAATTGTTGCCTTGATAAAATACCTAATACAAGGCATTTTTGAAGGAGAGGGAAAGAAACAACTGTAATAACACAATTTAGTGGATCTGATCTGCTTTGCACCCAGTCTTCCCTTTTTGGGACGTCTTCCTTGCAATCTCCCTTTTCCCTGTTATTTATTTGCCTAGGTCTTCCAGTTTGTAATCTGATCTAGGTGATCATTGCATAGTTTGTGCAATGCCTGGAACAACTGCACCATATCCTAATGAATGCCGCCTTCAGGTTTTTTTCAGCAACTCGTCCTGAAAAACCCAGAGGAATCTTAAGTTTCCCTGCTTCTCTAATAAGCTGTAAACTTAGATTCTGTGAATTTTAGAAGAGCCTAAAAGCAGTCTCCGAATTTGTTGATGCATTTTATCTTTAGAAATAATGGTAAACTTTAAAATGAATTATTTGTGCAGGTTTATAGATTCAAGTAAGGGATGATTAGTTTAGTCATGCTTAGATGTCCAACTATCAGATTTGCATGTTTAATCTGGTCATCAGATGTCTAAGGGCTGTAAAGTGCTCCTATACTTACTCTGGGTACAAAACTGATGGATAAAATTATGGTCATATTCCAGCATCGGGCCTAATTATGTGCAGGGTGGCCTTCAGGCAGCAAAATTAATCTTGTACATTCAGTGGGGCAAAATGAAGAGTACCAAACCAGAGGGCCATCTCACCGCTTAAATGGTTTGTTTTGCCACAAAATAATGTACGGATAGGAAATTCCCTGCTTCTCTTTGCCTTCTCAGCTGCTCAGAGGAAAAACAGTTATCGGACAAGCCTGCTGTATGGATGGCTATGATTTTAATTTTTTTTTTTTAGCCATTTCTTGTTTGAAATTCTTCCTGTCTGAAAACTTCTTAATTTAAACATGGTCTGTAGATAGGGATGGAGTGATCCCCTGCGTCTCTGGGGCCTGAACCAAATTCCACTGATGCTTTTGGGAGTTTACTAACTGCTTGTGAGTAGTTTGGAAATAAGCTATCAGTGATCTAAAATGAAAGCACTAAATTCCTTAGCGAAAAGTTAGACTTGGGGATAGAAATTTACAATTTTACTGTTGTTCACAAATTTACTGATAAATGTAGAGGTTTTTAAGGCAAACTCTTTGGAGTATGAGCGATGCCTTATCTGTAAAGTAATTGCATGGTGTTTTTCCCCACAAACATAACCTATAAAAAAGATCGAAGGCAAACCAATGTTTCCATTGTACCCCTTCCCTGGGAAAAATCCTTACTTCCCATAACGCCATCCGACATGATTTGTCCTGTGAAATTTTTACTGCTACTGTGATTATTCAAAGGATTTGCCATAAAATATACATGAATTATGGTCAGCAGTCACCCTTAGTATTTGGGGCTGTGATCAAACATGAAGGGTGTGTGCAATACATTTTATTGGTTTCAGGACCTTGCATGGGAGCAGGGGTATGCCTCCTGCATCCTCCATTAACAATAAGGACATGGTGGCATCTTGCACTGTATTTCCCACACCTGGTAGCTAAGGCTCTGCTTCCTGCTAAAATTTAGAGGCAACAGAGCATCATCTTCTCCATCATCTGTGTGCATATGTGTATATAAGTATAATAATGTTTGCAAAGCTTTCATGCACTTCCTCCCTCTGCTACCTCCTTCCCCAGTGATTCAGTCACTTCATATTGTAATACTTTGTTGACTATTGATTTTTGGTTAAGGTTGGAGCCCGATACAACTGTATGAGCATTCGTTGGCTTTAATTTGATGTTATGCTGCTGCCTTCCATTCCATATTGACAGGCATCCTCTTATTTTCAGATTGGTGTCCATTCACTGATGAACGTGCACTAGGGGGATCATGACCTTTTCTCTTATCTGGACAGCTCTTGGCTTCATGAACATTTTTTGCTGCAGGGTGTTATTAACAACAGGGTGATAGAACAAAGAAATGAAGCAATGGGAAGCACATCAATGTATGAAATTTGCTTTATTAGGATTCCCCTGAGGCCAGAGCAGTCCCTAATTACAGAGGTGTTACATCCCTTCTTGGAATAACAAACTATATTTTTAGCAGTAATGAGAGCATGATTTTGAAATCACTGTGTGGTCATCCTCCCTCTGTACAGATGCTTGTTAATTCACATTTTCCCAGATTCTTGATTCTGAGAGAAAGAAGAAAAGCTAAAAATCTGTGAAATTACCTACTACTAATTGAACAAAGCATCACACTTTTCACTATATGTATTTTGAATTTTGAGCTTTCCTGCTATTCTATTTCACGATGTAGGAATGTAATTTGTAAAATAATCCACCTTGTTAATATGCTTATGCAGAGGAAAGGCCACAATGTATTAATGTCTGAGTCTCTTGTAGCATCTGGATGCTCCGTTTAGATAAATGCTGGAAAGTATTTTTAGCTATATGAATCCTGTCTGAACATGCCTGGGAGATGAGCTGGCATACTGAATTCCCAAGAATAGGCCTTGGCTGATAATTCCCAGATTCTTCATTCCATCTTGACGTGAATTATTTCCAGAATATCCTATTTTAATCTTCTTTTGTTCCTCCTGCTCCTGGACTTCTGAGAGAGACCAAAGGTAAAATGAAAAGCAACCAAAATATGTTTATTCTGCATACACATGCTTATTATAACCCATATGGCTCTTAAAAGTAGTGTGAGCTCAGCAGAGCTAATTTTACCCTGCACAAACTGGCCATGCTCCCAAGACAGAGGAGACTGAGGCCCCATTGCAAAATGTGTAACCTGCCGAGATTACCCAAATCATCTGCCCTTCTGCTACTGCCACAGCTTCTGACATCTCAGATGTGCCTGGCAGATTGGCCTTTCTCAAGGCTCTTAGTTTACAGATCTAAAAACAAATGCAGGCAATCAAAACCAAACAAAAACCCAGGCAAAACACAGCAGCCAGCATTAGCAATTCAACTACGGGAGCACTCTTTGAAGGCTTCTAATTGCACTCTTCTCAGAGTGCTTTGTCCCTCCCTTCTTACTTTGTGTTAGGCAGCACTGTGTGTAACAGAGGCATGCCACTGAAAATAGTGGCCGTTGTTTTTCACTGAGAGGGCTGTGACCAGCTTTACCAGCTTCGGTGGGGCACGGAGCAGCTTCCCATCAATGTATCCCATTGCCCTCTGTTGGGCTGACCCAGCACTACTCTCTCTCTTCCTGTACCAAGCAACTTCTGCTGTTGGTAAAAGCGATTCTTGTTCAGAGCAGGGCCTTGTGGGCCAGATACCAGGGCTAGATGGACACGGTAGGTGGTAAAATGGCAGCTCTGGTTTAATATGATTTTAGAAATATTCCTTTGTTTAAAATTGAAAAATTAGAAAATCTTCTGGCAAGAAACTTTTGAAGTTCTTCATTACATCAGGATTTACTGAAATATTCCATTTCCCCGTCACTCCCCTTTTCATTTCCTATTAATTAACAATGTTAAAAACAAAAAAAACCTGAAACAAACCTTGAATTGATGAAAAGTTTTATAGGTGTTCCCAGCTGCATTGTAAATTGAGGCTTATACTGTCTTCTTCAGCCCATAAATGTTTTTTCTCAATAATAAACAGATCATAAAGGATGGAAGTGCTCCCACGTGTTTCAAAACTTTGATGGCAATGCTGGTCACTGCTTTGTTAAAATAATCAACCGTTCGTACAGCCAGTGAGGGGGGAGAATAATTTTTGGAGCATGGTAGGTTAGGATCCGCAGTTGGATTAAGGGACAGGAATTCCTCTGCCTGGCTTAATGTATGCTTATTTATACAAGAGAAAAAAGTTTTGGAAAGTGAGATCATGGTGACCTCACTTCAAAAGGCCCTCCAAGAACAGGGTGAGCTGCCCTCCTGGGAAGTGAGAAGGACAAGCCCTTGTCCTTGCCCTGGAGTATCCCCAGGGACTGATCCCTGGGTTCTACTCCATCACGCTGCCTTCGTCCAACTCCCCAGGGAGTTGCCTCTGTGTCGCCATCACACCTTTCTCGTTGCTTAGAACATGTTTCTTTTTCATTTCCTGGCATTTTGGACAAAAAAAGTACTTTGGAAAAAATGTTTTGCTTAGCCTGAAATTTTGAAAATGGGAGAAAAAGATGCAATGTAAAGAGAATCTTGGTGATGTTTTTGTTAGGTGATTCAACTTACTCAGAGCGTCAGAGAGGGATTCACGTGTACGTGCATTGCTCTGTGCTCTTTATCCTTTTTAAGGACCTTGGTATTTTTTTATACGTGCTGTGTACTTCGCTACTCAGGATTGTACTACAGGCATTTCCCTCTCTCTGACAATAATTCAGTCAGTCAAATACAAATCAAAGGAAACACTTAAGTGGCTCATTCCCTTTTAAAAGAAAAATGATACCAATAAAAATATTTGGCTTTAGCCCTCTTCTGCCCCAGAAGGTCCTTTTAGTCTCTTTTGCCTCTCCCCAGATAGTTGCTTATTCACTATTAAGCTCCCCTTTCCCAGAAGACCCAAGCATCCACATTCACACTTCACCAGCAGCATTGTGATTCAGTAATGAGGATGAAATGCTTTCAGGATCCTGTGCTCGTTGAAAGGCTGAAGCTAACCAATCTACTTGGTAAGAAGATGACTTTGTTCAGCCAAGAAATATCTCCTTACTTGGCTCCTAAAGCCCACCCTAATGACTAGAAAGAATGCTAATTGAAAGATGAGGGTGTAATTGCACAAGACAAGTAATTTTTATTGAGTAATTTTTCAGTGTTAGGTGGGCAGAAGCAGCAGAGTCTCTTATTAGTGTTAAGAAAAGATGCACAGTTGAATCCCAGAACCCAATAATGAAAGTTTTCCTCTTTATTGTAACAGTCAGAACACATGAAATGCCTCTACAGTTAAATTATAATTAAATGCTTTCCTTTTTCAGATGGCTGACAGACTTACAGAGCTTTTTTTCCCTCAAATAGGTATCTTTGCACTCTGTGTACCTGTGAACACAGCATTCACTGGCACCTTTCAAAGTAGGGAGAGAAAACCACACGTATTCATGTGCTGAAAAAGAGCCTTACATGGCTAATCTTTCAGATAAAAGAAGTGGTTCTAGCACTAAAGGGGAAGGAGGCAGAGGATGCACAGCATCTTCTGTTGTAGTATGCCTGTATTGTGTCGTGAAAGGAAAATGAGAAAGCAAGGGAAAGATAGCGATGCTTTGCTGTCAAGTGGTTTTCTCTGTTTTGGGGGAATAGTCTGACTTAAATGCAAAATCTGAAGACCCTTGTGTTTGAGACCATTCGGTAGCAAGATTTTATTTGGAGCCAAGGGTATGCTCAAATCTAAACTCTATTTTACTGTCATGCAGTACAGCTTATTAAAGCAACAGTGTCTGTGACAGTAGGCTCAAAACTTTGTCTTAAAATGCCATAGGACACTTAACATTGTCTCGTAATAGCCATGTAAACATGGGTAGTTTCCACTTCCAAATGTAATATTTAACTCAGACATCAGGGGTATATTTAACTTTGAGGGCTCAGATCTGCATTTAATGAAGCAAAAGCCCTCATAAACACAGGAGAGAATTGCCATGTCCTGTTTAGGCAGTGGGCACTCAGTGAAGGCAAAGAGCTGAAAAGAATATATAGCTCTTTTCTGAGCGCTGGCAATGCAGCAGTGGACCGGGTGCATGAGGAGATGTGATTGCTTTTCCAAGGAGTTCATAATTTAAATAGGCAGGGGGGACCAGGAGGGACTCTTCTTGGAATCTGTCTGCAATAACATCACGGGCCAGCTGGGATTCTGGAGTGCAGAAAAACTGTGATGCACAGCAGCACCCCCACCTGGGTGGGTCCCGCTCGCAGAATATATCAAGTGAAATCACCACCCTAGGCAGCACTCGTGTGTGGAAGGAAGGTATATCAGCTTTTCATGAGGGTGTAATATTGCTCTGTGCTACTGAAGAAGGAACAGAATCGTGTTTATTCTATAGACATTACGCAAGTTATTTCAGCAGGGAGGATGAAATTGCCAGAACAAGAATTTGGCCAGGTAGCTAGAAATAATGTTCCCCCTCTGTCAAAAATAGCCACAGGATCTACAATGAGTATAGCTGGCAGAGGGGCTAAAAATAGCACCAAGCCTGCTAACATTATATTGAAATATTGGCTCAGCACTGATTAACTCTCTGTGCTTCTTACCACCAAGTATTGAGCTGTTGCAGCTCTGATGTCTTCCTCGGCCTTACAGCAATATAGGATGTGTTTTGTTAAAATGAAAGACTTTGCTTTGGTTAACTAAACAATAATTTGTTTTCTATGCAAAAAAAAATGTACATAAATGAAGTGGAATTTCAGATGTGGGCAGGGGAAAATACCCAGGGTGATGCTGGGAATTGTTCCTGTGACCACTGAACATCTGCACTGCCTAGCGTGGTCAAAGCTGAGAGAGCTCAGCGTTTTGCAAGGTTGGACTTGTCTTGAAGGGCCAGGGATGAAAGGTGAATAGGGTTCTGCAGCAACTGTCTTGTCATCTTATAAACAGCCTTAAAGCTGTTTTTCCACTGAAAATGGACAAGAGAGATGTCTTCTGTGCTTGCCTGAGTGTGGTTATGGAAAGCTACTTTACCTTGATATGGTGCAAAGTGCAGTAAGAAGAGACACTGTGTGTTGCTTTTAAACCATGGCCAAATGAATTGCTGATGTGATCAGTTTAGGTGTAACATTAATAAAACAGAAAATTATTTCGTTCGGTATTTATGTTGACAAAACCAAGAATCTCTTGGTGCCGGATACATACAAACAATATCTGGTTTTCAGAGTGAGCTTTCGCTTACTTTTTTTATCCTGTATTGACATATGACAGTGAAATGCACGGGATATTTCGAACTTGTGGAAGATTCACTGTATCCGAATTAGAATGGGATCTTCAAGAACATTATTATTCTTGGAGCTCCTGAAGCTGCCCAGTGCTGGGATTGTTGCAAATGACAGTTTGTGATGAACAGAGGCAATGCCAAAAGCATCTGTTCGGTATAGAGCAAAGATGTTCACAGCTTTAAGGGAGGGAGGGGTTGGTATTATATAGGACCATGTAAAGATTTTGTAACAAAGTCTAAGTACAGTTTGTGTTCATTTTGGCTTCCATGACAAACGGCAAACTTTGACAAGGACCGAGAAGTGGTGAAAGTGAGTCTGGAGTTAGTGGCATGTGACCAGATGATGAGAGCATTTGCGATGTATGGAGAGAGAAAAAAATTAAAGCTAACTCAGTAATATCCAGGCCAAAAACTTCCTGCTGAAGTCTGAGATAAAGGCATTTGTGTAAATTGGCAGTGATTTTACATCATCCTGAGGGTGGCCAAAAAATGTGCACAGTGATGCAGGTTTCTAGAAGTGCCTGAAACAGGGCCCAGTTATTTTTCTTCGGCTTGTGAGTTGAAACTTTCTGTTTGCTGTCCACTCCTACAGGATGCTAAATCCTTCCAGATTCTGTTGGCATCAGAGAAACTCAAGGACAGTCAACACTCTCAGGATATGGTTTTTTTTAAAGCACTTAGCATCGAATTAAGTGGTTGCAAGGCTGGCTAATATTGGGTATCTTGAAAAATGTATGTGCAACTACAAGTTATAAGTATCAACTATTTTGTAATAATTATTGAAAACACAGAGCTTTTCCACATATTCAGCAGAGACCTGTGCTGCGGGCAGAGGTGCCAGAGCCCAGGAGCTCTCAACCAGGAGAGAGGTCAGTTGCCTGCCTCACACATACCACAGCTCCTTCTCTTTGCATCTACACACGCGTACTCGGCAAAATTAGGCTGCTATGGTCAAAGTAGCACGCGCGGGGTCCTTTGAAATCATTATTACAAACACCATTTTAAAGCTTATTTGCAAAACCAGATGTTATGTTTTAATGACGAGCTTTGAAACTTAGCCATGACAAAGCTTGGAGGTTTTTGAGGACAATGATTTGTGTAAAATATACCACGCTCCAAGAAAACACAAGTATCCATACAAAACATACCACCTGTTTTCCCAGCATTAAATTAATCATATCCATCACTTACTCTACATCAGCTAATATTTTATAGCCGCCATTTTGCATTACTGTTCGTTCTACACGAAAGTTGTGGCAGTGAGCAACAGGTAGCACAATCAGTCCTGGGCTGTGTGCATAGTTATGTTTATGTACACAGCAATATCTACAACTTCTTATCAGAACTGAAATCAGTAGAGGAAGCAATACAAAGGTGCACAAATAAATTGATGCTGTGCTGAAAAGGATTTTTTTGTGACTGTGAAGTGCTTGCAGCTTGTTCCTTTATAGAAACCACTGCAAAATTGCTACTTTTGAGCCGAGTGATTAAATATCAGGTTTGAGGTCTGACATTCATGTGACATCTATAACATTTTGTTGAGCTTGACTGAAACTGTTGACGTTCTGTACTGCACTGTGTTTTACAGAGCAAATATGTAACAAAACATGCTACCTAGGGCTTCCCCTGCATTTGGCCTGCATCTGTAAAACCTCACCAAAGAAGTCCACTGATGTGGCTTTAAAACAAGATTCAGTACAAAAATATGAGGGTTAAAAGTAAAACACTCCCAAATATTTCAGGTAATTTACACGTTAAAGAGCATTATGGAATGAATTACGATGTCATGTCAGAAGCCACACTTCAACCTCAAATCTGCCAATCATTATAAAGCTGAGTTTGTTGGGCCTTAGATACAAGGACCTAGCCAACTGCCTCAGGCAACATCCATACTTATTAGACAACATGGACCCCAGGGAGCTTTTCAGAGCGTGGCCCTCACCACCTTGCTAAAGCAGAGAGTAATGAAAGGCAGCAGTACAACAAAGCACTAAGTGACTACAGCCCTGGCTGCGGAGCATGAATCCAGTGCCTACCAGAGCAAGTAGACTCTGTCCCAGGGGACAGACAGACATGTTAGATTTGTTTTTCACATCCTCTGTTTTTAGCACTTTTGTCAGAAGATATTCCAAAATGTTTGTAACATCTCTGTTTCATACAGCGGTGAGCCCGTGGTCTTTGCTTGACGTTGCAATTCCTGCAGCAGTTCCCTTTTAGGTGGGTGGATTTTCTTGGGGGTTTGTTGTTGCTTTGTGATTTGGGCAGGGGCAGATGTAGGGTAGGATTATTGATCCACCGGCCTTTGCTCCTGCTGTGTTGGGTATCAAAGCCTAGAGGGAGCCATCTACGCAGGCTGGCTGCGCTCCGAGGAGGAGGAGGATAGCCTTCAGCAGGTCGAAGCATAACGACAGAGCTGAGTTTTTTCTGAGCGTTTTCTTTTCACTTTTAGTAGAGTCAAGTTGAATATTTTCAAGAAGAAATGCCTGCTTGATGCAGGTTTTGCAGCTAATTCTATACTCTGCTCAGGCAAAGGATTGGAAATAAATCAGAAAAGCAATTTCAAAAGCTGAAAGAAATACCTAAAATTGTCACCCATGTCATAGGCAACTGGGATACTTTCTTTCTATGTCTTTATTCCTTGTTGCGTAGGGTACAATAATACTTACAGATTTTTCTACCCTGGTTATAGCAGTTGGTCAGTACAGTCTACCTTTTTTTTTTTTTCTCCTGCAACCTGCTTTGTAATATAATGACGAGCTTTAAATACTTCAGAGTGGAGGCCTTAAAGGTAAAGCCTAGTACAAAGTCATATTTCGGTAGTTCAGACAGGGAAATCGGGTAAATTTTATTTTCTGTTCAGAGTGGGCTGGTGAAGAGGAGCATCGGTAAGGCAGGAAGATACCATGCTGAGCACAGGGACTGTCCGTTCTGCTGCCTTTAACAGATCACCTTGGATTTTCCATTCTCTTTTGAAATACTGTGGGAAGCACTGCCTCCACCTCTGTGTGGCTTTTACCCATAGATGTTTATAAAATCCAAATCCAGTGAACTGTTCGTTTATCTGTTATCAGATTGCAGCCGCAAGGTATATTTATAGCACGGCTGGATTTAATCTTAGCGAGAGTGTGAAAATAACGATGATTACTTAGAACACTTATTTCCACATTTAGCCATATCCGTATGTATTTTTAAGTGCGTATCAGCAAGGGGACAAGTAACCAGAGATAGTTAACACTTCAAATCTGCTTTTTAAACCTTCCCATTGCTGTTCATCAGCCTTTCAGAAGCAAAAAGAGCATGAGCAGGATAGTGTGTGTGTGTCTGGGTGTGTGAGAACAATTCTATAAAAGATTATCTTGCACACAAAGCAAATGGCCCTGCCCCCATTGTGAAGGCAGAGATTCCCCCGAGATTAGGCGAGAAGGAATTGCTTGTGGTCAGCAGAGGCGGCAGAACAATAGAGCCCAAAAAGGGCAGCAGCAGCCGCGGTAGCTGAGGTGGGTGGGAGACTGGCCAAATGGCCATTGCAGGCTACGTGGCATTGTCACTGACACCAGAAATGGCTAAAAGGTCTCAAATTAGCAATTGTTATGATTAGCAGGTGGTTTGAGAGATAGGAGGTCTAGGGAAGCGATTGGTGGTTTAGATGTCACATGCTATTTAGTCCGAAACACTCTTCACTTGCTCATTAACAGAGAATTATGGAATTACTTAAAGGAAAACAATTCTGATGAGATATAGAGGGCTATAGAAATCAATTCTTCAAAGAGCACATGACTTTTTATAAAATTATTACAATTCCTGCTGATTTTATTTTTGTGAAGGAATTCTGTCAGAAAATCTAACAGGGAAACCAACGTTATTCACCAATATTTCATCTGAGTAGAAAAAGCTGAAAAAATTACTCTAATATGCATTCCTCTCATTAATAACTCATGTATTTGGATTGTAAATTGACTCTTAAGAGAGGTCTGAAGACACAAGATTCAAAAACAGATTTATAAGAATCAAAGCTCAGAAGTGTTTTGATCCAGAGGTTGGTTCAGTTTAACCCACTGCGCTAAAGGAAGGTAACATAAAGAAAATGTGAATCCCCTTCTGTTTCTTGACTTTGAAAATAAATTCAAGGATGTCAGGGCCATATTATCACTGGCTCTTTTAAAAGCTAGGACTGGATTCTCCAATTTCATGGATGTGCAGATACCAATACTCTCCCAAGGACTGTCTCTGTTCCAGGCCCAAAATCTGGAGCACAACAAGTCCAAAGACGCTCTTGGAATAATATCCATTTACACATTAACAGTCTGCTCTTCTCTTTCTTAAGACTTATACTCCCTACTCTATTCTCGCAGCAGGGAATGACTGTACCCAGCTTCAATGTCATAAGCAGTCGCTAAGTGATCTGCAAAATCCTGTCCTGGCCACGCTTGGGGAGTTAATTGTGCCAAAACATCTCTAATTATGGACCAAGACCAAAACTAGATTTTGGTATGATATTTTATGTTTAATTGGGATTTTACTCTTCCTGAAATGTTGCAGAAAATACTAAGCTGGCTGCATTCGTGCTAGGCTGTATCACTGCTACTTATTTCGTGTGCTGTAGGCCACTGGACATCTACAAGATCTTTTTTGTGTTTGCCAGGTCTGGGTTTAAAAGCATACTCTGAAGGCAAAAACTTCAGCATCCTCTCCCTGATTCCAAGGACCCTGACAGTAATTGGGCTGGCATTATCTCAAGATAGAAATGAGACTAACATATCCATTACTGGTGGTTGTTTAGGAAAATATTAACCCTACTGTCAAGAAAGTCACAGCACAAACTCTGCTCCCAGGTCCATCTGAATACAACCAGTGGGAGTGTGAGAACAGCTCTGCGGCACGCACACACATGCACAAAGTGGGGAAAGGGGTGATAGTGTCCTTTAGGTTTTAGAGTAGTTCTGTAAAATAGAAACACAATTTCATGAGATGACAATTTCTCTGACATTGCAACAAGGGAAACAAAGAACCAAACCCAACCCATAGTCTCTATTTGAATCTGCAGGCATATGGCATTTCAATAGCTCTTCAGCTGCCATCACAGGGGCTGCATTCAGGGTAGCTGAGACCTGATTATAGACACAGCTTAGGACAGCTGAGGTCCTGAAGTTGGCATTCAGGCATCTCAAATTTGGCGGGATGGATCTGCAAAGGGAAAGATTTCAAGGGAGAGAAGGTAAGGACAGTTTGGTAAAGGGAAGTTTGGTTCCAGGCTCAATGAATAAGCATAAATAAACATTTGGTCCAGGCTTGTTGAATAAGCCGAATAAGCAGTCCAGCTGCCTATGCCACAGAAAGTAAATGGAATGGGTTAAAAATGGAGAAAATAAACAATATGAAGGAGGATGAAGAAATGCCAGCTTTTACAGTCTTTGTTCTCATAATTATAGCTTTGCCAGCATAAACAGTGCAAAAGTAGTTGTGTGTGGCTTATAAAATTGTGATATGGATATTATAACTATGAAGGTTTTAAAAAATATTTTAGAATGAAATATTACAGAATTTGCAGCAACCCTACCATTAAAGATACTGTGTTTCCTAAAGATGCCTTTTGATGAAGCCTCCGTGACAACCCCTTTGTTTTACATTCAGTGAAGCCAGAGGTGTTATTTCTCACAAATGAGATAATTTCTAACTTGGGATGATATGTGCATAATCATATATATTCTAAATAAAATCTTGTCAAAAACCTGCAATCTCCCCATATTTCTGTCATATAATTTATACTTGCAGCTTGAAGACAGAAAATTACACTGCAGGTGTATGTCTGAGTATTTTTTCCTTTGCTGAGAAGTTGGGTGTGAAGGTATCTAGATTTGTATTCATAAATGAAGGACAAGAAGAGAAAATCTAAGGCAAGTAAACTAAAAAAAAACACCGTCCCTTCTACACATCTGAAATAATATACTATAAAATAAAGCTGTAATCAAATGCTACTAATGAAATCTTTCATGTCAAGTGATTTTTATCCTTGCTGTTCATTTCTGAAATAGTTCCTCCAGCTTCTGTTTTATTTTCACTTGGAGAAAAAAAATACTGTAAAGGTTGTAGTATAACTATATGCAATTATTTTTCTGACTTCTTTCTGCTAAATACCAGGAAGCACTATCACAGATTTCCAGTGCATGCTTGTTTCTCTTCCAATCGGGGCAGCCACAGAACATCTCTCTGCCTCCATTCTCATCCCATAACCACGCAGGTGTCCTCAGGTGCAAAGCTGACAACTTGGACTTCTTCTTGATCCTATACTTTTTCCCTTCTTGTGGTTGATTTCCTTGTTTTATCAACGTACATACTGAACATAGGAAAGCATTCCATAATTTTTTCAAACTGTTGTAATTTAAATGTAGCTTTTGTATTGTACCATACCAGAGACAACTGATAATAAGGAATGAGGCAGAAGGCTTCCTTGTTGCTGTTGCACTACTGCAAGTCAGACGAAGTGCAGCAAAATCTGTCAGCTTGAGTTTAAAAGACATGTATTCTGTTTGTCATTTGTAAAAAAGCCATGGAATTTCCTGCCAACCCTGCATTCGTAAAAGTTCCCAAATCTTGCAAGATATCAAGCTGTGTATAATACTCACCTTTTCTTCTGTGGTGAGAGAGAGCAAACGTCACCTGAGAAGTGATAGCAAGGGCACCCAGGCTGCACAGCATGAATGAGAAAGGTGTCTCAGTGACACGGAAACTGATGCTTTAAACTCTCTTCTCTGGGTTTACTTGGGCACCTTTCTTCTGTTCCTCTGCTTCACCATGTGTTATTTGGGGTTTGGCTGGGTAGAAATCTGCAGATTCAGTATCTGTCTCATTGCAGAAAATACCAAGCCAGCCCGGGAAGGTGTCTACACTAGAATACAAAACTTGGATCTGATTATTCAGAAAAGGCAAATCTTTGTGAAGTATCTGAATGTTCATATTGTGCCCTTCTGTGGGAAATAACAACAAGGATTTTGCTTAAAAACAGAAGAAATAGATTTTAACTCTTAATTCAAAAAAAGGAGTAAGGTTTAAATCTCCTATTTAAAATTTATTTATAGGCACTAGAAATTTCATCCCCAAAGGATGACCTTTCGTGAAAGCTCTGGAAAAAGTTAAAAGGAAAACTGCTTTGCACAGCTCCAGTGCCGCAGCTGCTGATATGGGCATCCAGTAAAGTGTAGAGAATGAAACAGTGCTGATAATCCTCATAAAAAATTTAGAATGGATGCAAGGTTTGTAAGTTTTGTATTCCGAGTGGGTTTTATTTGTTTGGTCCGGACTGGAATAGATGGCTGAGGGCTCATTAAATGATTGAGAATAATAAATAAGGAAGTAAGAGAAATTACAGATTTTCATTAGTCTTTAGGTGGTTGAAATTATTTAGTTGTTCTAACTCTTCTCCACTACTTTGTGTTGTATTTAATTCTATCTCTGTCAAAAGAAGCATAAGAAAAAGGAAAATAATTAGAAAATCCAGCTTGCTAAAGATAATTTGCTGCCATCTATGGCTTTTCAATTGGAACTAGAGTGTTGCAATGAATGAAGACAAACGTTTTCCTTGTAAGAAATCTGCATGAGGATGAGATGTTTGAACGTAATTAATAGACTAAGTAAGGCATCAGGCTTTCCATGCTTTTTGATTCAGAAATTTTACATACTACCTCTCATGTTACTGACACTAGAAAATGGCTAAAAATTAGGTGGCTTTGTGCTTTTTGTGGCAGATCCCTCTTTACTTTCTCAGGATGCTGTGACAATACAGAGAAGCTGTAAATTTTGTTCAGATGCACCTGGAACTTTCCCCTTTTGAAGGAGATAGAAGCAAAACTGGTATGAAAATAGGAGCTTGTAGAGGAGCTCCCAGTCCTCTAAGCTGGGAGGAATCTGGGCAGAAGGATTGTGCCTGAGCTTCTGTGTGTTGAGAAGTTAAAATACATTCAGAATTTAAAAGTAAATAAAGAACATTTTAAATATGAGCAAGGCTCTGTTGATTTCGGCAGCTTCTGTCAAAACGTAAGAGGAGTTAAAGTATTCAGTACGGGAGGAGAGAGGGAAATCAGGCAGGAAAAGGGTGCAGGAATGTACCTGGAGTGCTGAAGGGGAAATGGGATGCTCTGGGGGTGCTCAGCTCAGGAGCAGCAGGAAGAGAAATTGTGAAGAGGACTTCATATTTTAATGGCAGAGAGAGGATTCAGAAGACCACCGAGGTCCAGAGAAGCTGGGGAAATGAAGTTTTGCCTTACTGGAAGGAGTATAGAAGGTAAAATGGAGGCATAATGTAGAACCAGAATGTGTAAACGTGAACATTAATCCAAAGGGATTAAAATGGATGACACTGGAGTTCAGTCAATACCCAAAGAACAGTGGATCTGATTAAGATCTCTGTTATTCTCCACTTACACACACAGAACTGCACTCACTTCATGCAACAAATTTGGTTCAAATCTCTGCTGATGAGAGTGGAACTCTACTAATAGCTGTGTAGGAAATTCTTCAGCTTTTTCAGAACTCCAGCATTAGGAAGGCTGAACACCAGCCGATCAGAGGCTTTTCAGGTCCCATTCTCAGACATTTCACCCTTTGCAGTGAAGTGAAGGACCTTGCTTCAAAAACTGTGAGATAATACACAAATGGTCAAAACAGGAAGGGAAAAAAAAAGACGCGAGAGTAAGCAAAAACTGGAGTTTATTCAAAGCATCCTGTTCCAGTTGCTATTCACGGAGTTACACATGTGCTATATGTGCACATACATAAAAGACACATTTATCTACACATGCGGGTAGTGATGCTTTGGTTTGAAAAAAATATGTACTTTTCCTCTCTCTTTTAACCTTATCTGTGCATTCTTGGATCATGTAGCCTTTGTGCTGACTCTGGACAAAAATCCCCCTTTGATGGAGGATACATGCTGAAAGGTAGAATTCTGAATTATGTTCTCTAAATTATCCCGTGCTCAGAGAGCAAGTATTGATTTTAAAAATGACTGAGCCAGACCTCGCACTGCAGTCCCCCCAAAGCACAACAAACAGCAGTCATGTGTTCAGCTACCAAGAGGCCACTGTGCTGGCATTGTTTCAAAAAATCAGAAAGTCATCAATCAACCAAATAGTAATCGGAATAAGTACATGGTATCTAAAGACACATTTTATCCAGTTACATGCTCCAATTCAGTTAGCTACGAGGAGAATTAGAACAATATTGGACCGATTAACAAGTCTTCCTTGGGAACTGCGAGCTGTTAAGTTATTTATTTTGCTGCCTTGTATAAAAGAATGAGCAGGATTTCATCTGCATAGTTAAGCATTCAGTAACTTCCTACAATAAATAACCCAGCATCTCTTTGTGCTAGAGTGTTTTTTATGGCACCTGATTGAGAACACAGAATTTTACTGTAATTGGTTTCTGTAGCTTTCAAATGCTTTGGACACAATTGTGTTTCAGGAAGATTTTTATTTTTTGCTTGAGGAGCCGTTAGTCACCAGTGCTGCAATGGAACTTCACAAGCAGTGAAATTATTAGGATCAGTGTATTCAAAACATCATTGAGTATTATTTTAATGATACGACTTAAGGATCAATGCAAAAAGCAAGGTTTAGAATTTCAGTCTTGCACAATTCAATTGAATCAATAATTTACTGTGTTGCTATGCAGGATGCACTTCACAATAATACAAAATATACCATTTCTAAAGTAATACATGGCTGAAAAATACACCGTTCAAGTGAATACATCCAGCTCTGTATACTTACAGCTGTCTTTTGGGAGGTACAATACAGGAAGAGACAGACTATACAAAATGCTTTGTAAGTTAAGGTAATAGCTCATACAATTAAGGTGGTTGAATTTTTCGGTACTGTTATATAGCACTTCCAATAATGAAATGTCCGATTTCTAGGTAGAGAGGATTAGAACTCCCAGGCTCAGATTGCTATTAAACATAGCACATGGTTTTCAATATAGAGGAAATCAATTTAAAACTAATTTAATTCAATAAATCTAGCGTTTACTAATGAAGCAAAAAGAAGGTACTTGAGATGCTATAGTAATATCACTGAAGTCCTAAGCTGATTTTTACATTTAAATTTTACACACATTTTCAGCATCTGGAGGAGAGGATGTTTTTCTGTATTCTTGCTAATGATAAATACAAATTAGTTCGTGTTTTCTTTCCTCACAGCACCCCACCTGTCTGCGTTGCATAATTATATATGAAACCTGCAAGACACCATTTACGTTAATTTGTATGCGTTTACTGTAACTCAGATTTAGTACGAGTTTGTACCACACAGCCACTCCCTGCTCTTTGTTTCCTTAGCTTTCAAGAGACGGCAAGGTTGAAGGTGTGAAGCTTTAATTACCTCCTCACCGTCGAATAGGGTGGCTTTTCTAGGTCTGATCTTACAAAATGGAGCTGGAAGGATCGGAATTAATCTGTATGATACCTGGCCAATGTATTCAGCTACTTGAGGGTCATCATATTAACGTGCTGTCAAGTCCCATCCCTCTCGACAGCCCTTACTTCTGTCCTTTCTCCTTGGGAAAAAAAAACACTTCTGGGTAGCAGTGTGTTATTCAAGCCAGGTGAATAATCTTGACAAAGGCAGTGGTGATAGAAAACATTTGAATCTTTGCTTTCCCGTGCATTGATCGCTGCAGGGCACAGAAAAATATGCAAAGGGAGCATTGCTAATTCACTCAATAGGCCTATATGTTTGGGAAACAACATCCAGAAAGGAGACAAATGCTAGTTCTTCCTCACCGTTTTCAGTGTAAAGCATTTTTGATAATCTGTCCAAGGTGAATTATAGATAAGTTGTTCAGGACTGCTCAGGAGCTTTTTATTATCTCCTTCTCCAGATATTTAAGTACAGTGGAAAACCCAGGCCTATTGGACTCAGAAGCTCAATCCCTTTGTAAGCGAGATCTATTTTTTCAGTAACTGTAGTGCTCTTCAAAGTTCTATTCAACTAAATATGCATCAATAATGAAAACTAAATGAGGTTTACTTTAATAGTTTTGTAGAGGCATAAAGCATTTTCTGTCTTTGCTAATTAGCTAACAGGTCTCGTTTCAGGGGCTTTTCCTACTCTGATGTGTCTGTCTGTCTCTTTGCATAAGTTTTTGTGTCTTTATTGAGATACTGTCAGAATCATTTGTCCCGTTTAAAAAAGATTCTACTACACCTGTAGGATGCTTCAAGTATGGAAATCAGAGCTTGTTTTGGCAGTTAACTGTTATTGATACTGTCTGTACAATAATGAATGAAAGAATATTTATGCTTATCTGGGCCACGTCATAATTATCCAGACATTTTACTCTACGTCTGCTGTTTGATCATATGAATAATGATTAACTGGACAGACAGCTGTTTTGGTGTGTGCTTTTTGGCAGCGGGAGCTATCACAGGGCAGCACATGTTGCTCAGCTTACAGATATGTGAGCTAGAAATCATTACAGGGAGTGTGAGTTACAACACTGAGCTTGTTTTACTTCCAGAACAAAAAATTATCTTTATTTTGTGAAAAAGAAATACAGAATTTTAAAGATTCGCCTTTACTTGGAAGTAGATTTCTACAGTATGTTCCACTTTCTTTTTTTCACCTTTCTACAGTTTGAAGAATCAGCCATGAGAAAAATTAGTCACTGCATATAGTGAATAACCTGTATGAAAAATTAAGTTAGGAAAGCCTTAGAAAATCCTGAACAATAGTGCATAAGCTGTTCACCATGGACTTGTGGGGCTTGTCCCAAAGAATGCAAAGACCTGCTTTTTAAAGAACATCTGGCTGGTAGTCATAGTTTTTCTTCTC
Organism: Steatornis caripensis; assembly: GCA_013398225.1. NCBI lineage: Eukaryota > Metazoa > Chordata > Aves > Caprimulgiformes > Steatornithidae > Steatornis > Steatornis caripensis. Next base: position 190,594 of record VZSC01003132.1, on the reverse strand, counting down.
CTTTCTACTTCACAGCAGACATTTTTTCTCTCCCTACAGCGTTAAGCTGACAGGTTTTTCTCTGAAGAAGTAGATTTGTAAGAGATTTGAATTTTTCATGCATGGATGTTTGTGATTTTGGAGTAGGGAGGGCATGAACAGCAGAAGGAAAAAAAGGAAACAGTGTAATTCTTATCTGTTTTGAAGTCCCATATGCTACCTAAAAATAGCTCTTTGCAGAAACTAGTTGCTTTTCAAATACTCTTACATTATAAACAAACTTACATGAAATCTAGAGTTAAGCATCGATGCAGTGTTTAGTAAAATAGATATTTTCCATTAAAGCAGAACTCTTACAATGTTGATGACGTAAATTTAGGCAAACTGATGAGGGCAGAAGCAAGTCCCTGACCAATATCCATGACCTGCAACTGCCTTGTCTGCCTAGGCCCATTGGTGAATATCAAAGAGCCATGGAATCTCCTAAACATCTCTGTTAGCTTGATCCAGGTTTGTCAGGAGATCAGAAGGAGATAGGACCTGGCCACGCTCCCACACCGAGCCGTCATTCCAGGTGGATGGCTCTGAATGGACTCATGTGGCAGAGAAAAAGGCCAAAGCATGTAAGTCCCGTGTATGCGTGGTTTCTGTTAGTTATTTTATTTTTGTGATAAAATTGGCACCTGGAAGTTGAAGGAAGAATTGCAGAGAAAGAAGTCTGGGTTCTTTTCCCATTCTTGCCAATATTTTACTGCAGCCTAAAGAAAAAGTCATAAAATTATTTCCTTTGTTTCTTCATCTGCAAAACGGGAAGCAGAGGAGTTGCCTGTGATATTGCAGAAGTGTGAACATAAAGCCCTAGCTCTCCAACTGTTCTTTTATGTTGCAAGAGGTTTTTCAGGACCTAAAAAGTATGTGCTGCAAAATACGTTTATCAGAAATAAGCCAATTTACTTAATACTTAGATTTTTTTCAGGAAACAAAAACCAACATTAGATTATCCTGGATCTTTTAGGCACTTTAGTTGTTTGTTTACTTATTGCCGAGAGCCTGTGCAAATTAGAAAATATAAATGAACTAGTAAAAACAATGTGGCTATAGCCAACTGCTGCAAACCTCTGTTGGGAGTGAAAGTTTGGTTCATGTTCACATTCCCAGTGGTCTAGAATAACATTAAATGAAATTCACATACTTCAGAAAGGTTCCTCATTAGCAATTTCTGAGATGGAAGTGCATCAAAGGCATAAAAGCCAGCAAATGATCAGAAGCTAAAAGTGAGGGGTAGCCAGGCTTCAGAAAACTTAGTTAACTGGTGATGCCATTCTAGGAATAAAATAACCTCAAGAAACCCATAGCTGGACCATCTCTCTTCAGATGAATATCTCTGTACTAATGTAGTACCCTGCACAGAAAATTGTTTTCAGTGTAGTTTGCTCTCTTCTCTAGCAAGGTGCAGGGGTCATGGGTTTGTGGAGAGGCTGAGCATGGACCAAGTGCTGGCTTCCAAAGTCAGCTAAGGAACAACTCCAGGCCTGGCAGTGGCTGGCCTCACTAATCCTAGATTGCTAGATCGACTCCTGGTTTTGCTTCCACTTCCTTGACTTGGAAGCCAAAACCAGTGGAGCGGAAGGGTGTGCAATAGATATGATACACACCTGATTTCCATTTCAAGGTGTCCACTGAGATCTGACACCATTCAAAGCTTTTTCTGTTCTAGGTTTTCCAATAGGAGTAGGTGCTATCTTTGTTGCTTTTGCTGTACAACACGGATTTCGGCTGTTATGACTCTTGGCTCTCCTTCTAGTATAATTTAAAGCTATTATTGTGGTTGATGAGTTCAAGTTCATATTGACTTCATATTTGAGTCAGGGAATTTTTTTCCATGAATATTGACTAATATTTTAGAGTGCAAAGAGGAGAACACTGTTTAAAGGTGTAACAGCACTTACTTACAGTGGTCTCTTGGATCTTTTTATGTAGGGGTCCAGAGTTCGGGTCATGTCTGCTTTGCTCTCCCTAGGAAATGTCTAATGGCAGTTAGTTAGGTCACAAACTCTCTGAGACAGGACTGTCGTTTTGACCTTAATTTTAATGAAGCTGTCACTGTGGGGTCCATGCCTCTGAGGTGACACAGCAGTGGAGATCTCTATCCTACACGGTATCGCCATTCCTGCAACTGTAGATTGTCCATCCTGCCCGATGCTCCACTAGTCTCTAATAGAGAATATCCCATCATCCATCTATGATACTCACTTTCTAATCTTATCTTCCTGCTTCTCAATGTACCTACTAGGTATTCTCAGAATATAACCAGAGGAAAAACATTTTTTTTTCTCATTTTAAGACCATATTTGATAAGAGAAAGATTAGGTTTGGCTCAACTACTGTCTCTACAGATGTGTTTTGGTCAGAATATGAAGGAAAAAATTATCCTGTAAAAGATCTTAATTTATTCATTAAGCTGTTTATTCAATAGCCTCTCAGTAATTACTTCTAACACTATTTTTGTCAGTCTTTCGTTAGCCTTCTCTGTCCTCATTATTAGTGCTGAGATCAGTGCTACTGAGTGCTTTTTGTTCCTTCTAAATAAAAGCCTTTTACAGAAGGGGTCATCCAAGTCTCCCAGTGACATCCATAGTCAATGGTGGGAATGCACCAGGACTCCATGAGCTGACCGTCTGGACCCAGCTTACCTGCTTCTGCATATTTAGATGAAGACTGCTACAATCTGATTCATTCAAATCAACATTAATTCCTTCTGCACAAGAAGATGCCCTAGATTTTTCATGGGTTTCATATATGGTTTTTTAGGAACTCTGCCTTTAAAATTCATGGCAGACACTTGAGGGGTTATGTCCTCTTCATTACTCACTTCAGGGAGTTTCATAGATGTCTTCGGTTTGTTCAGGCAAGATTTCTACCTCTTACTCTCCAAGCAGAAGAGAAATTCCATTAGCCTTTTATACTAGGCTTAATTGCCAATTACCAGCAGGTAAACAGCCTCATAACACTGCATTGCTGCAAGCTTATTACACTTTGCAAAGGAGTCCTGTGCAGAAAAATCTCTGCAGAAGGAGGGCTAAAGGGCATTGAAGGACCTCCCCATTTTTTCCGAAGTTTCCAATACCTCCTTCTAGGTTTCAGAGCTCGTCATACGCTTAGCCGGAGTATCATAGTTTATTCCTGTTAAAAAACTTTTATAATGTCACCATCCAACAGTGAGGGCAAAAAGCATTTAAAGTAATTGTCCTTCACAAAGTAAAATGAATGTGTTTTGAAAATCGCATCAACACAAGCAGACATAATTTTCCAGGTGAATTTGGAAAAATAAGAAATCGCATATGCAGAATGAAGTAAAGAAAGGAGCATCTGTTTTGTTCTGGTTTGTTTAATCCCATTTCTCCATATTTTAAGCAGAGTAGGTCACAAGCACAGTCCAGTGGGGGAAGTTCAGTATATTAAATGCACCAGCAGTTTTCTCTTGCAAATTGATTATTTAAATTGAGCTACTCTCAAGTAATGGACAATAGCCATGCTTACAAATATGAGTTTGTGTGGAGATTTGCATTCCAATCCATTGTTCTTTCTCTCTGTGCTACCAGAGACATCCAACTTGATTTCTTTGTGCTTATCTCATCACTTACATCTTAAAATTAAAACTTACTAGGCGTTCATAAATTACTGCAAGGAATTTTTTTTTCTCCTTTTCTCTCTTTTCTGCATTTTTTTTCTCTCAAGACCCCAAGCCATAGTGGCACATGCATATGGCTGGATGCAAGAATTTTTTTTTGCTGATGAAACTAATGCAGAAATTTGGGAATGTTAAACAAAAAACTGCTTTGACATTTTGGCTCAGCTATGATGTCTGTAGTGCAGGACTGGAAAGTAGGGAGTAGTGACGACTCCTCCAGGAACTAGCCCCAGAGTGGGAAAGGCCTTTTTAAGAGGGTGTAAAGGAATCACTGCAAGTGGGAATTCATCCAAGGGTTCTTGGAAGGATACCCAGGCTCTAGTCTTTTTGCTGCTCTGATTTTTGGATAATTCACAAGCCGAATTCTGTTGCTCTCATATTTCTTGCAGTATCCACTGCCATCAACAGCATCCTTACAAATAGAAATTCATTCTCTCGTTTTAATAACCCACAGATACTCCTGATTTCTCTATCTGGACAGAGCTCTGTACCTTCAAGCCTGCCTGTTGCTGTTTCACTGAGGAGTTTGAAAGTGAGTCTCTTTCACTATAAACAGTAGAACGATCCTGTTGGATGTAAGCAGAGTTCCTGTGTTCTTCAGGTTCAGCCCACAAAAGGCTCTTCTGCAGATCTAACTAAATTTCACTGGCAGATCTTGTCTCAGTTATGCTTTGTTCCATCAAGGTTGCTTGGCGACTTGGCCATATCTCATAAGCCTTTGCTTTTGGAGTTAGATTTGCCAGTGCAGCTTTAAATTTAATGGGGCTGTAAATCAAAATGTCCTCATCTACAATTCTTCCCTGAGCATCTGATTACAATCATGCTGCATGCTATTTGTACAGGGATGTTTAAAACTGCCTATAAAACAACAGCTAATTGCTGATCTGCTTAATTAAAGAGAGCCTTTTGTTGTCACATATACAAAGATAAATGAAATAATCAGCTTTGGACTAATGAGAGATAATTAGATTATGCAGTCCGATAAATAAAGACAAAAATCCTGCAGATTGTGACTATACTCTGGGCAACTGAGATCACAACAGAGGTGCACTTTCCTCTCCTTTCTACTTCAGCTTTAGTGGTTTGGATTTTTTCCATCCCAGAGTTAACATGGTGATCAGAGCTTCCAGGCACTAATGACTGTGGTTATGTACTATAATTTAGGATTTTTTGTTTAACAGCAGTGTGATTTGCATGCACACAGTTTAATTTACTCGGAATTTAAGCTTACATTTAAAAAAAATTACTAGATCTGACAGTTCACTGATGACCTTCCAGCCGGAACAGCTGCATGATGCTGACCGTCTTCTTCAGGGAGGGAGATAAAATCAAATGGCCGTGTTTGTTCTTGTTGTTACCCTATTTAGATGGGTAAACAAAGGATAAGTTTTGTCCAGAAGGTCTAAAATGCATGTGCTCAGTGGGTGTTAACACTGAATTCTAGTAATAGCGGTCTACCTGTCTTTAGTGGAAATCGCTTTTTTAGCGGAATCGTAGAGTTTCTCCAAGACTGGTGTCCAGAGCTTTGGGGCGAATACCTGACCAGCTTTCTTCGTTCTTCCTTTCATTTGTGGTCTCTGAAGAAATAATTTTAGCTTACCAAGAATGCTCTTCGTGCATGCACCTAATGGATGCAAACCATAGGAACAGACTGTAGCTTGTGGAAAATTAACTCATCGTGCAGCTTTGTAGCGTGGATATTATCAACATTGTTTCATTCTTCAGATCCACCTCTCTTATGCTGTACTATTTGGTAATGTTGACAGAAAAAAAAAAGAATTTGCTTTTAATTTTAATTTTCCACGACACTGTTTTATAGCAGCTCTGCTCTTCACACAACACACGTGCTAAAATCAGCAAAACCTTTGTTAGAATGAGAGTATCAATAGATGACAACTTTCCCAAGGAAGCAGAAATGAGATGTTTCTCCTGAACATGGTGTTTCTCTGGCAAGTCTCTTTTTACAGCTGGATTCTTTGTTTTCTTCTTGGAACTGGGTTTTGGTGTCAAGCACACACACAAAGAAAAAGCAATGGTTGTTTCCTAAGTGACAGGGGTATGAACTTCTTGGAGCCTTCACCCACACCATGTGATTGTCAGCAAGCAAAGATCAGTTGTTTATCAGCATTTTTATCTTATTTACAAGGTCAGAACAAAATATCATTTTGACAGTATGTCTTCCTACATTTATGGCTGAAGCCCAGCCTAAAGAGGGTCCTAAATCTGTAATCAGAGCCTTGTGTTGCTGCCATGGTATGTGAACAATATTCTGGTGATTTTAATAATTTTCATCATATTCACTAGTTACATTAATCAAATAAATGATTAAACAGCTGCCGCTTTCCTCTATCTCAGTGCTCACCATGCTGGTGCCACAGCCTCTAATAAGCCTTGTGCACTAGGGACCTTCATGGGGCTTTGTGCACCCCCCGAGGGGTCTGATGGTGATAAGCTTGCATGCATATGGAAATGCATGCATCAGCCTACAGTGAGAGCTAGACATTTGTCCCACTTACATGATGGTCTGAAGAATGTTACTTAGCATGTGGACAGTTATAGACATTTTAAAATATCTTTTCTGATGCTGAACCATCTCTGCGAGGGAAAAAAACCCACAGAGAATAAGAACTTTGAAATTGGACTTTTTTCTAAGAAGAGGTTTAGTTTATAATTTTTAAAGGGCTTGGTTCACTCTGACCTGTAGATTTGAACACTCCCAATGAAAACCTCCAGGAATCCATGCCAGGCTCAGACCTTTTCTTGTGTTTTTGATAGCTTTAGTCCTGTAGTGCACTTCTGAGACAAAGTTAAACACTAGCGAACGAGATGCTGTAGTTGCTGCCGGCTATTGCCACATGGCACTGCTGAACTGGAAATCTCTCCTGTTTCACCTCCGCAAGAGCCCTCCCCTGCTATAAAAAAAACATGCTTGCTGCTGCTGTTAGCAGTAAAGCTTTGCACTGGTCTGCTGCTCTGAGACACATCTTGATGACAAAAAAGTTCCATTGCTTCCTTCTTTCTTGCTATTCATGAGCTTAGATACTCTGCCTCCTCTTCTCTCTATGAGCACAGAAAGCTTCAGTCAAGGGGGCTGACTGGATATTCACCCCTCTCTTTAGCACATTTACAAGACTAAATGCTGCTCTGGGTCTTGTGACTGCCCTTGGTTTGCTTCTTGTAGGGACCAGAAGACAGTTCAGAATATGTTCTGACTGTGTGGAGTCTGTTTCTAGACTGTTTCCTATTGCCGTGCTCAAGTCTGAGAAGCCACACAGAGGTCTGATGCTATCTGCAGTGTAAGACTGAAAGCACAGTAGGTATTCTTATGTCCACAGTATGTGCTGGGATGTTTGCATCCTTCTTCCGTGTCTAATATTAAGGTCATCTTTACAGGGATATACTGTCACACTGGCACATGTTTTCTAACCTATTTTTCAAGACTCTTAAACCTAGATTAGACCAGTTAATTATTTTAATGCCTCCACATTCAGAGTTAGGATGTTGCATGGTATTAATGCTCATTTAATTAAAGTCAACCAGCCAAATCTTCCATTTAAGCTTAATAAGTTTTGCCTATTACCAACACTGTATTTTGTCTATCCTTACACAGATCACAACGTGGACACAAAGAAAAAAGGTGGAGAAGTGCATTTAATTAAATAGCAGGCATAGGTCAAGTGTCTGCCTCATATGTCACTGTATAGCAAAGACGACTGTAGGAAAATCTGAGGAAAATCAGTGACCCTGTAAACCATGTCTGCTGGAGAGCCCTGTGGTCTCTCTCCCTGGGACAAACCGTCCACAGAGCCTCCTGCCCTGCCTCATGCCTTCATCCACATTATGTTATGTTTACTTACTCAGGTAAGAGAAAGGAAGCAGCAGGACCACCTGAAAGGGCGGATGTTGCTCATCATGAGAAAAGAAGTCGAAGTGGACCCTTTGTTACTGGGCAACAACCTTTTTTCATGGATTTTTTGGAAGATCTATATACAACACACATCCTCCCTCATTAAAGGCAGCTCAAACACTTAGCAAAGGTCAACTCCTACCTGGGGTAGAGCTGTGGGGAGACAAGAGGTTAAGGCTGGTAAAATTCCCGTGATACCTAATATGGAGGTGAAGAGCTAGCATATGAGAAAAAATCAGAAGAAATATCACGTCCAGCTACTTAAGAGGAATGAGATTTTAACTCTTGGAACTTCCACAGTAAATATTTGTCAGCTGATATCTGGGCTGCTCATCACTAGCTACTCAAAAACAGTCCTCTAGCAGTTAGTTTCTGAGAAGCCTTTTGCCTATTCTCTTTACCAACTGAAAAGCTGCTGTGCTGCTGTGGGAAGCCAACCAGTGTTCATTCATATTATGGGAAGGCCTCAGTCTTGGATCAGGACTCTCTACTGACAGGTGCTGCCCAAACACAGAGCGAAAAATTATCCCTGCATCAGTAGTTTGTGAATAAATTATTCTTACACAGATTCTTCTTTGTGGATTATGGTAAAGGCTCGTATTGTATTTTCTTTTCCTGAGAGATGGGCCAAAACTGGAATCCCTTTAAATTGCAGATTTAAAACAAAATTGCAGGAAGCAAGTGCTCCCTTACATCTTTATTTAGTTCAAGATTTGGGATAAGCAATTGCAAATTCGTAGAGGGCAAAAACGTGAGGAGAACTCTATCAAAACCGGCTTTTGCGCTTGGTTGGGAAAGGTGGTGGTTTTTTCTTCATTAATTACTCAGGGAGTTTAGTGATGTTTCTGGTTGTTGCCAAATGACTCCCGTTCTCTGTACAGCTGAGGCCAACTGATGGTGTTTGGCGCTAGTGGAGTAACGAGCACTTTGCACTGCCAGGTTCTAACCCTTCTCCCTCAGGGCTCGGCTGTGCACATCAGAGTGATGATGTGGCCAGCAGGCATGTCCGCCACCAAATTAGCAGAGAGCAGTGCTATAGCTTTGTTGAAGGCGATGGCAATGCCCCAGGTAATAGTACCAGCCCGTGTAGATTGAGAACTTGATCCTAAAACCTAGGAAGAGCCAAAAGCCCCCAGTCAAATAATCTCTGTAAATTAAGGATCCTTCAAAGACTTCTCTTTATTGCAGAAGTTAAAAACTTGGTACTCATGTTTCCCTCTTGGTTTTCTCTTTTTCCTTTCCTTGGTTTAGCTGTATAGTTCATGCAGCAGTTCAGAGATAATAAATGTTTAGTGGCAATTTGCCAGCTTGAACTCACAAGTGCTGCGCTTATTCATTACTAGGAAATAGTGGTTCTCTGTGGGGAAATGTCTCCAAACATGATTAGCAAAAAAAAAAAAGAAAAAAACCTTATGAAAATTGCGTGCACTGCTAATCAATGGCAAATAGTTTCTTTGTACATTTCCTGACACGTTTAAAATGCTGCTGAGTGAGGTGGGAGAAGTGGGGAGGTGACACCATTTCTCACAGTAGGCTTTTGTGCAGATCAGCCTGGAGGAGGCGAGGAGGGCGCTGGGCCTCTGTACGAGGTTGTGTGTGTTCTCAAATGTTCCCAACCCCAATTTGTCTCTTCCAACACACCAGTGAAGGCAGTTGTGTTGCAATGTAGACTTCTTTGCTTTGGACACACTCGTGCATGCTTCTAACTTTAGTCTAACCTAGTCTCAAGAAGCCAACAGCTACATCTCATCAGTAAAAGAATGAACCCTTGGCCTCTTCCCCCAACAACGTCAGAACAGGTTGACACAAAAGGGGATCCAAAGCACTGGGAGGAGCCACAGAGCAGGCACCTGATGCAGGCGTGCAGAATTAGACCAGAGCTGTTGGTGTAAAGATGGAGAATATTTATAATGAGCTGAAATCAACTTGTAAATGTAGTTGTGCTTGAGATTTAAAAAACTAAGATGCATATGCTTTTCATTATCTTAAAAGCACATTGCTAAGTGTTTACAGTGGTATTGTAATTTAGATCTGTCCATAAATTCTCACATAGGAGTAGGTGTCATGTTACCTGCCTTAGCACCAAAGCTTTCCTAGAAGCAGTTGAATCTTGACAGAAAGCAAAATCCATTTGAGTTAACATGAAAACCTCAGGGGAACTTTAAAATTATTCTCGAATAATTTTAAAATCTAATTGTATTTACACTCCCAACTACTATAAGCCCTTTTTCAAATTCATTGGCAAACAACTGAAATACGTCTGAGTTGTATGATTTATCACATGAGATTTCATCAAGATTTCATCACCGCTGAAATGAACTGCATATTCTCAAAAGCCAACAGGCAGATCCTGCCCCTTTTGGGCACGTTGGAGTTTTTGTCAGTGACTTTTTAGTGGGGAGAGTTTTATTTGTTAAAAAAAGTGCACTCCTCTACAGAACACTTAATGTCATGAATTCTAACATTTGCTGCTGAGGAATTTTTGCAAGATACTGATGGGAAAGCAGCATATAAATTATTAGACTCACAATTTCAATATTAATAATTCTTTGCATTCTCACAGCACTTTTCAAACTAGAAACGCAGCGCACCACTATGCATAGAAATGTATGTGACGCTGAGCTAACAGGGCCATCGTGTAAGGTAATGTTTGTTCCTCGGAGGCCAGCTGCTGTTTAGCAAGGTGAAGCCACAGCTCACATCCCTTGGAAGGGGGTGATGACAGCGAGAGGTGGCATCCCACTATGCTGCCTCGTCGTAGGAGGCTAAAGCAATATCAGCTCTCAGTGCCTCCTCGGTGGTGGGGCTGTCAGCAATCCTCCAGTTCTTGGTAGCTCTCAATTTTCAGGTCCCTAACGAGGGCCCTTCACTCTCAGTAACAGAGTATTCTATGGAGTTCATATAACAGAAGACTGTCCCTTTCTGTTTTGGTCCCAAAGCCAATCCCATTTAGGATCTGTTTCTTTCAGCTCTTATTTTAAGCAGGGTTTTGCTCTTATTTGGGTGTGTATAGCTGTCGATGGGAATGCAGACACAAGGAGGATTTGTATCTGATCTGCAGAATCAATTGCATGCGTGCAGAGACCCAGAAACAACCTGGTCCTTCACAGATTCAGCAACACACATTCGACAATTTCAGATTGTAAGCACTACATCCAACACAGTATATAAGACACTGAGTGCTAGCTATTTTTCAGTACAAATGCAGTAAAATAATTTCTGGCACAATTCTAATGTACATTGTGGTAAACAATGCTTTTTCTTGTCTCGCAGCATTGAGTTGTGCTGCTTTAGCATTAAGGGGTAAATAAATCAGTATACATTTATTGGAGCAGGTGAAACTTGCAATTAGAAGATATGAAAAAGGTGAAATATTACATTAAGCACATGCAAACCTCACAGTTAACTGTGTTGTTGCAATGTTATGGCTGTACTGATATCACAAAAAGAAAAAGCTAATACAAAAAGAAAGGTTTTAATGCAAAAGTTAATTCAGCTAGATTGTTAGTCTCCATTTTTTACAGGCCACAGGATAGAAGCTAAGCTGCAGCATTCATTGTACTGCTCCTTAGTCAAAAACGCAGGAGCGCTGCACACACGGGACGGCAGCGGTAAACGAGATTCTCACAGTTCTCACATTCGGTAATTGACTGTGCAATTGTATTAACACTACGTTAGCCTGGTATTCTTGGCATTCAGTTTTCTTGTTTATTTTAAAGTCTGAGTGAAAAAGAAACTGTTGGTATTGAATTTTATTCACTTACTACTACCATTTGCTTTCCCAAAAGTTTGCTCTGGCAAATGCATAAATATACATCTTGTAACTTACCCACAGAAGACTACTGACTGCAGCAGAGCTAGTCACCCTATGAACTATAAATGTCTGCAGACATTTTTGTGGGATCAGACCCTAAACGTTGAAAAGGAATCAATTAAAATTCACATCTTATTTGGTTGAAGGCGGGTGCTGAGTCATTGTTTGGATGGAGATACTTTTCATTTTGCAGCATGATGTCTCTTGGTAACAGACAGGAAACGACTTTGTAAAGAGTAAAATCTTAGCAGCTAAGCAACAGTAACCTAAAACCTTGAAAAGTTGTTGGGGTGGGGGAAGACTTTCTATAGGTGTGGAATGAATGTTTTTAAATAAGAAATAAATATTTTGACTGTAGGAACTCTCTGAACATGCTGTATTTTTCAGAGCCCACATAGCTGACCCAAAAAAAGAAGACAGAAAGAAATCTAGGCTTATTTGATAAACAAAACAGAGATGCTGATGCAATGGCCCCAAAAAATGTCTGGATATTTAATGGTCTTTATTTGCTGTGTTTCCTGTAAACCAAAGCCCACCTTAGAAATGTAGAAATGGCAAATTTCAAAATATGTTTATGGTAGTATTGTCTTTTCAGCATGTATTTCAGCCACTTCTTGGTCTACTTTGAATCACATACCAGTCGTGAAAAGAGCGTGTTTTCTGTGCCCACCAACTAACGTACCACTGCAAGAGGGCAGCCCATGGGGCCTCCTGGAATCAAGGAGCATGATTTTTTGTTGCTTTATTTACTGGTTTACTCTTCCATAGGAACAGAGCACTATTTGATCTCCTTTTTTTCCCCACTAAATCTTATTCGTTCAGTGGTTTACCCCCATTGGTGTGTTCAGCAGAGGTATTTACAGCACTAATAAAAGCATTTTTCTATGAAGGGTCAAAAATCATCGCCCTTAATATATATGTGGATCTGCTTTTGAACATCATCCGTTAGTCATAGCAGGTATATTACAGCAGAAACTGAAAAATGCTTTTTTTAGTGTTAGAATTAATTAATAAATAATTCAAGCATGTGTTAGAAAACAGTCTTTTTCTTATATCAGTAATGATACAAGTGACCTGAGAACTATTGTCTTCATACATCTTATTTTAGCCATCTACCTGCAGAGGGGAAAGCTACCATGTTCTCACTGCTTAGCATGTGGGAATTTAGCAGTCTTCTCTTCCAATATGTTATGTCTGCAGATTAGAAGAGACACAGACTCATTCCTGGCCAGGAAGCTGCTGGCTCCATTCTCATTATGGCAGATTGATCAGTTTATACTGATTACAGGAAATGGCTGTTAACTGGGTGAATAAATAACACATCTGTGAGCAGGGATTATCTTAAAATTTATTATTCCTTTCTCCAAAAATGATCATGTAGAAAATCAGAGGAGGGGCAACAGTGTTCCATTCGATCACAGAAACATTTTCTTCATTTCCAATAACAGCAGATGTTCGTTTCCCAGTTTATACAAAGGGAAAGTAAGCATCGTTTTTTGTCCCTTCGAAGCTTCCCTCACAGACATGCTGTATCCCAGCTAATATTAACAGCTATTAGCACACAGTGCCCTTGAGTTACTATTATGTCATTTTAAGGAGTGGTAAGTTTATACTAAATCCAGAAAAGAGTTGCACACTACCTGAGCTGCAGGCTGACAAAATGTCCTGTACCATGCACATGCCTGGGACACTGGTCAGTAATTTCTGAGTGGGCTCTTTTGATTTAGGGAATGCTTCCTGCACTGTGCGGTGTGGCACAGTTGTTGCGCTCACTTCACCAAGAGATGGAGAAAGGCTGGTGAGAAATCAAAGTGCAAGTTCACACACTGCAGTTGTCTGTGTCGAAAGCAATCTATTCCACTGACCACACTAGCTGTGCTCATTTGGGGAAGAAAGTTTAGCGGTCTGCATCGGGCAAGCATATTTCATTCTTTTCATTTTTTCTCACTTGTAAGTAAACAAAACTTGTAAGTTTTCCCAATGTAAGTTAACTTTTTACATTTGAGCTATTCTCATTTATCCATATTTTAGCACTATTGTGCTCCTTGTATCCATTTCCAGTCTTATTTATAAGAAACTAGGTTTTTGCATCATATTACAGTTATGTGCTTTACCAAGAGTGTGGTTAAAGTTTAAAATAAAAAGAAATTGAATTTTGATATCACTGTGAGTGTAGCATAAACATGTTGTTTGCCGTGAAGTTTTCACCTCCATTTGCTTTTGGTGCTTATTATAACTTAGTAAGTTTTTTATTCAGTTTGTAAAGTGCCCCTTTTTAGTCTCTAGCTGCTGGGTGACACCATCTGTGATTTCCAATGAAATTAAATTACATGAAAATTCAATCAACAAAAAGATTGTTGTTTCCACAACTTCACTGAGTGGCTTGGGATGACACACAAGTGACATGTCTTTCACACAGGAAGCACAACTGCTGCGTGAGCCAGTTCAACTCAAAGGAGGAGATTTCCCAGAGAATGGAGTAGTTAATGTACTATTTCCAGTGTATCATGCCCGGTTTAATTAATGACTAATTATCATTAATGACCCTGTCTTGGCCCTGCTTGGCAGAAGGCATTCAGAGTGACCTTTCCATTATTCTTCAACAAGAAGTCTGTCTCCAGGTACATCTTCATCATGTCCCCCGTGCTCTGAGAGTACAGGTTTCGTTACCTGAGCAGTTCCCCTGCATGGGAGCAGGAACTTCTCCAGCTGAGGCTGGCTATGCACAGTAATGCACTGAGTAGAGGGCACAAGCGTTTTGCTTAGAGACTGAAGCATGGACAACATGACACATTTGTTAGTCTTCATATTCCTGAAATGACTGGTAGGATCTGAGGTTGGTTCAAGAGCAAGGAAATAAGGGACTTACAAAAAAATGGTTGGTGTAATTAAGAAAAGAGAGAGCTCTTGCTCCTGCCATTCTCTCCTTTTCTTTCTGCTGAGATGCACTTCATTACTTCATTTTCTCCTGTCCCATAACCATACTATAATCTTCGCTTTAACCAGTTCATAACAGGAAGCATAATGACTGAGAGTTCAACAAAATACCAGTAAAAACATCCCTTGGGAAACAGTTAAGTGGTCAAAGCTTGGAAATGTGGTTTGTATTATTATGTCTGCCCTAACATTTTCCTCGCCTCCCCATACTTTTTTGTGAACATACCTAAATAAAAGGTATAAACTAATTCCCCTTCCACCGTACTCCCCTTTGAGTCAGAAAGATGTGTTTATTTTTCGCCACCTAATTTTTATAGGATTTTCCAATAAGACTTTACGCAGTCCATGGCCTGGATGACTCATAGCGTGGTTACCAAAGAATAGAAGTAGTGATTTCCACCGCAGTGGTGAGCTAATTTAATAATGGCCGCAAATGATAACTTACAGAACCAGAACATCAGAGTGTATGACGATAATCCCTGCGCTTCCCAGCAAACACTTTGAGAAAGTGGGGATCAATGTCTAATACTATTGGTTATTAGTAGTATCCTCCTGACATATCTAGGTTTTTTCATCTTATTTGATGCAAAAATGAGGTTACTTTGAGACTACATTGGCAGAGAAACTTTATGAGAAATATTGGAGGCTTGGATGTTTGGATTTTTTAAACCAGAATAACTTTCTGTCTCCTAACCATTTTCCAAAGAACATGGAGACCTTAGCTCAGGGAAGGTGAAATGCAGAAAAAGGACTTACTGATGGCAGCATAATTAATTTTTCATTTTATATTAGTTTCTAGCTACAAACCTCTTTTCCAGGTGGGCCATGTGGTCTCTGGTGCACCTCCTTGAACATGACAGTACAGTGAGTAAACCATTTGATGAAGGTTAGCAGTGTCAAAAAGAAAGCCAAAAGCAAAGAATAGGACATCAATCCGAATTCTTTATGCTTGAGTGCTCAGTTTTGTAGTTCTACCTCCGATCACTTAGCATAGGTTGGGAGTTTTCAGTGAAACCGGGTATATTTGGAAAAAAAGGTATGTGTGTGGGTAAGGAAAACAATAGGTGTCACCAGGTGTCACTATTACACGGCTTTTTTCTTTATGTGTGAGCAAATGGCCAGTTTGAGGAAGATGTATTGTATTATTAGTTCATGCTTAAGCATTTGGTATAGAGCCATCAAGGTGAGTAGAAAGGGCTCTGAAAGCGCAGGAGAACTTGCTCTCTCCTTTCAGCTGGTGTCTTGCACATCATTGATCACTGTGAACGGGGAGAGCCACTGGGCTGAGGTTCCTGCTATGGGGAATTGCTCCAGGTACTGTTGTAGCACCTCTCTTCTGGAATTAATATTAAAACTCATAAATAAAACAAAATGCATTGTAATATCTCCTATAAACACATCACTGCATCTTCTTCACTGACAGATTGCCTGCAGAGGCCTGATAATCTGCTGCTATCCAGCAGAAGACAGATGTAATGCTAAAACAAGGTGCACCGCTTGTATGTTTGCTTTACAGTGTTGGTGTATTATATATCAAACAGAGAAAACAAGTGTAAATATTTGGAAAAGAAATGGTAGACCATAAGGACATTGGTGACTCCAGACTTATTTTTACTATAAAATTGCAGCCATGGACTTACATTTAAAAAGAATAAATACATGCTATATTTGAAGCAGGGGTGTGTCTTTCACAGAGGATACTATGTTACTTCCCACAGTATCGTGCATTTCAGAAATCCTAATTGATGATCCTGAATGACTCTCGGACTCAATCCAGGCTAAAGCTTTGTGACAAATCCCACTCGCATTCACAAGGAGCATGCAAAGAGCCCCACTTCTATCTTGCTGCAGGTGGGAAAGGTGTAGGCAAGCGCAGAAGAGAGAGTTTGGATGTTTGCTGAAGGGAGCAATTTTGCCCAGCTATTGCAGGAGAGAGGCAGTTGTCTAGATTGGTAGTTGTGTACTACCACTGAAGCAGCTGGCATAGCTGCAAGCATTTAATATGAAGTGAGGTCAATTAGTTTTGAGAAAGCTTTAGAATCAGCCTGCCTGATGGCCCCAGGATGGTAAGGAAATGTGCCTCTGCCGACCCCAGGGGCTGAGCTGCGTGGGGAGCTCTGCAAAGAAAGCACTGAAATAGTCTAAGGTGTATTTGTTGCTTCAGTCTTAGCGATCCACCAGAGAATGCCATCTTCAGCAAAAGGAATTTCTGGTACATAAAACTGTTTTCAATAGCCAACTTTCTCCAAAGCTCACTGGAGGCCATAGGAATCTTTAAGCTGATAGAATGGACTTTGCATCATTCCCTGTTTCAAAGATTTCGTGCTTCCCACCTAATATTGTGGATGCGATGTGCTGCATTGCAGCTCTGCCTCTGGAAGAAGCAGTATTGGAATTGATGAATCACTCTCCTTCTTGAGATATTGCCATATAGGCCTATAACTGTCATAAATAATATTGCAGTGATTGAACTTAAAGTCAGGATCTGTGGAAGAATCTTTGAACATTCACAGCTGCCTGCCTTTCACTCTTTACCAGTAACTTTCGCTTCGTTCACTTCAAGGGGTAAACCTCTTTCAAGATATTTTCTTTCCTTTGCTTAAGGAAACACTATCCTTTTCTCTGCATGCTCTGACATTGTTTCTTCCCCTGAAAGCTGGTGCCCTTGGACATTTGAACCTCATTAAATTTAGAAAGCCCGGTGACTTGGTTTTGTTCCCATAGTGATGTTGCAAATCTCATATTTGCAAGGGAATTGCATGGGATTCTTTTTAAACAGATTCATTTTCTCTTGTGGTTGCTGCCACTAAGTATAATATCACATCTTCTTTTATTTAGAAAACATGAATCCGAGATCTCTCCACGAGACATGGAGCTGTATAGCAATGTAGGGAAAAGGACACAATGCAGCAAAGAGGTGACGACTCCATACATTTAATAGTGGGGAAACTGCAGAAGGTAAAAAGAAGAAAAAAATTTTGAGGCAAAAAAACTGACAGGTATGATATGTACAAATGTAGATTGAAGACAAATTTTAGATACATGGGAAGGCATTCACAGTCCTCTCACCTGTCTCAGCATAAGGCACGCGACAGGGGACTCACCTGTGCCAGAGTAACAGACCTTTAATGAGTAACAGATCTTTCTTGGGGCTCAGCAAGCGCTGTCCTGATCATGGCTGCCACAAACTGCAGCTGCTGACTAGCACGTCTCCATCTTAAGCTCCTGGGCACTCAAAGGAGGACCGGTTTTATAAAGCCAGCTTGAGGCCATCAAAAAGATGATACTCCTCATAGCTCAGAACTAAAATAAAGTCATGTATTACACGTTGTGTAATAAAGATAGCTGGAAGCATTACAAAATGGCTGGAGAAATCGTCAGCATTAATATTTGATTCAAGATCTTTTAGTTGTCTGTGGCATATTTTGATTGAGGAGGCTTCTGAGTATATTTATTTATTTTTAGATTTATGTAAATGTGCACAATCAGCATCTCTTGAGGCACCAGTATGGCATCCAGTAATATATGCTGCGTAGCATAAGCTCCTTTCCATCAGAGCAAAGAGGCAATCCTACTCACCGTACTCAAATTGTAAAAAACCCCAAAATTCTAAATTACCCAAGGGAGTCCTTGACAAAGCAGGTAACAGCTCATAGCACTTGCACTGGGGCAGCAGCCGAGCCAGCACAATACCAGGAAGGAATTTGTAGTTTCAGGGTCACAGATGCTGGTCTGACGCAGCTTGGCCAGGTTCAGTGACCCAGAGGGTGTTTGCACGGCACCCCAGCCAGCCTGGCAGCACGTTGGAGGAGAGGCAGCTCTTCTGCTGCTCCTGCTCCATGGCACGCTTTGGTCTTTCAGCCAGAAACCATCTGCAGGGAAAGCCAGGAGCCCCACTAGATAGGCAAATGGTCTCCGGGGGTGATGCAGAGCCTGGACCAGTCTCCCCGAGGGCAGGCAGTCTGTGGGCACTGAGTGTGAGCTCCGCAGGGACACTCACTCGGTGGAAAGCAGCCATGAGCTCAAGGCTGAGCTGTTGCTGAGCCCACCTAAAGGCAGAACTTGTTCATGCAGTGAGGAGCACGCACGTAGCCGACGCTTCCTCCCTGGACAGAGCAGCCTTGCTGATGTACGTTTTGAATTCAGGTAGATACATGTTTGGTTTTCTTTTGTGCTTCTAGCTCTAACATCCTGTCTGCCAATGAAATGACACATGATTATCCTTTAAAAACAAAATATATCCTGCCAAACCCTAATAAAACAGCTTTCTAAACAGGTTTTTCTGATTGGTTGGGGGTATTTGTTGTAACAAAGAGTCTTATGAAAACTATATGTAGTCTGCAATGATTCAGGAAGCCAGCATATTACTACATGGTGGCTGTTATCCTAAAGGAGCGCAGCTGACGGAAGGGCTGCCCAGATCCTTTGTTGAGAGGTGGTGTCTGGGCACCGCTTGGTGTGCCATTGGGGAGGCTGTCTTCTGCCTGCCCTGGCCTTGGCGTGTTCCCTGCCGAGAAATGGCCCATGAGTCTGATCCACGGGCTTTCCCCGAATAGCTCCACTCCCCACACCCACCCGTATGGGTCTCTGCTGGACTTGCTCTGATGGGAAGACCATGTGCTCCACCGCAGCAGGCAGTCCAAGGATGCGCAGCGCTTGGTGTCAAGGAGAGGACATCCAACACGTCTCGGGGACTCACCGTGGGCAACTCCTGTCTGTTCCCATGGACTGAGCACTCATTCAGGGCTGATGCACGACTCAAGAGTGGTTCGATTTAACTAGTTTACTGTTCTCCAAGCCTGAGCAGGTTGAACTGTCCAATGAGGGCTGGCTTTACTGTATTTTTGACCAAGATAATTTTTCAGGTAGAAGTACGACTATTACCAGAGATTGAATTACAAAATGTCATATTGTATTTTTTAAAAAGAGAAATATTTCTGACAAACATTTGTGAGTTTGCTGTTGCTTGGAAAGCATAGGGAAACATCTATCCTTTTGCAAAATCTTTTTATTTTCTGTTTCCTTAAGAAAAGCGGGGTGACATAGAATATTTTTTTAATAGCTTAAAGATGAGAGAAATTGGGCTCTCAACTTTTATGTTTTTTTCCAAGAGCAACATTTCAGTACTCTTAAAATTATTTTACACTTTAAACTCCTTTTTTAGTTAACTAAAATACAATTTAAATAGGGGGTTTATGCCTCAGTTTTCTCTTATTTATTTTTCAGAATCATCTTCTCTATTTTGCAGCATGAGTTGAGTGAAAATGAGGGCTAAAATCTTCCTCTGACCCTATTTGCCCTCCTAAATTTTCCTGTACTCAAACACAATCTTTTTCTCGCTTTCATCTCCATTTCACGTAAAGAAATGTGAGGCAAGAGAGGGAGCTTCTTGCTCCATTTCATTCAACAAGAAGTTTTGAAAAGAAAAAAAAAGAGAAAATGGTCAACTGAAGATCTGATTTTCCAGAAATATCTTAGAACAGAAGTCCTGCCTGTCCCACCAGGACACCAGCCCTCCTCACCTTGGGACGTCCTGGTTACCTGCTCCCATGGGCATCCTACACGTGGAAGGTCTCTTTCTCCTGGCTCCTCTGAGTTAAGAAATACACACAGTTTCAGACTTGCCACTAGTTTCTACTGGTTGGCAACTTTCAGCTTTCTGAGGATTGCTTTTGTCTAATCATTTTCGTAACTAATTCAGCTGCAGCCTGCAACACAACAGCGATTCCTCGTGGCTGACATGGGCTGCTTTGTGCTCATGTCACAATGTCTTTGGAAAATTGTTAGCTCGCGCTGTGGTAATTCAATTTTGATGAATAGCCAGTAACTTCATTTACTCTGTGGCAAAACACAATTGTATAAACAAATTGGTTCTGTCCACACCCATCGTACCTTCACAGGGCATCATTTTAATATTAACCACTTTGAGCTATGATAGATTACAGTGTAGACCCTGAAGCAGGAATGTCTGTAAGCACCGAGCAGATAGTTTTAGTTTCACAGTACAGCTTTTACAGAGATTGTTCATTGAATCTGAGAATAACAGACCAAAAAAAAGGAATTGCCATAATGTACCAGAAAAGGCAAGTTGTGATAGCAGTTGAGAGACCCCAGCAGGGACCGGGACACTGCTGTGTGAGGTCCTACACAGGATCAAACACAATGACAGTCTCCGTTCCAAGGAGTGTGCAGCACAAATACTACAGAAATAATTTTCAGTTCAGCAATTATGTTAAAAACTTGTAAAATATTCCCCATCATGAGCATAGGAGATAACACAAATAGTTAAAGAAAATGAAAAGATCCTTTCTGTGATACCAGGAACAACCTACAGCTTGTTGCACAGCTCGCGAGCTGCGTCTGCACCCACAAACCCGGTGCATGTGGCGGCTGCTGCGCCTGTGTCTGGGTCAGCACATGCTGCTGAGCTGTAGCTGTGTCCAGGACCCCGCAATACCTCCTGGTGAGTAAAGTAGCCTGGTCTTAAACTGCTGCTGGAATCTGAAATGTGATTTGTAGCTCTAAAATCTGGGTAACTGCTTTAATTAAGGTTGATGCAAGCACGCCTATGGTCATTGGCTGTGGGGTTGCATTGCGATGAAGAGCACCATTTTAGTTTTTGGATAACAATGTTGAAGGCAAAATCATCAGGGATTTGCTGTATTACATTTGATGTAAATTATGGAAGTGTTGTATGCAAATGTTATCAAAATTGTAATATTTGAGCCTAATGAAAGAGGAAGAGCAACATCAGGAAAGTGTTAACACAGCAAGGCTAATTCTAGTCCTTTCATTTCCTTCGGAGCCACCCTGTGAGTTTGACTCTCATGTACACAATGGCTGCTTTGTGGAGGCACGGCTTTACCTGGGAAAAAGGATGATGGAAGATGTTTTAAGAGACCAAAGCAACCGACTCCCTTTGCACCACTACAAAAGTGCAATGTGAAGCTCGCCAGGCTCACCTTTTAAAAAATCCTGATAACCCTATTGATCAGAGTAGGATTATATCAAGGGTCAGATCAGCCCAGCGTTAGTTCCGGAATCACCGTTATCACCACCAGTCCGCACCCCATGCTCTCCAAATGTCCGGCTTGAACCCACACATGTTTCCAGGCACTCTCAAGATAAACACATGGCATGAGCTCTTTGCAGCTTTTCCTTTAATGGATCAAGATGGTCTTAAGAAGGTGTTTAGTGTGTGCTTCCCATTTGCCCCCTCTCTGATACATAGAGGAGTAAGTCTGCAGATACTGCCCGCTGTCCAGGTGCCTGGCACTGGAGGCTAAAGTGCTGTTTTAAAACCTCGCTAGCATTAATGCTGCATCCTTTGACGCTTAAATGCGTGTAAATGTTTGGCTCTTCTTACCAAATCCTCTGTGCATGCCAAGCTGCGCTGTATTCCGTCCCTTCATAATGCAAGAAAGCAGGGGGTGGCTGGCACCCCACAGCAGCAGGAGGAGGCTGTGTGTTCCCAGCACAGCGCCTGGTGGGCAGGCGGCTGTGGCCAGCTCACTAGTGAATTGGTCACACTCGTTCAAAATCTTATGTGTAGGTTTCAGCAAGTGGTAAAGACTAATGTAGGTGCAAATAAACATTTAAGAAATTTACCTTCAGAAACCAGTTGTGATCATGTCTTGGGCCCGGAGTGTTCATCACAAATAATATTCATTGTTTGCAGTATCTGCCTAAGGATCTCCTTTTCTAATCTGTAGATCTGTTATTAAAGGAGAAAGCTGGAAACTTTAAAACAACTGGTCTAAACCATGTAAAGGGTATGGATTTAAGCTACCGATGCTTTGCACAGCAGCCAGAAGCCATAGGAAGAGTGTGTTACTCATTCTTTGCAATGCAGTGACACGGTGCTTTTTCTGCTCTCTGATGGTAGTAAGCTTTGGTTTTTAACAGGGAGCTTTGGTCAATTGTATCTTGGACAAATTCACTTTTCCCTAACACTGTTGTGAATATTTGTGGCTAATGGAGAACATGATCCTATGGACAATAGCAAATTGCATTTAAATTGCTTATTCACCAGCAGCTTCAAAACTGCTTTGTGTCTTGAAGTAGTTTTGCAGGACTAAGAGAGATTTTTAGCTGTAGACTGCATTGGCCTTCAAGAACTAGAATCGTTCAACAGTGTCATGGGTTATAAACTCTTACCTTGCACTCCAAATGCTACATATGGATTTGTCATTTACCAGCAAGTAAAGCACATGCCTAAGTGCTGTCCTGAGCCGGACTGCATATAACAACGTACTCAAATGCTTCGCTGGCTTGTGACTTGGTGTATGAATGTAAGCATGTGCAGAAATATTTGCAGTATCGGGACTATAATAATTGTTCCATTTTACGAAAATGGATACAAAATGGAATGAAAAATGGAATCAAAATGTTCCCTCTTAATGTAGGGCAGATAGCTTTTAACCAACATTTTGGAGTTTGATCTTTAGAATTTTATTGTTGGTTTCAGGATTTGCTCAATCCTTCTCTGATGTGCCGTGAAATGTTATTTCCACCAAAGGTGGTCTCTGTATTAAGATGCAAGCTGTTTTAACAGTAGATTAACCATTGTGATTAATGATGATAATGGATGAATGCTTTTGTCACTAACAAAACTGCATGACCTCATATAAGCTGTAAAAACAGAATTAAAAAATCACATTGTTTAATCTGTTTCAAGAAGATTGTAAATGCCTTGAGATATTGATCCAGCCTGCAAGCTTGCTTATAAGGATACTCTCTGCCTGCTGCAGTGTGCTTAGATACAATCTAATAAGAGCTCATTGAATAATAAACAATGGTAGCCACCCAATCCTAAAAATTTAGATTGACGGAATTCCCTCCCCAGTGAAGAGAAAAAATCTAGAGCTGCCCATAAACCCATTACTGTCCACTCACCCATAAGCCAATAGAAGATCTCGGATTATTGGAACTCTTCGCTTTAAGAGAAATTGCTTTCCTAAATTTGACCTCTCACACTAAATATAAAATATGGACCATCTGTAATGAAGGGATTGCAGC
The DNA here is from genome assembly GCA_013398225.1 of Steatornis caripensis. Classification (NCBI taxonomy): domain Eukaryota; kingdom Metazoa; phylum Chordata; class Aves; order Caprimulgiformes; family Steatornithidae; genus Steatornis; species Steatornis caripensis. Next base: position 167,248 of record VZSC01003132.1, on the reverse strand, counting down.
CCAAATAGCTATCATCTCTCGGTGGCAAAGGTTAGAAGGTTGATGCACATTGGTTCCATGGGGATGGGGATGTTGGTGACCTTTTGGCATGAAAATGGTCACTTGGAGCTGTAATGTGAGAGAAAGGGGTCGGGTATTAGCCACTAAAGACTCTCTGATGCTGTGTCCTTGTTAAGCTTTTACAGAAAAAGCCACAGAGGCATTATGGGAAACAGCATCAGATCCCATCTACCAGATCTGAATATGATACAGAGGAAAAGTGAAACTGGATATATGCTCCATTTAGGTAACATTTCTTAACTTCTTAAAAGGACAAATGTCATCTGAGCTTATACAGAGCGTTCATTCCAAAGGAAAAAAAAAGATAAAAAAGAAATTCAGGTGTTTGCAGATTAGTCTTTTGCCGCTCCTGGACTCAATGTTATATCTGACTGCTCATGATGGACCAAGTGCATGCATGCAAAGTTGCATTCCCTTGTCTTATTTACTTAAGGAGTTAAGTATTGTAGAAAGCAAAACAAAAATACAGTATGTGGTTAAATGAAATTGCCGCTGTCCATACCCTGTGTTTTAGTGTAATTCCTGTAAATGGTTGTGAGGGGATATAGAGGGAAACACAGTGAACACAATGTTCCTTTTTGATCAGCAGCTTTTAACAAAGGAAGGATGTTGAACATCTGAAAGTAGGGAGTGCAGAGTTCATTGCAGGTCACCATTAAGGACAAGAACAAGGTAATGTAAGAGGCTGTGTGATTCCAGGTTGACAGGAGGATTTTAAAAGATCAGAAGTGTTTTATATATATGTTGTAGAGGACCAGAAGGGCTTTCAGTCACCAGATGAAAATGCTAATGTTTAGAAATTATGAAAGCAAGACAAATGTGGTGGTGAATTCCACCCGAGTCATCAAAACAATAAGTATTCTTAGTCTGTGGTTTTTAAAAGATTAGTGCAAATTGTCCATCAGCGCAGGTGTGGTAAAAATGGTTTTTCTGTTGCTTTATGAACAGTTCACTGCATAGGTTATTTTGGGATGGTAGCGTTGACAGTGAGCTGCGGCTTGCAACATTCGTTCTTTTAGGTCTGGACGTATTTTAATAAGTTTGTTAATTTTTTAAGCTTTACATTGTGCTTTCTTCCTTTCAGTAACAGCAATAGAAATGTTTCTACTGCATAATTAAGGAGCAGGAGAGAAAAGAAGCAATTAGTAGCTGTTTCTGATAGAACCTTCACCAGTTTAGTATGAAAAAGAAAAATGATGGAGTAATATTGCCACCAGCGATTCTTCAGTCAGGTGACTTTTTTGCTGGATCAATTCTGGTTGCTAGGCAACAAGCAAAAAGGCACAGTTATGTTTTGGTAAATCTTTTATTTTTGAATATTCTGTGCAGGAGTTTCATGTGCCATATCTATTACTGATGCTGTTGATTCAACACTCACAGTATCTTCCGAGCCATAAAAGCCTATCTTTTCTTATTTAAAAGGGACGATGTTCTTTAGTTTTCAGAAAAACTTTTGTGGCTAATACACATTTGAAAAGACAGAACTGAGCCAGTGATTAGAGAATTTGCTAGAAGAAAGCAATGGAAAAATCATTAAAACAACTCTGACATTTTTGGTTAATGATATCTACATTAATGAGTTAATTGCCAATGCATCACATTTTATGCCACTATCAAATATTAATGTTATCAATGTTATAATAATAGCATCTATTGATATAATTGAAGCTTGCTTTCCAATAGGTGTCACCATGAATAATACCATTGCAGTATTAAAATCAATAATAAGAATATTAGGAGGGCATTATAAAATGTCAATACAATGAAAACCACTTAAATAAATGCTTGATATAAACCAAACTGACTAAATATACTAAGCTATAATTTAAAAGAATAAATTCACAACCCTATGTATAACAGTTTGAACATTGCAACTGTACCATTCTTAAAAACATTAGACCGAAACTAATAATACAACAAAGCTATGAAGATAAGGAAATCCTCATACATTCAGCGAGAAAATTTTAAAGAGTATATGGTATATTTGAGGAAATTATAAATATTGGAAGTGATTTGATGTTATGTTTAAGGTAAAGCCTTTGTTTTGCAGCAGTCCAAAATCTGCTAGCAAATGTCGATTCCTGTCTTCCTTTGAGGTCAGCTGAAGCCAGGCACACAGCTGAGTCGTGGAAGGATGCGTGCCTGGCTAGCTTACACCGTGTATAAAGCAGTCAGCAGCTCAGCCCTCAAAAAGGTCTGGAAAGACAAAATTCTGATTTTCCACCATGAAGCATCTTGTCAATCAGTGGCAATTGCTGTTCCATTTGAACAGTGGCAAACTGGCATAAGGATAAGGGTCTGAGGGTAATTCTCCATGCTTTTCGGCAACTGACAATGATGCTAAAAAAGAAAGGTTGCAAGAAGGAGTCTTTGGAAATTTGGCACATGGGTAAAGCCAATGCCGTTTGTATGGAATAGCAAGCAGGACAAATATTTTGAAAAAGACGCACAATTAACAGTGCTTAATTGCCGTCCTGGGAGCGGGGTGAAACGTCCACATAGTCCGGACTGTTGCTGGCACCAACCTTCATCCTGGCAGCCACAAAGAGCTATGTGGTTGCTAGCAGCTGCCTGATGTGGGAGCATTCATTCCTATGCTGAGCCTTTCTTTGTCATGTCCGTGCCTTGAAACAAACAGGAGGATTGCCTCTCCTAGAGCTGCACGGCAGATCAGAGGTGAGGAGGGCTGGGAAAGCAACCTCCAGAGACTGCAAGGATGGCCCATCCTAAGAAACACTGATCCTTGAAGACATGCCTTGCCACTAACTTACTGCAGAAAACCAATTTTACATTGCTTTCCGTCCCGCATGGTATGCCGAGACGGGTGGGAGGCAACAAGCGTGTGCATGCAGCACCCAGGTCCAAGCACCTCTTCCCATGGCTGCAGGTGGGCAGCAGCCGCGGTGCCTCTTTCCAGGGCACCATAGCATAAGTGATACTTAAACCGACAGAGGCCAATTGTGCTTTGAACAAGCATCCAAGTTCTTAGCCATGGCTGTCTTGCCATTTTTGGCTGCGTGTGGTAACGATCTGCATTGCCCACCAAGCAGGGTTTGCTGGAGATGCAGTACATTTGAAAGTTTACCTGGGAACTCCTTAAATCAAAATCATTAATCTGAAGGCTTTTTATTACCAGCGTTGTCTTCAGCTATGTCTGCTGAAAAAGTTTTAAGACAACTCAGATTTATTTGCCAAAAAACATTTGACATTTACTTCATTACTCGGTGGTCTGCATTTTCTTTAAATAAATTTTCCAGTGATCTGGACTTTCACCATGAAAATCTGTACAGTGAACTCCTAGTTTATTATGCCTACTTGAAAAGGGTAATTTAATAAGGCATCAGTACAAATACTTAATTGTGCAATGGCTATTGACAATGCCTTTAAACAGTTGCATATTTGCCAGATTTAGCTAATGGAAGTAGAATTGCCACTTAATGTCTCAGTTTGCACTGACTGAAAATAAATTGTATCTGACATTCCTTTGGCTTTTAAAGGACATATTTAGATATTTACAGTCAGATTGATCTATTGTTGCATTTATGTTTCTTGTGTGAAAAAGTATGAAGTAATTTAGATGGAGATACTTATTTACACATTTAGTATTTGTAATAGCTTCACACAGTCTGATGTTTCACAGACTTGAGATACTGATAGCAGAGAGAGTTGACTGAAAATAACTTGACAAAATCTATTTTTTCCAAAATGTGTGGATTTGTTGAGTGTGAAATAATTTGCTGGAACAGGCTACCTTTAATGACATTTCCATTTCCATCAGCTTTGAAAAATAAGTTACAAATTGTTCAGACAGGATTTTGCATCATTTTCTAAAAGTTGTTTCATTACTTTTTGTTTAGAAATGTAATTTATAACAAAAGTAACTCAAAGAAAAAATGTAAAAGCAAAATGATGGTATTTTGAATCTACAAAAGCAAAATATTCTGATTGACATACGCTGAAATTTTTCTTAAGTTTTTGGTTCAAAACACTTTTACAGTGTTCATTCTGATTTAGGATGCAAATGAGATCTGCAATATTGAAAATGTTCATAAGATGGGAAAGCTGTTTCATATTGAGTTCTAGTGCAGATACATTTAACTCACTTTATATACTGCGTTAGAAAGGTAATTACTTATCTCTGTATTTCCCTTTTCTTCTCACCTCATTTAAGAAGCAAAAAACTTTCTTTAATGAAGCAACTTATCATCACATTAAGAGGCTCAGTAGCAATTGAATTACAAGTATTGTGATATTGCAATTTTTTCAATGGCAAATGCATTTTTAACTTTTGTAATGAACGTACTGTAAAGTGTGACTCTACTTAATTCTGATGAAAAAATTTTTTACGTTTAACAATTCTCTGTAAATGTTAAAGTTATTTGTAGATTGATATGGAAAAAAGTTTCTACTTTAGGTTTCTGAATTGTTAAGACACAGCATTGAAAACATGTAAACATTTGAGGAGTGTGATTTATTTGAGTTAGGTTTCACTTCATTGTTCTATTAGAAGAGCAGTGCTTTGTTGAACACACAGCTTGGTTTTCAAAAATTGAGCCAATCTCTGCTTGGACGACATATACAGATATTTTTGCCATTGTAGTTTCCATTGCTTATACAATCCAGGAATGACTGTGCGCCTTGCACTTGCTCAAGTCACAGGGCAGGACCAGGGCTGGCAGCAAAAGGAAGAGCTCTACAGTTTGGGATCAGGTTTTGATAAGTTTCTGCGCTCCCTGGGAGCAAAGGGGAGTGAAGTGCTGAAGCAGTGCTGAAACAAGCACTGAAACAGCTTCTCCTGGCTGAGCCGGAGATTGCAGCTCCTTGTTTCTGCTCTTCCTTCGGATCGCGGAACTGAGCAGTGTCGTGGCTGAGAGCAATAGCTATTGCTATTGCACTCCATGCACAAGGTTTAGTGCTGGAAGGGAATTTAAGTGTTTTCTACCTTGTTTCCTGGTGCCTGCAAGCAAAGAATAAGGCATAAATTCATGTGTCTTAAGCTTCCCCTTGGTTTGTGGCTACTGACTTGTAGATGACTTGACATCAGCCCTTGAATCTACATTTTCCAGAATCCAGAGAAATTCAGACAGACTTTGCTGCCTAGGCCAATTGCACCACGCATGAACAATAAGTAGTGGTAAACAGCCATATTTTTAGTCCTAAATGCTTAGTCAGAGACTTATGAACAGGCATAAACACAGGAATTTGTTACTCTAAGCTTTGTCTCCCCAGACTGGAGCTGGCCTCCAGCAGGCTGCCAATTCTAGGCATGGAGAATGGCTGAGGGTAAATGGTGACAGAATTCTATCGAGTGTGCAGGGCTGGAGCCATTAAGTGCTTTTAAGGGAATAATTAAACTTCAAATTCAACATGGGAATGTTATGGATAGTCAGTGTATGGGATGTATTCTAATGCTGTAGTGATGTTTTTGAATAACTTGGTGACAGATACTTATAAAACTGTAGGTCAATCGTATCTGAAAATATTAATTTTAGACAAAAGAGTAAGAAGCACCTAGATTAAAATATATGCATTAATCAGATGAGGATTAACCTCTGAGACAGGTGCTGTGCACTTTGTACCATCCAGTCTTTTGCATTGGCCATACTTAAGTTTAAATTAAAAGGTTACATTAATTTACCTTGTTAATTAGCAGTTCATTTCCTTTCAGGAAGCCTTTCTGCAGCTCTTCAACTGCTGACTACATCTGTTGTCTTCCATCTGTGTGATCGTTATGTGTCAGTGAGCCAAGAAACATGGACCCATGGTTTGGGTGCTAGAAAGCAACCTGGACATGTTGTGACACTTGTTGAATAACAGGGCTGGAGCAATACATTGAGGTTTAAAGGGGAGGATCAAGCATGATGAGAGAATGGACCATATCAGTAATGTTTCCTTTACTCCTGCAGTCACTGTGTTCCCCAAGAAGATAGCCTGACACTCTTGTGGACTAAAGTGCTGCTGAACAAGATGCCATTTCTTTTGATGTGAACGAGCAAGTCTGATGATTAATCTGGTGGGTTTTTTAGTTCAGGGATAAATTTTGGCACCTTTTACTTGTCCACTCTATTTAAAACCTCAGACAATTGCTCTTGAGGCATTTAAGGTTGTTTTTTTCCCCTGTACATCTGGTGGGTTAATTTTGCTATAGCATACACTCAGATGGAAATAAGCATTGGAATGAGAAATAGTAGCAGGAAGCTTAATACACAGATTCTCAGCTTCCAAAAGTTCTGATGTGGCCTATGACTTCCCAGTTCATAACCTGATGTCCTTTGGTACCTCCTCTTGCTTGGGCAACAACATGCAAGCTATGGGAATTCAATCAGCTCACTATTCTTTTGATTATAAAAGAGTGGTTAAGAATTACTGTAGTTTCCCTCCTTTAACTCTATTTTCCCTGGCTGATTTTATTTCTGTCAACTTTGAAATGCTTGGCTGGTTGCATGCCAGTTGACTTCTCCATGAGAAGATCTTTGCATTTCTAGGTGTTTCTGTGGGCCCATGCTGCATTGTACTGCATCTTTCTGCACACTTCTTCATAATGATCTCAAAGACATATCAGATAGAGAGAAAATTAATTCTCTTTTGTGATCAGTCCAGACTGAACCATTCCTTAATTCTGTGTTCTTGAAATGCAGATACTACATGTTGATAAGGAATTATCTTTGGTTTATAAAATATCAAATCTTTTCCCTAGAGAAGACCCCTGCCTGCAATGTTATAGTGAGTCATGAAGTAATACATGGATAGAGGCAGAATACAAAATCATAGTACCAATGATGAAAATAGGATAAAGCAGGAAGCAGTAGAGAAACTAGATTATGACCCTTGAGTCCAGCAGGATTTGCCCCTCTGTACTCAGTGGTCTAAGGACGGCTCAGCTCCAATGATGCAATGACACAAATTGCCACCTAAGTTACGGGTTCTCTTATTTGGAGTTTGCTCTCAGCTGATTTAGGTTTGCCAAAGTTCATTATTTCAACATTAAGCAGCACTGGAAAATTCCACTCAGTGCTGGAGAGAGTGAAAGGAGTGAATAAAAAGTCACTGTCTATGGTTTGTCTATGGAAAAGTGCACATGGGACCTCCTATGCAGAAATATGTATGTATGTATGTGTTTGTATGTACATTCATTCTTTGGTATTTTTTCAGTACTAAAGCAGATACTCCAAGCTCTCAGACGTTTACCTAATTCTGTTGAATAACCGTTGCCAGATCATTAGGAAAGTTTTTCTGTTGAGATATGGGGCACACCAGCTATGTAAGAGAAAACTATTTCATGCTTTCACAGAGTACAAATCTGTAACCAAACTTTCATTCAAAAGCCTGTAAATGTCCACAGGGAAGATAAAAATTTTCTCCTCTTGCCACTGTTTTGTTAAAAAAACTAATAATAGAGAAAAAAACCCTTACAACAAGGAGTAATAAAAAGGTAATCCATAGTCTGGGGCCTTGTGTAAACGCAGTAAACATGAAGAATTTATTACATTTTTCTTAGTCCAGGTGGAGATTGTTAAAGGCAGGCTTACTTCTCCTGAACTGTTCAAAATTAAGTTTCTTGGAGTACGAAGTTTCACTAAGCATCTTAAAATCAACCTCAAGCTGGATGGTCTGAAAATACGATAGCTGAAGCAATATGAGCAGGGTGAAAATAAATCTTGGGGGGTAGCTGTGTGGGTGCTCTCCTGGGGGCTCGTGCCTGGCAGCGTGATGCCCTCCCAGAGGGGTCAGCACCTCCAGAGAAGGGAAAAGGCTCAGATGCATTGGGGAAAACCGAACTAACATCTGCAAAATCATCCTCAGAAAGAAAAGAAAAAAATGCAGAGAGGAGCCAGTCAGAGGCCCAAAGGAGCCAAAGCAGCAGTTCCCTGGGCTCCATTCAGTTTGGGTATCTCCTGCCCTCTTCCCTAACCACTGCTTTGCCACCATGCGAGTCGTGAGGCAGGTCTGGTCCCCTCCACTCATCGTGGTGTCCCCACTTAACCTACACCCTCACAACTGACCTCACACCTCCCTCAAAACCTGTATAGGTAACCACTGTTTTGTGCTGGGGCGTGGTTGGGTTGTCCATTCAGCACCTTATTCGTATAGTCTGTGCTTTCTATTAAGATTACAAGCTTCTTGGGACAGACTTTGTAGTTCGTTTTTACAGGCTGTAAAAACAGGGTCTAATTTTATGGTCTCCACGTAATGGCTATCATTATGCACTCCACCACAAGCCCAGTTCCTCATAATTAATGAAAAATACTCAGGTAGCAAGGTCAAGGTGAAAAAATCTTCCTGTTGGTTTGAAGCACTTTTTCCATTTACTTATTAATATTCTGACTGATGTTGAATTGCTGTGGCTGTGAGCTCTTTCTGTCTGGCATATTAGATCACAACAGTTTCACCAGGAGAGGACTTGATTCTGAAAACCTTAATAATTTGTGCAGTCTCAGCTAATGGAAGTTTTCCTATGGAAGACCCTTAGCACCTCCATGCAAATGCATGTCCTTCTCGCTCATCGTGTTGTGAAACCCGTGTCGGTGTGACGCTCATTCTTGCTACTAATGCATTGCCATTATGTTGTCTATTATAGTCAAGATAAACTCTAATTTTTTAGGAAACCTTATATTTGGTTCAGAAAATCAAAAGTAAAACATTTGAAAGCTCACTTCTGTCTTTCTAGACAACCAAAAAAACTGCAAAGTTGTGGATGTTTGTTTCCAAACATAATGTGAGTCTGTTCATAACGGAGATACAAATATCTTCATTTCCACACTATGTCAGATTTTTAACTTAATGAGAATTTCAGATATAAGAACCCACCAGCTACAGGTCAGCAGCAAGAACCAGTATTTATTTCTGTGGGCAAAGTTAAGATCCTTGCTCCAATCTCATAATGTTTTTAAGGTAAACTGTTAAGGTGTATTAGGTGTGCTATGAAAAGCTACACAGAGTACCGATACATAACACCAGGGTGAATCCTTTTTCTTTTATAAGTCCCCCACAAAGCCTTATAGGTTGCTCAGGACTCATCGTTAAGAGTCTAAAACCTCATGCAGGCTTACCAACATCAAATGAGTCTGTATTTCAGACATGAACAAAGGCAAATGGCTTCTTTTGATTGTACACATCTGATCTTACAGCAAAATACCTAGGCCTACTTCCTACATATTACCTATTTTATTATTTTTATTATTGATTGTATTACATGTGCTAATAGATCTTACTGAGTTCACAGGTTACCCTGGTAACAAAAATGACAGTGTACATTGTTCTGCATCTGACAAACCTGGGTTTGTTGCTCAGCTCCAGCATGCTCCTATCTTGTTCCTGCCTGTAGCACAGAAAATGGGTATATGCGTGGATGAGGTAAAGGTGATCAACGTCAAACCTGAAAGAGTATGTCCCTAAATCCCACCATCATGCAGTAGCTGGGAAATTTGTAAATACTTGATCAGTTCTGAAATACGCAGAAAAAAATGCACAGTGACTCTTAGATCCGCAGACATGCTGCAGCACAGAGAAGGCAGAGCCTGACTGCTTGGCAGTGTGGCATGGCACGGCACGGTCTCCATACTCCGAGATCTAACCCTGGCACACCAGCAGCCAGCGCAGGTTGGTGTTTGCCTGTGTGGTAAAGTTGTCTGCAGTCACACCTGCATAGTTCAGTAAAATCAATGGAAGCATTTCCATGGAGCTCAGTAGGTTTCAAATGGAGTTTGCTTCATGCACTATAAATGACAGCTGTAACACTGTGTGTGTGGATCTGTTAGTGCACATTTCACCATTTCACAAGGATGTGGTAGAAAGAGGTCAGTATCATAAAGGTGTACAAGAATATAGTTACTGTACATAAAAAAGAGTTCTAAGTTCACCCTGCACCTAATGCGCTATAAAAGAGATGCTGACCACTTTGTAGATTCCCCGATTCTTCACACAAATTCAGTGGCAGAATTCAGTTCTTAGTTACAGACGGATAGCTGAAAAGGAAATTGCTGCTCAAAGCCAAATTCTGACCTCACTTGCCAGGTTATAAATGCAGAGTGATGCCTCTGACTTTGGTGAAGTCATCTGTGCTTGGAACGGTGTAAATGAGAGAGTATTGGGAACTATATTAAAAAAATTCAACACCTGGGATACTTTATGAGATAATGCATTAGGGCATTAAAACATGAGTGAAGGTATGTATGCATTTTATCCCATGAAAATTCTACTTTTGATCTACTTTAAGATTATTCGTAGTATTATGTCTTTATTCTAGATTCCCCCATTTATAATAATAGCATTAACACTGCAGTCCCCTTCTGATGTGGTGTCAGTTACGCTCTTCACTTTCACGGAGTAACGCTTTGAAATTTCAAAATACTCAAAGATACTGTAACAGCCGGTGCTGCCAATATAGCATGGAACTGCTACTTCACAATTCAAGTAGTCAGCTATTGACTCGTGGCAATCTATATCTGCATTAAAATGGTGAGTTTTGGATTAATGTGGAGCTGAAAGCCCAACTGAGGCTCTTTGCTGCCAGCCTGTCTCTGTAATTGCAGCATGGATTTCACCAACCACAAAGGGCAAAATGAATGTGATCATCCCCAGCAGTCGATAGCACATTGATTTTTTTCACTCTACGATTCGCACAAATATCGAAGCTCATTTTTTAAGCAAGGAGGATTATTAATCTACATTTCTTAAAAAATAAGTCTGTTTTGAAGCATGGTACCTCGCAGGAGTTATTTAATGTGCAATATGTAAACCAGATAAGGAAAATATTCTTTTTTTCTTTTTAACTAAAAGTTGACATTCTCAGCAGGCTGTGAAACCTCATCCTCACCATTGTGCTGTCATGTGTCGTATTGTTTGGTTAAGAGATTAAAGAAGGAAATGTTGGCAGGTCTCGTTCTGGTCAATGGTCTGCATTCTCTTCATTCGGTTTCATTTTCTCTAACCCCTGAGGTTGTAAACAGACTGTGTACAACATCACCTGTGGTTCCTAAGATGAAACCGTGATTCAAGACCATTTCTTCCCTAAATGGATGCAGTTAATCTATGGTATTACAAATATACTTTAAGTCAGGGAAACAAAGAAAGTTCCTGCCGAGTAGTGGTAATGTTTCTGAGAATTGCAGTGTTTCCTTTAGTCATTGGCATCGCCCGTTTCTTGGGCAGGGGCTTTCTGGAATTAGCTCTTCAGCTGCATGGCTGTGAGAAAACTTCAGTACTGAGAACCAGATTTACTGCTCTTCCCTCTGCGTGTACGTGAACTGGCAGTGATTGTTAACGTGTGCCAGCTGCAAAATGGGCACCTGACCTGCGTGAACAAAACAGATTCATTCAATCCTTGATAAGCCATAGTCACTTGTATGTAAATGTGATACGAGCCCTATACTGGCTGCAGGTTGACTTGTTTCACCGTAGACTTTCCTGGTTCTGACTTTACCTTCCTAATTTTGCATGTCAGATCACCGAAGATTTATTCAAGGCTGCATTTCCACACCACTTTAAGGAGTGTAGTTGCTGGGCCAGCTCTGTGCTGGGTTTGGTCTATTTGTTAAAACTTTTCTCAAGGGAAGGGCAACTCATGATAAGAAACGTTCCAGGAGTGGCTTTAATGAAAAAGTAGCAAACGAGCACAAATTAGATTACCTTTATAAATGTCCAAGGTCAATCAGGGCTCTCCTGTTCCTTCCTTCATCCCAAGGCAATATTAATGAATGCAAAACCCCTCTTTGCCGAGGGGCAGCCTTGAATACCAAGTCTTCGTTTGGATGGATTTAATTCAAACCACTGGTAAACCTTGAAACAAATGCAAGGTGGTAAACCACAATGTAGAAAAAAAGACTGAGACACTATTTACCCTTCACTTTGGTGTTTTCACAGGCACCACATTACACACTCCCAGAAACAAGTCCTTATTCAAGGCAGTATTTCTTCTTTCCCTCTGTGTTCCCAGTTAAGTTGATGAGGCACCTTCCATGACACAGAAATGCTCTTTTAGGTAAATATGACAGAACAAGATGCATTTGAAGCTGATCAGGCTCCTCACTGTCATAAACTCTGCTTGCGATTTCAACTGTTTGCCCCAGTAAATCCTCGAAGTAGAGCGGTTGCTGTGTGTCATTAGCTGTGTGTTTGCTTTCCTCAGGGTATTTAGCTCTGTAGCTTTTATTGCACTTAGCAGTACAATAACATTGCAAAATGCCCTACCTTCAGTTCCAGAGAACAGTCGAATGAACAAATATTAGTCACACAAAAAGATAATTCCCTGAAATAAACAACCATTCATATTATGATCTGAAGAATCTCAAACTTCAATTTCCCTTACTTCCTTAAATGTAAGAACAGCCTCGAATATGAAACATTTAAGGCATGAAATGTGCTTTCTGCTTTTAGTGTGCAGAATAACGGGGCTGTAGTTCTCGGCTCAAAGCCGCTGTAACAAACCCTGCTCCTGTACGCCCAGTTCCAGACAGAGTAGCTGGGGACTGACTGAGTTGTTCTGAGAATTTTTTTTTTCTTTCTGTCGTGATAGTCACCTGCAACAGAGTATGAATTATGATGAAAGGTAGCAAGTCACGCAGAGCCTTCCAGGCATGATAAACAACGTAGCATACCAGGTGTATATAAAACAATCTCTTAATATCCTATATCCTAAGGTCACTACTTGATTACACTGAGAAGTGCCTTGGTTGGACTTCGGACATTTGGAAGTGGGAGCAAGTTTTCCAGAGGTACTCAAGCAAAGGTGTTGTGAGCTTCCCAAAAGCTCTTTTTTATCTCCTAATTATACCTGTTTATCTCCTGCTGGTTTTTTACCTAGTTTCCCACTGTTCCACACATGGGGAAGTCTTTTACATCCTCCTGTTTCCACTGATAGAGGGGATTTCAGGTGACATAAACTCACTTCGGTGGACTGACTCCAGTGATGCAGACCAACAGAAAAAATGGCCTGAGATCAGGAAGATGTGGAATTAAAATAATGTGTCTGCAACATAGCAAAACAGCTCACATATGTTTTTTATCTGCTCATAAAAAGAATAGGAGAGTTCCCCAGCCTGCAGGAGCTCTGCTCTTGTGTTGCCAGAGTCCTTCTGACCAGCGTGGTTAGTTTTTGCAATGTCTGTCCGTGACACTGTTGACAAGGTAGAGAATAACTTCATATGTTTCCAGAACCATTTATACTGCATGGCTATGTAACTTCTGATGTCAGTGATCTTTGCTTTTGCCCTTTTATCAGGTATTTGATGATGGACAGACTTACTACAGGGAAAGAGGAAATATGTTCAAGGGACAAAGTTATTCTTATTTCCCACAGATTTTACCTATAAAATCATGGACATAGAACACATTCAAAATAGTCAGTGCTCACAAAAGAGAATCATGCACCACTGGGTTTTATAAAACACTCATTTATGTTTTCAGGAATATTTTAGTCCACCGACTAATGAACTAGTAGTTGTAAAGTAGATGTAAATGCATTACGTTAGAATGTCCTGCCCAAATTTAATTCAAACTGATCCGATGTTGTATGTTTGCTCGTCTATTGTTTCGAAGTATCTGCAGTCACTGGCATGCTGAGTTTGTTTATGCCTTCTGGTTTTGTTTCCATCTGAGTCTCTGTGTGCTTGAATGTAATAGTAAAGCTTTTAAGAAAGGGTTAGAGCATAGTAATAGGATTCTGGGGACCTCAGGTCTCAGTGTGATGCTGCCACAGCCTTCCTCTGTTATCTTAGGCAGATTACTTAGGCTATGACTGATTCTCCTGCTCTGTAAAAGGGACATTAAGATATTAAGCCCTTGGAGAGCTGTGTATCAAAAGTACAAAGTACAAAGAAATAGATTTTGTGAGGGCAAAAAAATACCCCACTGTCCTGTAGTCATGAAGAAAAGGCTATTGAAATCTTTCCCTGAACAGTGCTGTGTCATAAGCTCTCAATTAGAACCATAATGGGAATGGAGAATACCTACATTTTGCAGTGCTAGATAGCTAATGAGCTGTGCAGAAAAAAACTACCTGAGAAGAGTTGCAGAAGTATGCTCTGTGCTGTTTAGCTCATTTACTCTTCAACATATCTGCTCTAAGCACTGAGAAGACTGTCATCAGTTACCATACTGAGATTATCAGTGTGCAGTTTAATATAAAGAACATTATTTGAACAAGATCCAAAGACATTTGTATACAAAGCATCATTGGAAGCACCTCCCAATTCCTTTGCAAGCGAATAAATATGTTTTCTCCATGGTTAGAGAATCTTCTTTACTTAGTTATTGATTAGCTGAGTCAAGCAAACTTGTAACCTTACCTAATGCATTTTCACCCTCCATTTGCCCCAGCAGCAGATTAAAATTTGTACTCAAGTGAAAGGACTCTTCCTTCTTCCACCAGTGACTCCATAGGTTGCAGTTCTGGGTGGCATTCACCCATGTTCGGTAGCTCTCCTTAAAACCACTCTAGACATATCTGTGGAGACAGGGCTACCTGACAAAGGGGATGGATTTTCCCAAGTCCCTTTTCTGAGAGGGCAGAGAAGGCAGGACTCATCACTTTACCACACCGTCTATAGCAAGAATGATGATTGCAGCTTTTAGCATTGCTGAATGCTCCTGTGTACAGCTCCATGGGGCCAAGATTTGCCCGCAGCCCACAGGCAGAAATGTAAGGCCAGACCTCAGCCCGCTGCAAAATCAGCATCTGATCAGTGTTGTCTTTTGACAGGCCCAGGGAGTAGCAGAGGAGTGCGTGCCCTTGGTTATTGAGAAAGCTGTGTGGGGAGGCAGAGGTAGCCGCGCTGCTGAGTTGCTACTCCACGTAAAGAATTGGCAAAGCTGAATAAGGGTTCAGAGGAATGTAAAAGGTAGAGGAATCCAGGTATCAGCATAAAAGGTGTCATTCCTAAAGTGTGCAGGAATAAAAGACAAATGGTAATAGGTCATTCTGGAATCAGAATCATGAATGACAGAAAGAGAGCTGGGAATGAAAGAAAGGGCAGGTAAATGTCAACAGTTAGGGAACAGAGATCATGAACTCTCTCGGAAGAAAATGCTCAGAATATTCAGCAAAAGCAAGTTTGATCGTAAAATAAACTTAATATCTTCGGTCTGCCTGGCTAGCATTATTTTCCAAGGTATTGTGACAGATGAGCAGCTGAAGGAAAGAGAAAACCCAACAGAGATTAGAGATCCAGCCAACACATGGAGTAAATTATTGTGATACATAGACACAGATACTTCTGTGAGATGTTGACAGCAGAATATGTTGTGTCACCTGAAAGGGAGAAGATAGTCCATCTCACACAAGGGTAGGTGCTAGCAGAAAGGGAAAAGGTGTAAAGTAAGAAGGAAGAGTAAACAGGCATGAGAAGTGAAATATAAATCAGGTAGCTGGAAAGAGGGCACTACCCTTCCCTTACAGTGAAACAACTTCCACCTTTTTGAAGTCTATAGAGATGAACAGATGCTGATCAGCTGAGAATCTTACCTACGAACACGTTTCTTGTGCAATATTGTTGAAGAAAGAGAAGTTGCCCGCAGGAAGCTGGTGTTTGTCCAGGGTTAACATTTGGCCATTTTTTAAAGTACCATTGAAGAGGACCAAAAGGTTTCAGAATTGGCATTAGATGTGGAACTTCATGGGTTGACACTAATCTAGATTAGCAAAGTATAGAAGTTGATTGCTCCCATGAAAGTTTGGTGGCTTATGTGGAAGAAATAGCGTCCGGATCCAGTTTCTCGTGTACGTTAATCATTGTATTGTTTGCAGTAGTTGGTGGTGGTGTTGGCACTAGACTAGTGGTGGGTGCTGATGCACCAGGTGAGCCAAAATTGATGCCCTCAGCAGGAGTTTTGCACATTCTGAAAACTGACGCCCTGTAAAGTCTGTATCAACAGCCCACGCTGACATGCTTGAGATAATCTGTTTTCTTCTGTTCCAGAGATTCTCAATCCAACACATTTCAAGTACCTTAATTTAAAAAAAATAAATAAATCCATAAGGTTCACAGCAAATAAGAATAAGCAGTATTCGGCAGATAACAAATCACATTCCCTCAGCTCTCAGGCTGTTCATCAGACATATTTGATACGGAAGTGGTTGGATTTATTTGGCTTTAGAAATTAGAGGGCACAAACTTCACAGCAAATGATGGGGTACAGTTATTTGCTTTTTTTCTGTTTGTCAGCTATCTACAAACAGTCCTGTTGTGACAAGTGTGCCAGTTATTTTATTCTACAAGTTGATCTTTTCTCTTTGACTAAAGACTGAGTATTCATTGTTTGCTAATTTGTTAAGTGTATGTTTGCTCAGCTCTGCCACAGAATATCCTTCTTGATCTCTGATCAGATATCTGAAAATATCCAGCGGAAAGGAGGGGAGCGAGGTTTTAAAGGTGGGCATACAAATACTTTTATCTTGAGGTTCCAATCAAGTGCATTCACATGATTATCAACAACTTTTATTTTCTATTGACAGAGGAAGAAAATATCCCTTGAGCAATTCTGAAGATAACTGCACAGGATAAAATGCATAGTGCAGCCAAAATGAACTTCTTTTTTATTTTGAACAACTGTTGCCAAACTACTTTTTGTAGGAATTGCCCAGCTCCATCCAGAGCCTTGCAAGCCACAATAATAAGAAGAATACCCAATGCCCCAGCTGGAGAGATAATGAAATGCCGCTTCCCTTTCTGACAAACCATTTGTCACTATTTTGCCTCTCCCACTGTGACATTGCCTTGTCATGGGTGTAATTTTTTGGCATTTCAAAAGCCTGTTGTTGATCTTCATACAGAGATTATAGATCTCTACAATACTTCTCCTTCATTATTTGTAATTTACATCTTTCCCTACAATCTAAATACTGTAATAGTCCCTCTCTCAATTCTTGTCCTGCTGGTGCTTTATGCTGTCCCTGTGGGTCTTGCTGGTGAAATTAGTATGAATGGATTCTGATTTTTAATTACTACAAAAGCTATGTGGCATGGATTGGTCTCTCCTTAAATGTAAAGTTCAAACATTTGTGCACACACCTGATCTGTTGCCCTATTACATCTGAGATGAATTGTTTAGTGGCTGTGAGGAGGACAAAGAATGGTCTCCCTCTTTGCATCCCTCTGTTCTGGGGGGCACCAAGGTGGGGGTGTGGTGTGGGTCCGGCTCCCTGCTGGCATGCACAGGAGGTGCTGCAGGGAGCAGGCACGCGTGGGGGAGCACAGCTTTTACCAGCTCCTCGGGAACTCCTGCCGCAGGGTTAGTCCGAGATGACTTGCAGCTCCAAAATCTGCATTTAAAAGCGTGACTTTTTAAATAGGTAATTTTCAACGCAGAGTGGCTTTGGAATACTTTTGAATTGGTTTTTCGTCGTTTTAATCTTATATTGTTAATCCTTAAAAAATAAATAGAATTGCTCTGGTCGGATGCTTTTCTCTGCAGATGTATACAGTATTTCTGAGATTTTCTTCTGCGCAGAGAGGGCTTCAGGGTTAATTTATATCCATTTAGCTAACTGGTGCAATATTTGTGCTTGTACTCTTTTATAAAAGTCAGCCTACAACTGATTATGCAAATTTAATTCACACCTGTAAATTCACAAAAAACACAAGTCAAAGCAGTGTATGAATACTAGCCATGCAAAAGTTGCTCCAATTTAATTAAATCGGTATCAAACAACACTCTCTGCCTTTGGGTATAGGTCAGGCCTTAATAGTTTAGGTCACATAACAAAAAGTGGACAAGTCACCTGCTGCAGCCTTAAATTCTTTGGGAGAATCTCCCCCTTTTGCAATGTGCAGTTTTACAGTGCCAGGCACAGCAGGAGACTACTCTTTACACGCTGCCTCACTGCAAATCCCATGTAGCAATGCAAACATTCATTTTATAAATAAATAGAAGCTGTGCTTATTATTATATAGCAGTTACACAGCATCCTAATTAGGTTGCTTGGTTTAGGGGGTTTTGCTGTCTTTGCTGTAAAGAAAATCAGATCTAAACAGTGGAAATGATTTCTAAAATCATCTAAGAAAAAATTCACTCCTGGGCTAAGAGCCAAAGTGAGCCATCAGATGCACGTGAATGCAGCTCCCATTTTCCTAAGCAGAAACTGCTGTGTTCATCTAGGAATAGAATTTGTCACTTCCAGAAGCCTGGCAGAATGTTTAAGGGCAACAAGGAATATGGTATTTATAAAAGCAGACATCATTGGAAAGAAGAGCGCTCACACTGCTGTGATTTCAAAAGTTGACCCTGAACACTTAGCAGCAGGTGAAACATGAAGTGCTTCACTTCTCATCATCAAAGAAGAGTTCTAGCAGAATTTCGTAGTGAATTAGAGAGAGATAAAGCAGCTTAGGGGATCACACTGTTTCCCTTATTCTAATGAACTTCTTTGTTGATGATAAGTTACTTTTCCCATGTTCCTTTCTGTTGTTACACATCAAGCGATGCTGCCATAGAGTTTCATCCATACAGCATAATTGGTGCAATTCTTTTTTGGCGTTTTATTGGTTTAATATTTGATGCACCCTTCTTTCTCCTCTTCTTTGTCCCTTCCCTTTTGCTGAAGATGGAGAGCTGGAGGACTTCAGCTCTAAGGGGGTTAGAAACAAGAAAGCACATAAAAAGATTCCCCAAGGAATTCATTTTAAGAACTTCACATTCTTTCAACCCAGCTCATTATTTTCTTAGGGCACTCCCTTCTGAACGTTAACAGTGCTGAAAGTTAGAAGATACTTGCAACCTCTATCCACTTTGTTGGTGGAAAGAATACAATTTTTACTTGAAACAAAAGAAATTGCATACAGTATTCAGTGTCCTGTAAGTACTTCTTCTTCCTAATATTTGACCTTGGCTGCAAAACTAAAATCCAGATTGTAGTAGTAGAGCCTTGTGAACACAAAAGTAAATCAAAATACTTTTTAGGGTACTGCTCACAGTGTTTATTGGTTACTTGTCTTTTAAAAACATAACGGTTCTTCCAAAATTAACTGCAGCTGATAATGAAACCGACAAAGGCTTAAGCCAACAACTGTTTCTGAAGTAGGGAGTACCCTGGGAGCCCTACAGTGGGGACAGAAGTTATATTCCAAATTATACTTTGATATATTGCAAGATATGGCAACATGCCCTATATTAATTCCATTTTAATTAATGCAGTTATATAGTGTGACATCTTCTGAAATATATATAATCACTTCATAACAAATTACCAGGTGATTTATGTTACCATTTTAGCTCTTCTAAACTTTTATTTGGGTGCCAAACTCCCAGGGTGGGTGTGTGAAACTCACCATGGCAAGATACTTGCTCTGTTTGCTTCCTTCCCTTGTGAATGCTTCTCTCCTCTACAAGGAATTCAGTTTTATGAAATCAGTTGCAAGATTCCTGTGCTTACAAAAATCACCATATTCAACAAGGTTCCTATTTTGTCTTGATGAAAAATGAGCATTGTATTTCTGACCAGCAGGATCTGAACCCACGTGCTGGATGCTGGGTGTCATCATTACAATAACTGTGGAAAAAACCCAAAAGATGAGCTGGCTTTATATACTGTTCCAGCTAAGTGTCTGGGCTGAGATTTCTGGGAGGGATCTAAGGGAAGGATGATGAGGAATAGGGTATAAGAAGTGGAAAAAAATCCCACTCAGCCTCAAAATAAGCAAGACGCCCTGAGGCTCCTGAACAGTCAAGACACTTAGCTGGAAGCCATCAAACCCACCCATGTGTTCCTAGGAAGGATGCATGGACTAAGAGCTGGAGAAGAGAACCATGAAAGGCAGCTGGGTAGTGAAGTAACTCGAGCTTCCCGTGAGTTCCTGAAATAGGCAACCTTTCCTTTGTTGGTGTGGTAATTTAGCAGAGATGTCCTAAGTCTCAAGAGGGACAAAAATCTCCCATGAAGTCAAAGACCACGTCAGGGTCCTCATATCTGTTAGAAATATCAGCAAGTCCTTTGGTAGATACTTACAGGTTTCACAGCTATGAGAGCATAAAATGAGCCAGTTTTCTGTGAATAAGCCTGGTTTCTACATAATTTGTAACAAAATTTCCATTCCATGACACTGAATTGTTTTCTCATGCTGTCTGTAGCACACTTCAATGCTATTATTTCAACTGGGGTTGGACTAGATGATCTCTAGAGGTCCCTTCCAACCCCTACTATTCTATGATTCTAACTGATGGAAAACATTCCAGCTGGGACTGGGTTTTGATGGGAAATTGTGTTTTTTCAAGAAGTATTTCCTCGGAGGCAAACTTTTCAGATTTTCATTCAGGATGTCTGTTTGGACATCTCCTGCTGTAGTCAACTATGTTTTCATCCTCATTTCATATCTACATGCAGTCAGAAACTGAAGGTATAAAACTGTGTCTGTCCCATAGTCACACAGCTGTGTGGGCATAGGGTTGGTGAAGGGACTCAGATGGAGTAAAGGAACCCAGTCTAGTAACATAGCCATAAGATTTTCTTTGGTGTATTAATGCTTTCAGGGCACTCTCTCACACTCTCAGCCTTTCTCTCTTACCTTTTCTTTTTCTTTGTAATTTGTTTCTCTTCTTTGCATTTCCTCTCATGTTTACTGGCTCTCGTTTTGATTGAAGTCAATCTCTGCTTTTGTTCGTTCTCTTCCTGTTTTCCCCATATAATTTCTGGTCCTGTCACTCCCTTGT
Source organism: Steatornis caripensis (assembly GCA_013398225.1). Classification (NCBI taxonomy): domain Eukaryota; kingdom Metazoa; phylum Chordata; class Aves; order Caprimulgiformes; family Steatornithidae; genus Steatornis; species Steatornis caripensis. The sequence continues at coordinate 146,548 of VZSC01003132.1, read as the reverse complement.
TGTGTGCACACATAGGAAGATTACTTTTTGTCTTGGGAACAAGAAATCAGTTGTGTCTCACTTTGATCTTTATGAAAGCTGGTTCTGAGAGTCCAACAAGCACAGCGAGGACGTGGGCTTCTTAGTCATGTGCCCATGGCACAGCTTGCAGTAGCTGAGATGAGACGCTGAAGGGAAATCTTGTTGAATCCTGGGTGTGCGACTTGGTGAAAAAATAGAGTTAAGTTCTAAGAGAAAATTACAAGACAAGACTGCTACTTTGAAGTTGGCATTGTGAGAGGTCATGGCTACTATTTTGTGTCTGAGAGGTACAAACAGTTCAGCTACACAGTCACAGGTAATTGTTTCTAAGTCCAGTGTCTGGAATTCAATGACAAGTGCTTTATGCCTGATTCTTCAGCTACATTCCTGGGTCAGTCAAAATGTTCTGGGAGTCACATACAGAACATGTGTTGCATAAAACTGATTATGTTAGTATTTGCATGGACTTTAGGTACGAGAACCAAAGTAGTGTCTGTGACCCAGTGTTACCTAAGGAGTCTTTAGATCCTAAACTAATTGGTTGTAACCAGCACTTAAAAAAAATCTCATTTAAAAACTTCCCTTTGAGAACTGGTTTGTCTGGGAATTGGTAATTGAATCTTCTATCTACACTGATGGTAGTGCTTAAATGTTACTAACATTCAAGTGTTTGTAGCACCATGTGACATGGTTGCTCTGAGCACCTGTCCCTTCCCACTGAGGTGTGCATTTGGGCAAGTTCCTTATTATGCTATGTCTGGGATTGCTTTGGTTTGGCCCAGGCTTCTCCCTCCAGATTTGGCTCCTGGAAACTGAAGTACCTATAATCTATATCAGCAAGTGATGCAGTGAAATAGGAACAGATCTGTAGCTGGTGCTGAGACACCCTCACTCCTTGCCTTTCAGGGGATTTATGTCAGATTGGCTCTAGTCTGATCCCATAGACTTAACACCCATCAGTCCCTGGAGCTGATCATGCCCTTCTCCAGTACATTTTTTTGGCTTAGCTCTATCTGCTGAATGAGGTGAACCAAAATTCTGTAACTGGGCAAAAACGGGAATTTGTTTCAAAAGTGCACTGTGCTCCTGACTAAAACATTAGCATAAATGCATAGTGAACTGAAGAAACAAAATATTAGCTCTATTCTCGCATCAGTAGATTAATTAGAGATTACATCATTTCCTTTCAAGCCTCTTTTGCTGCCTGACATGCATGTGTTACCCCTGTTAGTTTAACTTCTCTTCTGCATTTCTAGTCATTATTGCTTTTCCACTGCTCTGATTCCACAGCCATGAACCTTTGGAAACCACTGGAAATTAGCACGCCACTATTAGTTAAAATGACAGGTGCTACTTCTTCATTTTCCATTTTACCGTTCCTATCTCCCTTCAGTGAAGAGAAGCCAAACCTACGTTGTTATAATAGGTGCAGTATATTTAAAAGAAAAGTTTTAATTTTTCACCTATTAGTCCAGGACAGTAAGTGGAAAAGTGCCTTCCCTACATCTATCTAGTGAATGTGTCATTGTCAGCTTTGATTGCAGAGATATTGGGATTCTGACCTTCAATGACATTGCTAGCAAATTTTGATTGACAGCATGCAACACTGCAAACCCCTGCTGCACATGCTCATCCTCCTAGAAAAAAAAACCTTTTCTCTTCAACAACGTTCTTATGCTCCTGGCCATAGACTCTCCTCTATGCTAAAATACGAGGTAAACACAGCAATATCTAATTACACTTATCAAATACAATCTGGAAAGGTATTTGCAGTTCTCGTGTAACCAGTTACTCCTCCTATGGTATATTTTAGGGAAGGTGTAAAAGATATCCACGATCTTTAAATTTAGAGTATGTATCAATAATATCTGAGGGCGAGTGCTGGTGCCATGTGCCGTGAACACCGCTCTCGTTTACTTGTTCATGCTTTACTGTGTGGAAAGAATGCTATTTTCACAAAACTGTTGTATATGAATGTGTGATAAGTATGTGGCTGAGGCGTTCACAGGCTCTGAGAATCAGGACCAGACTGAAGGCTGGCTGTAAGTCAGAATGCAATTTGTGTTGGTAGCTCTGCAAGCGACTTAAAGCAATTAAAAAAGGCAACAGGTTTTGCTTTCCAATCACCTAATGTTTCCAGAGGAACAGTGTTTAGTTTATTAATATCTCAGTACAGCAGCCATGCTTAGAAAGGCATAGGTTTTCAAAAGCTATGCCTCGTGTGGTTTCTGCAGGTTACCTCCTGACCGGTTTGTCGGGCTGCACAGCAGCAGCATGTGCTCTCACAGCTATACAACTCAGTTGCTGTGGTTTCCATTTAGGGCACTTTTCAGGCAGCTTTCTCTGCTACTCCCAGGTTGAGCAGAGTACAAATGGTTTGCTTACAGGCTCCCTGCTGCACTGTGCCCAGCACTCAGGGGATGGTGCCTGGTCTAACCTGAAAGTCTGACCCACTAACGGTAAAAACAGTCTAATCCTTGCACTTCTCAGTCCTGGAGCAGTAGAAACCCTGCCTGAATCCAAACTCTTCCTCAGTGGTAAACCAGATATATAGGTGACAGCCCCCTGGACAGGCTACTCCTGCTCATGTCCTGCCTTGCATCCTAGGCTGTCCTTGACTGCCAACAGGACACAGACCAGGGCAAAAGTCAGTGGCCCTGGGCCCTGGCGAGCCCCAGCCCTGTGGAAGCAGCACACATGCCCCTGCACCAGCTTGCGTGGGAAGAGGAGAAGCTGGGCCCCTAACAGCACGACCCAGTGCAAGTTGCATCCTGCCGCGCCAGTGAGGACCCCTTGCTCCTGGCCAGAAGCAGCCTTCTTCCACGTCAATCCGTGCTGCCCCTCTTCCGGCTAAAGCCATCTCCCTAGGTGTGCCCAATATGCCTCTTTCTTTCCAGGTCTCCCTCAGTCTCTTTCTCATTGTCTTAAAAATATTCAAAACATTTTAACTGTGTTTTCAGTGTGATTCTTAGTGACCCCATATGAATAACATCTCTTGCCCTCTCCCTCTGACACCCTTGATCAGTTTTTTATTAAAACTTTCAGGCTGCGGCCCTTTAATATAATTTTGAATGCATTTTAAATATTTCTGGAATTTTGTATGGTGTCCCAAATGCTTGAAGAGAGTGAGGAGATTTATAAATAAAATTATTTTTATTACACCATAAAAGAAACTGTAGCATTAATGCTGCAATAATAAGATAAAGTACACGTGGAATCCCTTTTCCTACATGCCCTGTGCTCCAAGAAATTCTGCTTATATGCAGTATTACAAATGAGCTAGACTAACCCAGAACGGTATTCCCACTATCAATCAATAGACTATGAACACATTAGTGTATTAGCAGTTTACGACAGTATTTAGGATTATATAGTACAATAATGAAATACTCTATCTTCTGAGACACCAGGCAGTCACATTGTCTGGCATGGTGTGAGTAGTCATGTCCAGCTCCTGCTGTTTCCTAGGCAAAGCGAATAGCTTTTGCAGGTACTGATTGGTTTTGCAGTAGCTGTACTCTGTGCAAATGTCTCTGATACAGTATGTTTGAACAATCATTGCTATATCTTATCTACTCTAGGTAACAAAGATTCAAATTTAGGGGGACCTAGCAGGACCGTGGTCACAATTGCTAAACAGAATAGTGTCGGTTATGTCAAGTTACTTGAATTCTAAAAATGAATTTTCAGAGGCAGAAAATGCCCAGCAACTCATTCCTTTAGTCTTGACAGTACTTCTTTTGACAGCGTGTGTTCCAGTTCTGCAAAGACTTAATCAGGCTCTTACTGAAATTGTTTCTGTGGTGAGCAACAGAAGAAAGGAAAATGTAAAATTTGTTAATGGGTATGTTTCTGTCGTGGAGAGGGGCTTTATTACATGTCACCTGGGGATCCCAGTATGGCTATCTAATGAAGATTTACTGAAAATTGAGGTATATTATGCAATATTGATATGATTCCCCCATTCATGGAAAAAAATGCCTTTTCCAGCTGTTCCCTTTGCATGCAAGAAGAAAAAAACACAAGAAAACAACCAATGTGAAAGCAAGTCATGATAGCAAGTGGCAGAGAAGGAAGCCCAGTCTATGTTCCAACTGTCATGTGTTGTCTCATGCAGCAAACCCTGTAAGGAATGGGACAGGACAATATTCAGGCATCCCCCTGTTATTCTGGGTGCAAGACAGAGAGTGGGACAAGGCAGTCTGCATATTTGTTTGGAGTGTGGAGCAAAGTCAAATTCAAGAACATAGCACTGTTGGCAAAAGTAAAACCTAAAATAAAACTGACACCACATATTTGGAACATTTGCTGCCAGGCCTAGAAACGATCCAGAATGCAGGAAGCTGGTCTGCAATGGGAAATGCATTTTGTCTGAAAGAGCCCTCCAGGATGTTTCCAGCCACAAAGAGGATGGGGAACTGACACTGTTCACTGCATGAACATTTACTTGTCATCCACAAGGTCACAGTGCTCTCTTCATTCGAATCCTTCCTGGAAAGCTCCTTTTGCTTCGCTGCCTCTGTGAAGGTAAGGGCTGGGTAGAGGAAAATACCCCTCCCCACTTCTCCCTCCCCCCTAAAGAGGCCAGTAGCAAAATAAACGTCCATATGAGTTAGCCGTAAGCCTGCACATACATGCTGCCTACAGCAAAGGGAAACTTTCCTGTCCCTCACTTGGCAGGCAGGTAGGCTAAAAGCACCTGGCAAGCTGAAAGAGAGAGGCTGCTATTGAAGAGATTGCAAAAAAAAAGACCATTTGACCCTTAAAGGATTAGGACTTCTGACTTCATGCCTGTGACAGATTCACTTCAAATGGAGAAAGAAGCCCCCTGGTTAAGTAGGTGTCCACAGCTGCTGAGCAGGTTGTTTGAGAGATGTTGGAGGGGCAGTGTGGATGGCCAGGGAACAGGCACTCAGGGATGTAGAAAGTCCTTCAGGTACTTGTGGTCAAGTCAATCCCGGACAAAAGGACTGGTGGAAAAAGGACTGTTTCTTCCCGAGAGAACAAGTGTTTGGAAGATGCACCAAGCCCACTGAGTTTCAAAAAGCAATTGGCATTGCAGTAACTTAGACCTTCTTTGGAGTTACCTTAAGTATATTTCATATACCTAATGAATTTGTACTTGTCTAAGAAATCTAGAAATCATCTAAGTTACCTTTGAATCTGTGCTCCTATTGGCAATACTCATTCATCAGATAGTGTTTCGGGAGCATGTTAAATATCCTTGCTTAGTGTTTGCATTTTCAGCATGCCAGACTTACCTGAAAACTGTAGTTTAATGATTTTAGCCAGACATACTTTCCACAAGCACAGGAGAAGCTTTTCTTCAGAGGAGAATGACTCCACCACATTTTCCCTTCCCACCTCCTTTTTCTCTCACTGGCTTTGCTTGCAGGGTTTCCCCAGGATCTGAAGTAGCAGGACTTACTGTGACTTAGAAATACGGGCTAGGTACAAGAGCTTTGCTAATAACGTCTTCCAAAAATCATTTTCTAGGACAAGAACTTTCCACTGTATGTACTTATATACCGGCTACCTACATAACAGGTATTATATGAAAAGCTTCAAGCAAGCGAGTCTTGTCAAAAAAGGGCTCAGCGTGTTCAATGCATCCTGCAGGCAGAATAGAAAAAAAGAAGTATTTTGTGCTATATGGTGCCATTTATATTTCATAATGAAATCATAATTCCATAATTATCTTTTCATAATAGTTTGTTTTAAAATTGTTCAAAAATAAGTTAGCAGCAATTCTACCATGACTCTTGAAGATTTAGACAAGCGTTTGTTTGTAACAACCATTTTTTTTAGTATGAAAAAATTGTTCATACTAACACAAGATACATCAATGTCCCATTCTGCAATAGCACCATGAGATACACCATTCTCTCCGTTTGTTTATTAATCAGTATATATGAGTCTTGTGGACTTAGTGAATGATTGAAATGTATAGCATCACATGTCAAACTTTTTTCAAAGCTCATAAATGATCGATATATCTTTGAGAGGGAATCTGATTTCTGATACATTTATGTTAATAAGAATGGAAACACGAGCCACTGGAAATTGAGAGATAAATCAATAGAGAGATTGGACCTTCCAGAAGTTCAGTGTACAATATAATAGACAGCAAAATGCGCTTGCTGCTTGTCTGCAGTGCTTGGAGTGACTACAGCTGACCAACAAGGTAAATCAAATCTGCTGCCAATACATTCTTCTGCTGTCCAGATAAAACAGCGGACTAAGCCGGTGAACTTTCACCCTTCACCCGAGCTCTCTAAGCCAAAGTACAGATTAAAAAAAATCAATAACCCCAATCGATGGGAAAATATTTTTAGTCTCTAACTGAACGATATGTTTTGACAAGGCCAAAGAGGCGCACAAAAGAATGGGAAAAGATAAAAGACAGAAAATTAGGATTTTGTTTTATTGGTTGAGGTAGGATCACTATTCATTCCCCCTTCCTACAAATCCCATTGACACCGGCTAAAGTTATCTCACAGGAAGGAAATAAAGTGAAAGGTTATGAATTCATTAAATCGTCTGATTTACTGTGTATCCTTGTAACACGTTATCTTTCCTGGTTTTTGTTGCCATTATTGGACACTTAACATCGAGAAGACACTTTGGAATGTATTAACATGGAAATGGGCACTATAAGCACTTTGCAAGGAAAAAACCCAACTTGTACCTTTCCCTTATGCTGCTTTTCAGCTCTGAGTCCAGTGTATCTAACATAAATCACAGAATACCAGAAACCCCAAAGCAAAGCAAGAACCCCGTGGTACACCACTTGCAGAGCACTGAAGAGTTAGTAGATGTGAGTTAGGGCTCGCTAACATGGACATGAGGATCTTAAAGACTGATGGAGGAAGGTCTGGGGAGTGGTTTTGCTCAACAGCTCAGCAGCTGCAAACGCCGTGTTGTGCGGTGCACGAAGTGCCGCTCCAGAGTCCCGGCTGGGCAGTGAGGCAGTGGTGTGCCGCAGGCTGGCACACAGGCACAAAGTGGGGAACTGGGGCTTTCCTCCCCATTCCTCCTCCATGCTCCCCTCCCACGCACCTTGTGGGATACAGCCCCTCACTGCCTCACGCCAGCCCTGCTGCTGGCAGTGATGGCAGGACCGGGGCTTGTGGGGGTTCTGCCGGATGACTAGCATGGGGAGAATTTACAGTTACTTGTAATTAATAAGGTTTATGCAGCACTTGGACATTTTTTCCCAAAAGGTTGTCAGCAAACTCTTTTACTCATTAACGTGTTATCCAGGTGGTCTTGGTTGTTCTGTTTACAAGACATACAAGGGGTGACTACAGGCAAGTAAAAGGTGGTGCCAAAGGGTAGAATTCTCTTCAGAGAACAGCGTTGGATTTATTATGAATGATGATTTTATGTTGGTTTTGCAGTTAGAGTGATTGTTGTTGCCTCTGTCAGGACCCGCAGTTTGCTGGCAGCCTCCGGGCTGCAAGAGCGCCATGGCAAATGGCCGGCAGGCGTGTGAGTGGAAAGAGGGGGACAACAACCAAATCCACTGTGCAGAAACGGGCGCAGGGATGGGTCTGATTGGCGCTGGCCCAGGCACACCCTTTGGTGCTTGCATTTCCGGAGCAGTTTCTCATCTGAGTATGATGGCCATAGTGTGTTGGGGGTGGTGGGGGCGCTGCGCAGGAATGCATAGGGATGATATAATTGCCTTTTCATTTTCTTGTGCTCTTGCATCTTGAACTACCTTTTACTTTGAATTTAGATTAGGGCAGAACTTTTTTTGTTTCACAGTTTCGCAGGAAAGAGTGCTGGTCCAGGCCCTTTATTCCCAACTATTGCCTCTTTTTAATCCAGAATATAATTGCAATGAAATCAAAAACCAGCATTTTGAAATAATTCTCCTTAATTTATTTGGTCATTATTTTCACATTCAGCAGGTGTTTCACCTTGCTTTTCTCTCACTGACTTTTCAGAATGAACTATCCAGAAGCTTTCATGGAGTAATGTTTACAATACAAACTCCCACGACTGAAATGCTGTAGGCAGCTCTTATCATCCTTGAAAGCTTTCAACATATGCAGTGAAGTATGATGACTGCTAGAATTAATTAGAGAAAACAAATGTCAAGCATTTGCCAAGAGTTATTTAAAGAAATTCTATTGTCTACAGATAATTGATGGTAGGGTTTGAAATGTTACTAGCACCTGAGAAATGGCTAAACATTTTTCCATTTTGTAGAAAGCACACCTAAAATACATTGAAAAGAACACTTTGGTCACCCATAAAAATAAAAGCAGAATAACACGATGGTGACCATATTTTTCTTCTTATTAATGCTTCTGTGAGACAGTTAAAGATTATGGGCTTGCCTGGGTTGTGAGTGGAAGAATTTGACCCCTGGGACGGCTCCTGATGCATTCATGGACAAGGTGAGACCTGGGATACGGAGCCCATTTCTCCAGCAGAGGCATTGGGAAATAAATCTTTCAGAAATGACAGGAAGAATTAGGAGGGTGACTTGGCCCTGGTTCACACACCAGCTCCAACAAGAAAATACCTTGCTCCTGTTCCTGTGCAGATTGTACCTGTTTCCATCATAAGCATCCAGCAGCTCTCTGACAGAACGAGTCTGAATGCTCTTCTCTCTGCAGCAGCCAATGTACCCCGTGGCCTGTTCAATCCTTTCTGCTTAAATGACTTATGTCCTGGCCTTCATAATTCTGTCAAAGAAAATATACAGCCTTCATCTTTGTTATCTTTCATTGTGCCTAAAGAGGTCAGAAGTTCAGAGCAGTTCGTGTAGATAGCCTGGCTGAATGTAGATACGGCCATCAGTTTTGGTGCAAAAAGCCTGCGAGATAAAATTGACAATCTTCTTCCCCCAAGTTTTGTGTGTGCAAGCATGAAACTTGCCTTCCACTAGCACTGTCAGAGCATTAATGGAAAGCACAAATACATGAGTATGCAGCCAAAGCCAGTTCACAGAAAGGGTGGATGAATGTTTGTAGGAAATTCCGTGCTTCTCTCATCCATCACTATTCACATTCCCTTCCTTGCCTGCAGGTAGAGGCACAAAGTCTTATTGGATTAGATTCACGTTACCTAACTTTAGACATCTATAGTGTGGATATCTCTATCTTAACTTGCTGTCTAGACTCTCGTGAAAGTCAATAGAGAGAAGCAGGCCGTTCGAAGTCCAATTCATCTCACCTGCTTTAGACACTTTCTTTAGGACAAGATGAAGCTTTTGCTAAAACTGCCTATTTCTCTCTAGTGACTTAAGGACAATTTCGGCCACTAAGTCAGGTGCAGACGTGTACACTGCACTATCTACATGTGGCGAATCCCACCCCTCTAGCACATTTGATAATATTTTTCCCACAGTTGGATGAGCTTAATGGGACCTTTTTGGCCCCCAGATTACCCAATATTCTCCGGGGCTTTCCCCCCTCCCAAAAAGTGAAATCAATTGTATAAAATGGTCATTTCTTCAGTCTAAACCTGTTTCCCTGACACAAGCAGAGGCAATTTTTCAGGTGAGGGTTTCCAGACCAGCCTGCCCAGCAGCCCCGGGACATGGGGAGCACTGCCTCCTCTCACACCTGGACCATCTGGTCCACATCTCCCTTTCTGCCTGCTGCTCTCCATGCGCTTGCCTGCAGCCACCTACCTTTCCGAGCCAGTCCCAGGGCACCTCTCCGCTCGTCTCTCTTCTGCTGAGGATTATGGTACTTCAGCCCACACACTTCTGCTCAGGCTTTGGATAATGGTTTTTGCTGTTTCTGCTCTCACTATATGAGAGCCATTTAATTGCATCTTCCATTCAGCCTGAATAAAGGGTGAGTAGGACATCTATTTGCTTTGACCAGGCTTGTGATTGATGCAACTGTTAATACTTTCCAGCGTAACACAATCTTCCCTCACCTCCCAAGGATGCTCTGTTGGTAAGATGTCCCTGCGTAACTTTTTCAAGGACAGACAGAAAGTTGTATAAAAGGCGAGAGATGGCAGTGGAAATGCCAGTCAGCCTCTGCCCCGTTGCTGAAGGGTTACCTCTGGCCAGCATCTGTCCCACCCTTTGCTGCTGCCCTTGGCATCAGCAGAAAAGGTGCTATTTCCTTGCTCAGCAATCGTTTCTAAAGGACCCCTGGCAACCTCTCTGTGCAGATCTGCCTGCAGTGTCCTAGGGTCATCTTGCCCCCTGGGAGCAAGCCAGGAGAGACACCTTCTACCGTTAGGCATATAATGAGCTTTCATTGTTTCAGGTAAAGCCAAGGACAGTCATCTTCTCAACCTGGCTGTACTGAGCAATCACCCGTCACTTGCCTTGACGTGGTGAAGTTGTCAGGGACGCAGGTCCCTCTGCCATACCAGCAAGTTGCACTGGTGATTCTCACCCCAATTGGACACCATGCCACAAGGTGGGTAGGGGGAGCAGCCCCCTCTCAGACCTAGAGATATGCCGTGTGTCTTTGGAGGCAACAATTACACACAGAGAACAAAAATCATAGCACAATAATAAAAATGCTACACACAACAGAGCTCCTCAGTAAAACAAGTCCAACTTGTATTACACTCATGGTGCCACATAACAGAATTCAGGCCATCCTTCAGGTTACTGTAAGTCCTGGGAAAAATACAGCAGCACATAAGGAAGCAGGAAGGGAAGGAAGGGAGAGAGAAAGAGACGATGACTGTAGCCATCGGGAGAATAACCACGAGGCTGTCAGGGAGGCTCCTGGGATCAAACCACTTTACTCCCTGTTATGCACAAATCCACCCATAGGCCCCCCCAACAGAGCATGTATAACGCTGTTTCCCCTTTTAGCAACCTCAGTAGAATTGCTTGCATTCAGAGATTTTCAGCTAAAGACCACCACAGGGTTACAGCAGTTTACACAAGCGGCAGTGTTGTTCTCCTAACGCAACACACAAATAAACGTGGTTCATAGGTAGCAGTCAAACCACAACTATCTGCAAGTGTAGGGGTGCTGCAACAAGGTAAGTTGACCATAGCAATGACAACATAAGCAGGAGATATCCTATGCTATCAGAGTGCTGCTGGGGCAAAACATGGCCGGTGCATTGCAGATGTTGGCTGTAATATGGCCAAGATGCCTTGCTCAGAACAGCAGGGGAGGCAAAAAAACCCCCCAACGTCTGCATGCAGGGATTCAATGGCCTTAACTTTCAGCATGGAAACAATCTCATTACCTCTACGCAGTCAACAAGCACTCCTATCAATAGGAACATATCTCAAATATGCTAAAGCGTCGTTAGTCATTCAGGAATCAGCAATAGGTGGTAAGTAGGATTGGACGGTTACCTACCATTGCAGTGAGTGCCATTGACTGTGTAGAACAGGACAGAGACAAGCTTCCTTAATACATGAGCTTGTTTTCTTGTTAGTGTTTGATTTCTGACAAATGTCCAGGGTCTGCTGATGGTCTACGTCTTCTGGCTTTGCTTTGGGATGCACTGCCCAGTACTTTTTTCTCTGAGCACTGTGTTTTTTCCTCACCAACAAGCTGGAGAGTGAGTCAGCCTTTGCTATGGGGCTGTTGCTACTCTAACACAACAACAAGAGACCAGGATCAGGCCAGGTAGACTGGTCTGCAACTTATCATCAGAGGCGGGGCAAGTATCTGTCCTCAGCTGCCTCCTTTGTGGTCCTCAGTACCTTTGACCACTTGCTTCCCACTACCTTTTGCAAATACTCACAAGTCTGTGCTGTGTTATCTGGAGAAGACCATGCTACTCTTTTGGACCCCTTCTGAGCATTACTATCCACAATGAGATGAGGTAGGGAAGCATTGAAAAACTTCTTAGCACAAAATATTTAATTTTAGTAGGAAATAACATAAGAAATAGAGTAAGCATTTTGAAAGCTTTTTAAAAATTATTAAAAGAGTTATAGGCCTAAGTGGACTCCTTGCAGGAAAATAGGAAACACAATAGCAGTGGGAGACCTAAGGGAGATGAAGTTTTGAAACTTAGAGCATAATTGTAAAACTATCAATCCTGGGATATAGAAAGATAATTTAGGTACTGTAGAGCCTCATAGTGGCTTTCTGCTATTTCTGTCATAATTTTCTGCCATGTTATTTTCTGTCAAGCCTTACAATATTTCTGTAACGACTAACCCATTTGTTTCCCCAAAACTTATCTTTGAAAATTATACACAAGGTCAGAGTTACACAACTGAACACTCCATTTATTATCAGGAACAAGAAAATCTGTCTGGACCACATCACCAATTGTAACTGTCCACCTAACAGGACGAAATAGGTTGCAGGGAGAGTAACTGAGCGGTAAAGGGAGACGCTGCAGGTGACAGAACAAGAGTGATAGAAGAAAGATCAGCAAAACTAAAAGCAAGATGAGATATATCATTGGCAACAAAACCAAATCAAGTTAATGTCTTCTCAAAGCAAGATGGGTGAAATAGAGTGACTCAGTAAATGAGCTGAAGTCATTTGACGAAAGATCTATATAGCAGATCACTTTATTCATAAAAGGATCTGACTGACATCCTTTGTGACTGGAGTTTATCCTAATACCTGAGTATTTTCAAAGTGACAATGGTAACATTCTGCCTATCTAGTAAATACTTTCGTTCTATTCATTTCAACAGCACATCCTAAAGTGTGCTGATACCGCAGATTGCAACTTTTATTTTTAGTGCTTTCCTACAAGTTTGTGCTGCATCTTCCAGTCTGGCACAAAGAAGCATCGCCAAAGCAAGATGAACCATTTACTAGAGCTGGTCACAAAATAGAGCTCAGCTCCGAGACCCTGAGTTGTGAGACAGTCCCACTAAATTTGACAAGAATCACGGTGTTGAAATACCTGAATTTTCTGCAGGTCAAAAACTCTGCTTACTGATAACTCTGGTACAATACCAGTGGGGTGCATTGGCTCATACTGAGGGCTGGATTCCACACACAGAGAACCTACAAAATCTGGTGCCTCGTAAAAGCGGCAATGGTGAAAATGTGATGAAGGACGTGCTTCAGGGCTCATTGAAGTAACGTTATGCGCTGTGAATCTCATCTCGGTAGAGGGTCTGTCTTCAGAAGGGGTGTAATCAATAAATCATGTGCCAATTGTATTTATTCAATATGTCAAGTTGTACTCTACTCTGGAGCGCCCGGCCAGTGTGAAGGGCTGGTGGTGTCTTTGCTTCACTGCTTACATTCCCGATGCTGAGTTAGGGTTTGCCATTTGGTGCTCACGACAGCTCAGACAAATGCAGCTCCATTGCTTCCTTCAGAAGGGAGAGGGGAACTGGAAGGAAAGCAGCCATGGGAGATCCCACGTGTGGGAGGCAGGTTTCCATGGAATGCCAATGCACGGCGCAGCGTGCTGCTTGCCAGGGACAAACTGAGGATGTCGTGCCTCGGTGCCCAAGGGAAACAGACAGGCTCCTGGGCTGGGGGTCTCCTGGAGCTGTCGGTTAGGTCTGTTCAATGGTCTGAAACTCTGAAGACATTACTGATGGTGCAGTGCTGGTACTTTTGGTTGGCACATGGCAGGTACACAGGCAGAGCGGGAGATCCAGGCATCTTAGAGCATATCCCAAAATAAGAATTGTGCTATTGAGAGATTTCTTCACCTTCTACTGATGAATTGTGTTATTAAAGACCTGATACAAGGTACACTGAAGTCCAAGGGAGACTTAATGCTGCAGGCAGTGTGCTTTGGATCAAGCTTTAACATCCCGGTTACTAATTCACAGTTATCACGTTCCCTTTCCCCGCCAAACACACACTAGCATCAGCCTGTATTGCCTGCAACAGCCCGCCACCCCACCGAGCTCGCGGCAGCAGGGCTGCTCCCCTGCCTGCTGCAGGTGCAACCCATTTCTCTGAGCACCCGGAAAAATTCACCCCATCTTCACGCACAGTTTGAAACAGCAGCAGATCAACCAGAAAACCAGCAAGGCTTGGAAATAGCTTTCTGCAAATTTAAGAGGTCTGAGAGGGGTTTTGGGTTTTTTTTTTTAAAAAAAAAGAGAAATCAAGTGAAATAAGCCTAAGAGAAACTTACCTTGCATTTAGACCTGTATTATGGTTCGTGCTGCTTTTCCTCTCCATTCTCCTGCACACATATGGTGGCAGGGGGGGAAGTGGGGGAAAATAAGAGCTGTAAGAAGTGTAATTGATGGCAAAAGAGGTCCAAATGTGTGCACCAGATCCAGACACTCTCCAAAATGTAATCCTTGTTTGTCTATATGATGGGAATAATAGCCTTCCTCACAGGGGTACTGGGAAGATCAATAAATAGTTAATGTTGGTCTAGGGAAATGCATGATGCCTGCAGTGTAAATCAGAAGTCATCCCTTGAAATGCATGCAGTTACATATGGATAGACCCAATGTAAAAATGAGCAGATGCAATTTCCTAAAAGAACAGTGCTAGTTACCCCGTAAACATTTTTCTCCTGTGTGTGGGGCAGAGTGGACTTTAGACAAGACTCTGTGCTGGTGTAAATCTGCATCATTTCATTGACTCCACTGGAAATATATTGGTTTAAACAAGAGCAGGCTCCAGCCCCTGATACTTGTGGGCCACACAGCCTTTAACCATGCCTGTAGCTTTCCATTTGCACACTCTCCCAATTCAAGCTTGAAAAATCTACGTTTTAGAGTCCCCAGTATCTCATGAGTGCTGTATTTCAACAAATTCAAGTAGGCAACACAAATGTAGAGGTTAGTTTTTAAATGTTCTTTTATTTTTCAATTCTCATCCCCACAAGGTCTCATACTAAGTATTGCATAGTTATCCTGAAGAAAATACCAGCACCCTACCCACAAGGCCAGCTTCTTCAAAGGAAAGCACGTACAGCTTCAGTGCAGACGGCTCTCGCCAGCTCTCTGAACTACATCCACAATGCTCTACACCAGCTCGTAATATTAGCGAATAATACAGCAATTTCTGTGGCGCAATAACTTCTAGTCAAGAAATCAAATGATAAGGGATAGTAATTAAACTGGAGCGGCCGTGAAGGGTGTTCAGTGGAGATGAGGTGTGAAGGCAGTGTTTCGCCTGGGGCTGGCCAGCAGGGCTGAGTCCACGCATCCCCTGGGCACCCAGAGAGCGCCAGGTTCGGGCCCACAAAAGGCATTTTTGCCACAAGCAGGCCAGTCTCTGAGGAGATAAAGGAGCAAAAATTCCTGTGAATCCAAGCTGAGCCAAAGGAGTGTTGTAAAAGAAGGATAAGGAGAGTATAAACAAATTGCAGTTTCCCAGTCCAAGCAGAGCCAGTGAGCATTCAGCCGGTGCAGTCGGCCCCCGCAGCCCCACAGCCTGGAAACATGAATAACCCCCACAGGTCTTCTAAGGGAAGAGAGAGGAGTGACTTCCGATGGGCTTCTCCTTCTCTCCTTTTGTCTGAGCAGGAACTTGCCTCTACATGTTCCCTCAGGGAGTGGCAAAGGGGAGGTTTGCACACATGAGTGCAGAGGTGCGGATTTGAGGTGGTGTGACCTCCTGAAAGGAGAGCAAGGCTGCATATTTTGCTTGCCAGCTCTGTAGACTGCTGTTTGATTTTGTCTCTCCTGCTCAGTTGCACGCACTCTGAGGGGAGGCCAGGAAGCAGCTATCAAATAACTTAAAGGTGTTTTTCACAAAAGCTGCCTGTAGTGAAACCTCTGTCAGTCTTACGCATGAAAAAGTGAGATTGGCCTTACGGAGGTCAGCTCCTTACCTGCTAAAGTCCTTTTTTCCCTGCCATGCTGTTGTGTTTGCTCTCTGACCGAGTGGCACTGCTGCTCTGGCAGCCTGAGGTATGAGGAAGAGGAAGAAGAGTGAGGAGGTGAACTCTAACTCACCTGAAGTATAGGCCAAGGGGCCCAGCCAGGGCAAAGCGTCAGCATCTCCACGCTGGGGCTGGCCCGGGTGAGGCAGCCCCTGGGACATTGCTCCCCAGCTGAAGAGGAGCATGGCCACCAGCCGCAAAACTTTCCCACCATCACGGCTGAGACGAAGCTTCGAGGCACCACCTTGGAGGGGAGGGGAGAAAGAGCAGCCTCTCACTCACTCAGTGCTTGCCTCTCTGCAGAGAACAATAAGCAAGATTGCTTTTTTGTGATGTGGACATCTGCTCACTGGGAGCTGTCTTGCAGCTGCTCTTAGGTCATGTAAGGCTCTGAACTGCCATCAGCCAGGAACAACTTTCAATCACTGCTGACCTGGGCTGCATGTGGACTGGCAACTAGGAGGTGCAAAGCAGACAATGTCCCTTTTCCGATTCAAATCTTTGGAGCTATCCAGTCCCTCACGGGGCTCTGCAGTTCATAAAACATGTGTCTATTAAAACAGGCAGAGATTGGCACTCATGCAGATAAGCACATAGTCAGAAAGCATGCCCTTTTCTTGAATGACTCAGAAAAGAACGAATTTCTCTGACCAAGCAGAAATCAAGGAATTGCAGTTACAAGCATGTTTACATACACATCAAACACCTGTTAATGATAGGGAAAAGATCTAAAGGGAAGCAGCGGAGGTTTTTAGCTGAGATGAACCAGTCAGATAGGCAGGGATCTGCCGACTGTCCTGGAGGAAAAGGAGACTGGAGGAAGACAGTGGGAGTGGAGGTGTGCATGCCGAGTAGGGAGAGGAAGAAAAGCCTGGCACATTCGCCGGTTGCAAATTGGGCTCCCGCATGGTCTAATTCCTGCTTCACCACAGACTGCTAACACAGCTTGGATAAAAAGGAAAAAAGGGAGAAAAAAATCTATGCAGGAGGCTGCAAGAGCACATATAGTCTGTTCTGAGCTCCTTCCACAGGCAGACAGAAATCAATAAATCAATAGGAAATGTTCGCTGGCTGTAAAATGGGTAGAGAAGCCAGTGTCAAGCTGCTTTAAGATGGATGGACAGTAGGTTTGCAGTTTGCAGAAAGGCTAGAGGTGACTATCACCTTGAGATGGGATCAGCGGCCAGCAGCCCAGCAAGGCTTTGAACCTCGAGTTTATGATTAAGGGCTGGGGCACGGATTGAAATACTCCTATGTCCCCTGCGCAGTCCTCCACAGACTTTGCTGGCTCTCCTCCTCGGCAGCACCGGTGCGCTGGCAGCCGGGGCCCGGCAGCTGCCGGCACTGGCCCTGCTGTGCCACTTCATTGAAGTGAAGGCTACAGAAGACTGAATCAAAATCGACTAGATGCCTGGTGGTAGCGAGGATTGATTGAAGACGGGCAGGGGTTTTCTACCCCACAGTTGGATTTTTTCCTTTCTATGAAGGATTTAACATAATGTAGGCAATGACGCCTATTCAGAATACCGTACCTTCGTTGTCTCCTTAATGAGACAAGCACAAGGACACGAAGCAGTGCCAAAGATGCTTAGGGAAAGCTGTCTTGAATGGCATCCTTCTTTTCTTTTAAAGGCAAAGTATTTGCATGGGGTGGGACAGCTGTGCTTGCAGCAGGCTCGCTGTGTGGCTCCATGAGCCCATTCAGGTCCGGAGGGTGGCTGCTCTTCAATCGCAGTTTTTCAAATGCAGAGATGATCTGCGCTGTGATGTGGCTCCTGCAGAGACAGACAAGCAACCTACCTTCAGGCTTCCCCACTTCCACAGCCTGCCCTCCAGGACTTGCAGTTTCTTTCGGTCTCCATGAACCGCTGCTTATCCTGTTCTTTGAGGACAGATGGGCCCTCTTAACCTCTTGTAACCGAGACTCTCTCTATCATAGTCCTCAGAAGCAATAGATTTGAGGCCAGCTTCTTGCTCTAGCCAAGTAAGAGTCGGCAAC
Organism: Steatornis caripensis; assembly: GCA_013398225.1. Lineage (NCBI taxonomy): Eukaryota > Metazoa > Chordata > Aves > Caprimulgiformes > Steatornithidae > Steatornis > Steatornis caripensis. The sequence goes on along the minus strand of VZSC01003132.1, from coordinate 128,790 downwards.
GCCGTCATTGCTGCACACGTGTCAGGCATTACTGTTGCTTATGTACTGGTGTGCTTAGAGGTGTGCCTGCTGCCAGACTGCCGCAGGGAGGCTGCCACGCTGGCTAGTGCCCTGAGCGACGCAGGAAGGGGGATTTCTGCCCAAAGTTAGTTAGCACTGTACAACATTGCTTCCTTTCGTTTATGAGCAGGTTTTCCAAGACAGCATTCAGTTTGATGCAGCATACACAGGTGAAGTATAAAGGGTAGAAAGACTCCCAATTTCTTTACTTGCGTTTGGTAGCTTAAGTTCACATACTACGGTATTGACAACTAAATATGTGTATTGCAGTAGTATGCTTTGGTGTTGATAGTCTGACTTCAAGGAACTGCACCCAAGAAATATAAAATTTAGTTTATAATGTTTTCCTTTCATTCACCCTGTAGGCCAGCAGTCTGCTTACTTTTAAATAGAATTTGGGCAAGAAAATACCAGGGTTTAGTACATACATTATAACAGAATAAAAATTTCAGTTTGATCTGGCAAAATGGGACCTGGTATATTCTCTAAATGCTCCCCTGAAGTTACGTGTAGTCACATTTTTTCATAATGCTGGCCAAGTAATCAAGAATTCAGTTTTCTGGCGTGTTTTCGGAATCTTTATTTCACTCAGACTTACTAAGTCTTACACTGACAATACCATCGGCAAACCTGACCAGGTCTCTGGAAGTCTGACAGCAGTCTGGAAATGGGCACTCAGAGCGCAAGAAATAGTCAAGCGAGTGGTTCTGGAAAGAACAGTCACAGAGATGCTGTTTTGCGAGATGGGCAGGGGCCGAAATGGGGCTTGCTTTGCACACTGGAAACTTAACTGTGAAGGGATTTTTTCTACTTGCCTACACAGTAAAAACCAAGAAATTACGGAAAAGCAGTATCATAGCTTTGTACTTCAATATCTGTCACCTTAGGGTGTATGGACTGGTAAAGTCTTCATCAGAGAGCCTTGCTTTTGAGGAGAGACTGCGAGCATCCCAACACTGGACAAAAGAAAGGGCAAAGACTGTGAAGAGCCAGGTGCTCTGGCACTACCCGCTGCTATAGGTTATGTATACAGGCAGATGAGCTGTCTCCACCAATGCTCTTATTTTTTCCAGGAGTGTTTACAGGAGCTGTATGCGTGCCACACCCAGGAGAACAGCTTAGCATTTGGTATCCAAAAAGGCAGACCTAGGTGTACTAGCTGTGGTTATTAAAGAACAATCAAAATAAAACCCCCTCATCTTGTTAGTACAGCAAAATAATTTTTAAAAAAGAGCTAAAATGAAAAACAATAAAGTGAATTAGCTAATATATAGTGCTGACAGTGGTAAAAGGGAAAACAAGCTTTTCTCTCCTTTAATTTCCTGTTAGTTTTCAGATTTAGGCTGTGTGATTCACTGTAAAATACCCGCTTGCTGTAAGAAATTCAAGAAATGAGAAAATAACTTAAGTCAAGGGAAAAAATTCTGCTTAATCTCTGTTGGACGGCCCCGCACTGCTGTCAAAGTTGGTGGTGACAAAGATGTGAACAGTATTGGAAATAGAAATGGGCCTTGTTAACACTTAACTGTCACAGTAAAGAGCGGGTTACCCAAATGAACTGGAGAAATCGTTTGCGATATTTGCACCATAATCAAACCTCACTGAATTTAATGGGAGTTTTAGCTTTGAATGAACTTTGACTCAGTCTCTTCAGAATAAAATCCCAGGATTGTCCTTTTTTACTACTCGCGTATTAGTGCCCAGAACAACTGACACGCATTATTACAAACATATTTGATGTTTATGGGCCAGGTACATCAGTGATGAGAAAAGCCAGAATTTTCCATTTGAACAACCCTCCCTCTGCTGCTGCAATCCACATAGACACTTCAATACCAACTCCATTGATCTGGAACCACACCAGATGCATCAGCAATTGGTGATACCTTAGTCAAACACTGAATTTCACAGTCTTTCACTTTACATGAGCTCCTTCTGTACTCATCCCATGGACACTTGGATATTATACTGAGAAGCTGAGAAAGTTTTGTTCAAAAGAACTGTGTTTGGTGAAGTGGACCTTGATGCAGATTATATGCATATTTCTAGGACCTGATACCAGTTTGGGTTTTTTTTAAATATTCCCATTTCTACCAAAACTCTCTGAAAAGAAAGTCAGCTGCAGCAAGTTATGAGACCCAATAGACAGAAAGAGAAATTTAGACCTCTGCAGTTAACTTCTTAGCAGAGTTATAAACCATGGAATAAAGGCTCTTCTAGGGGAAATGGCAGGTACCTTAAAGTTCAGGTGCAACCATTAGGAGGCACACACACCTGCACAGGCAAAATAAAATAAGCAGAGGCTGAATGAGGGTATTTCAGCCCAGACACATTGCCTAGGTTTAACCTAGTTCAGATCAGCTGGTAGCAGGTGTTTCAAAGGTAAGGAGAATTTTCTGTCTCTCTGTTCTCTCTCTCAAGCACTGTGTGATTGTTTTGTAGATTTTTTTAGTTCATCTATGGTAGAGTGGAGGACTTGTAATGAAAAATTCATTAAATTAGTTACTTTTGTTCTGTTTTCAAATCACTTGGAAATAAGTGTTGACTTTGATTGATTTGTTTGTGGCTTGAAGTGGTGCTATGTTCTCTGTGCAAACACAGTTTATCCTGTAGTAGGGTTTACTATGTATCTTCACTGCATCTGCTGTCCTTTTTATTAATTATGCTTGGTGAATTCACAGCGCAAACTGTGAGTATTTTCTGGATGGCTCACAAGAGTTTTGGTTCCATGAGTGCTTTTTAAAGCAAAAAATTCTATTTATAAGAAACTAAAAAAAAAAACAAAAAACAAATTTCAACATAAAAATTATTGAAATTACTAGTTGCAGAGCCTTTCTTTTTCTGTGCTATACTCACTCAGACATAAGAGTTCCTCAGGTTTAGCAGCAATATTTGCAGATTTAGACACCAATTTTGAAATGAGCCTGTTAAGTAACGTACCACTGGCAGTAAACAGTTCCGTGCTGGAGTCCACCTGCAAAATCTCATTAGAAGGTCAAGGCATTAATTTTTCTGTTCATTAAAAAATAACTGTAAATCCCACAATACTGTAAAGCACTTTTTGTCTCCATTTTTTATGAGCCTGCTTATCTCTTTTTTTTTTTTTTTTTTT